>JAHHUM010002029.1:455000-944318 GCA_036173005.1 Crenichthys baileyi | reverse complement strand
ACTTTGCTTTTTACTGCTCTGTTGCAATCATTTAGTTGTGGGGTTTCCCCGACAGTATGCTATTCCTGCCTGCTCATCATTGTTGGATGATGTAAAAAAGGTAATTTTTTGGTTTAAGACCTTTCATTCTTCCTCATGGTTTCTTTAGCTCCAGTTAATCTCCAGGTATGCTGAGGGATTTTGGGAGCAAACACTGATGTGGGATGCTCTGTGGAGTAGCTGACCTTCACACACCACCCAAAAACATCAGCAAATTTAGGGGCATCCCATAAACCATGCCCCTTCATGGTATTACACCAGGAAAGAACTTGTTAAAGTCCGGCCCAGATTAAGCAGGTAGCATAGAACAAGTACGGATGGATGGTTTAGTTGTTCTTTCTTTGTTCAGATGTTAATTTTCAAATTAAGTCCAAGTGTTTGCATCTAGAAGTATCCTCTGGGGTACAGCAGCATTTCAACAGCCTGACGCCGTCTGCTCTAGTGCATGAATGTCTTGTTTTAGCTGCAAACGTCTCATCTAACATGAAAGAAAATAGTTCTAAAAGGACCAATAACGCCTTGAACAAAGGCTTGTCTCACGATGATGCTTGTTCATTATTACAAGTAATTATTGACCTGAAAATAAGAGCACCCGCGAAAGATCTTTGAACTTTTGTTTGACTTTGCTTCAAAATGAAGCTTTACAGTGTATGGATTTCATGATTGCAATGTGGTTGTAATTTGGCTTTGGAAAAATATAAACAAACCACTGCTCCTCATGCATAAGAGACCACTAATCAGTCCAGTCTAATTGTTTTGATGATAACAGCATACACCTGAACTGCAATTGCTTCACATCTTTCAGTCTAAAACGAGACTGCCCTCATTTATCGGAAAAATAATCCTCGGCCCGGATAATTATCAGACGTACAAATATAAACACCTTCAGAAGTTTGGACGTGAGGAGCTGCTTGCCTGCTAAGTTGATACAGTCATGTGACCTGACCGGTGCCCTAGTTGAACACCTCTTAGATGTTTATGCATATGCGGACGCTAATCTCTGCTAGGACTATGGGATTTGGGAATATTTTGTTTAACAGAGATCAAAGTAGCCGGCTTGGATAAAACAAAACCCTCTGCACAGATCAAACAGACAGCAATGCATCTTGAATCCCACGCCCTTAGTAGCCCAATCAAGCCATGCATAACTATTTATTTTAAAAAGTAAAGGATTCTGCCTCTATCAACATCTTATGAAGCTCACTGCCCCCCCCACCGAGAAGCAGGGTCTGCGTTGGATTGTGAACCATCAAGGGAGAACCAGTTCTCGGTCTCTCCTGCTTGGTTAGCATGATGCTGGCATTCAGGATCAGATACTGTGTTAAGAGATCAAAGCAGCAAGTGCAGAGATTTAGACTCACAAGCTGTCCGTCAACATGGTGAGACAAAGCAGAAGAAGACAGAAGTGCTTACGCAAACACTCCTGTGCACTTGCTTGCTTTCTATGGGGTGTGCCTGAGAGGGGTGAGGTGTTGCTGTCAGATGGCTCGGGGGGCTGCTCATTTGTAGCCGCTTCTCAGCTTAAGCTCACAGTGAGTGGGGCACACGCACTCGCACCGGATACAAGTCAGGGTTGATAGGAGAGCAATGCGAGCACTTATATTGCTCTGTAAACGTTCTGTGCTCTCAGCATTTTCCCTCGTTTACAAGATGAATAGAGTTATTTCACACACCGCGGGCAAACAAAACAATGCTGTCTGGTTAGATGTGTGATCTGGGAGCTTCCTTTCTGGGGGATCAAAGATGTGTTTTTGTCAAGTTTGCAATTTAGTTCATATTATTTCTGTGGATAAAATTCACACAGAACAGAAATTTCATATCAACAGGATATCCGGCTCTTAGGAACGACCATTAAGAATATCTTTTTCGTTTTACAGTATGTTGTTCACTTGTTTATGACTACATTGTTCAATATTATCAGTGCGTTATACCCTTCCACCTAGTATGACAGGAAAGGTCATTTCCTCCCTAATATATTTTGCCAATATCTAATACACTACGTGCTGTAAAATCATGTTACCACAGAAAAAACGTTTACTCACTCAGAATAATTAAACTGAAACAAGTAGTAACGGAAATAAGGGCTTTAAATCTGGTTTAAAATAGTTTTTGATTGAAATTCAGAAAAACTGAACTTATATCATAAAATTTCCTTTGGCCACATAAAGACCTGATTAACGAAAAAAGAAGCGCACATCTCCCTCTAGTGGTCACAAATATTACATATTTAATTTTATTATATTTATTCATGAGCATTACAAGAATGATTGACAATGTCCAAAGGATATTGAGTGAAAAAATACACAAGTAAAACATCTAAGAATAGATGAAAATTCATACATGACGAATGATCTCATTACAGTAGAGGTCCAAAAACCCAGGAGACAGATGTTATCTCTATATAAAAACCCAAAAAGTGCAGAATCGGACAGCCGCTGAGGAGGAGGAGGAGATAACGTGCCAGAAGAAAATTGGATTTAGCTGGAAAGCCATCAGCTGGAGCAGAGTCTGGAACTGTTCATGATCCCAACTTCAGGTGATGACATCTTTATTTTCATCCTAGGTTTGTGCAGTTCTCAGAAACCTAAACGATAAATAGAAATAAATTTATAAACAGCTAAATTAATTGTTAAAAAAAAGACGGTTGCGGCGGGCCACGGGGTGGCCAATGATCAACAGCCTGGTGGATAGTTCCTTAGTCAGTTGGTGTGTTTTAGGCAGGAAGCTCAACCCCAGGTAGCTCCAAACAGCAGGCAGTAAGCTTCCCTGTCGCTTCCACTGACTTTAGTGTTTATTAAAAGGTGAATGAGCGAGCACTTAAGCTAGCTTAAGGGCTAAAAGGTTAAGGTTCAGACCATTTAGTATAATAGAAAATGTACATAACTGGGTAAAAATTCAAGAAAAAAAAACACTGGAATGAAAAACACAAAAGGTATATCAAAATTGTAACTTACTGATTCATCAGTTTTCTCTAAATTAAAACCATTTAAAAATACTTTTGTTTGCACAAGATGAATCTTGATATCAATTATGTGTTTTTATAATATCTGCAAAATATTTGCTTTAGATCTACACATGGACCTTGATTTTATGAACAAACAAATGACTGCCTCATGTTACTCAGAAAAATCTAATTACATCAACAAAATTCCAGTGAAAATCCAGATCACCAATTTCACATCTAATAATTTAAGGCTGATATTGATTTCACAATCAAAACACAAGCAGCTGCAGTGAAAAAACGTCAAACTTCAACTGAAACTTCTTGTTTCTGTGATGATACCATTTGTTAAACAGATTATTTTCACAGTTGGAAATGCACAGACTGATGATTAATATCTCTTACTGTTGAGCAACAAATCCTGTATTATAAGTCTAATTATGAACACTGCAAATAACCTGAATGCTACAAAATGAATTCGGTACCCATCCCTACTATCAGGACCCCATTCAGTTTGCTTATTGCTCTGGAGTTGGAGTTGAAGATGCCATCATACACCTGCTTCAACAAACCCACTGTCATCTGGACAAAGCCAGCAGCACTGCGAGGATCATGTTCTTTGATTTTTCCAGTGTATTTAACACAATTCAACCTGATTTGCTTTGTCAGAAACTCCAGAAGACTCAGGTGGTCAGCAGCATAGGAGCACCACAGGGGACTGTACTCTCACCATTCCTCTTGACTCTGTACACCTCAGACTTCCGGTACAAGACAGACTTTTTGGTGTTTAGATGCAACTGTGAAGCCATCTACAAGAAGGGACGGAGCAGACTGTACTTCTTGAGGAAGCTTAGGTCCTTCAGTGTTTGCAGCAAGATGCTGCATATCTACTATAAGTCTGTTGTGGAGAGAGTGATCTAATCTGCCATCATATGCTGGGGTAGCAGCATCAGAGCCAGGGACTTAAAAAAAAACTCATCAAGCTGATAAAGAAGGCTGGTCGTTTTCTGGGGACTCCTCTAGAACGTCTGGAGATAATTGTGGAAAGAAGGATTCTTCATAAAATGAGGAACATTATGGAGAACCCTGAGCATCTTCCTCATGAGAGTTTTATACAACAACAGAGTGTCTTCAGTCAGAGGTTTCTTCAGATCTGCGGCAAGACAGACCGCTACAGGAGAACCTTCCTTCCCACAGCCTTCAGCATCTACAACTCTTTGTATTTGTGCTTTGACTTTTGTATTTGGCCTGAGACCTCTGGGCCACCATAGTAACATGAGGGATTATTTACATTTTCAAGTACACTTGCACCGTATAAACCCACAAGTAAGAGACTGGTGTTGTTGAACATTTCCATACCAACATATCTGAACCCGCTCTGATGTCCTAGAAGGCTGCCAGCGAACATTCTTTCAACTAATCAACAAACCGGTGGGTGTGATGCGAGATATCCTGATGCTGCGGCAAATACCTCCTTTAAAACCCAATCCAGTAATTACAGTTATGGAGACTACCACCATCCATCGACCAGTATGTTGTATAATAAGGACAGTGAGTAGGGACTAATGGACAGGGAACAATGAGATGGGACGCTGTTGCTCTTATCCATAAGCTGTTTGATTCCATACACTAACCTAATCCCCAGCACCATTTTTGCTTTCCTTTCCTTTAAAAAAACATTAACAGATAAGCTTGTTTTTGTACCTTGAGGGTCTCCGAAGCCTTTCGCAGCTCCTTGATGACTGCAGACAGGGCTTCTGGGTTGATGCCTTGCTCACATAGTCTCACACAGATGGACAGGGACTCCATGTCCAAACCGGTGTTCAACAACCTTGAGATCTCAAGCAGGACTGTTGAAAAAGGAGGATGGCAAGAAGAATTTGACATACGAGATGACATATTAAGGTTACTAAATAAAAAAATAAAAAAAAGTATACTAATTAAAGAAAAAGAATGTTTTATTATTCTTTCCTGGTTTTCGAGACTGAAGTTTAATACTAAAATTAAAGGCAAAAATGTCAAGAATAAACGTACAATGCTGGCAATAAATCAGCATTTTGGGGAAGACATGTTTAAACACTATTCGTTTCATGAAGTGAAGATTATGAAAGTTTTGTTATCAAGAGACTAAAGCTGAATCATTCTGATTAAACTAAGCAGGCCTGGATGCATAGACAGATGATAGTCATGTAAACAAAATGGGGTAAATAAAGTAGCCTGTTTAAACTTCAGATACATTTCTTAATTGTTTCACTGATAGAAAGTAATATTCTGTCAAGCTTGCAGATCTGTACATGACTATTTGTTTATGTACATAAAAACAACTTTATTACTGTTCATGTTAATAGTTTTAGGTCAGATTAACATTTCTATGGCTCATAATGTTACTACTCAATATTTGTAATTTTGTTGGTACACACAGATACTTCTCAGCAGACAACACAACATAAAACATGTGGGACTTTTGCTTCAATAAAGCAGATACAAATATGCATGTATTTATGGCTTTTCCACACTTGTATTACTGCAGTTTATGCCATAAAAATAAAAAAAGGAAAAGGAGGACAGAAATAATCGAGTTTATTCTTAATATATGAACTTAATCTTGACAATTAACCTATTTTTTATAGTACGGGAAAACAAACTAGAAAAAAGTATATTCTCCCACCTCCTCTTCATGTGACCCAAATATCCTGTTGTAATAAATAGTTACCCTCACAGACTGTTAAGATGTTGTACTTACCATCCATTGTTTCCCGGACCGCGTTCAGGTTTGTGTTTGTTGCACTGGCCATAGCGATAAACTGAAATAACCTGCTTGCCGCTAGCTAACCGAGGCGCAATCTCCAGCGCAGCGAACTATAAATAATATAAAAGAAAACTATGTTATTCCAACAGTTCAGTCAGTCTTATATACGACATAATATGATGAAATCTACCTAAATGACTGACAGGTCGCATTAACGGCTAGCTGGCTACCTAGCCTGCAACGATTCCCGCATCGAAACTAGGGACAGGAAGTGACGACACGGAATTCGTCATTGGCTCCTAAGAACATCCTGTAAAATTTCTATTGGCTGGCTGACTTTGTGGATGAAATTGAAATGAGCGTTTGAACTGTTTCCTAGCTGGACTTGTGCTGCTAATATTTATCACAAAAAACTGTCGATTTATTCGCCGAGGTCCGAGCTATTAAGCTATTAGCTACTGGTTGTAAGTACCAACTGAAGAAAATGTTTATTTTGTGTGTTTTAAGTGATGTCTTTAAACGTGTCTACGCAAAGTTCCTTTTAATGTAGCCAAGGTACCGAGCTAACCACGTAACGAAATAAGCACTGGATTTACTAGACTATCTCGCTTTAGAAGGTTTTGTGTTTGAAACGTTAGGTTTCTTTTATTCAGACAAATATTTGTTGTTTTCAGCTATGATGGGGGATCACATCGAGCTTCAGATCACTCCAGAGACTCCAGGTAGGCCTTCCATCAGAAATCCCTTTGAGAGTCCCAATGACTACCACCACCTGAGGGAACCCCTGGTTCCCAGCCCGTCTGTCTTCAAATCCAAGCCCTGCAAGGCTGTAAGTTTTTAAATCCTCTGTTCCATTACAAATTTTGAACCTACTCGGTATGATGCATACCTCTGATTGCAAAACCAGAAATACTGTTGGTGCTCTTATACAACGCCTTTATTTTTATTCAGCCATTCAATAACTTGTTGAACAAACTACCTTTAACTGCAAATACAGCTTCAAGTCATTTGGGTTACATGCCTGCCCACGTTGCCTGTCTACAAACTCACCTATTCTTCGTTGTCAAGATGTTTAAGCTCAGTCAGCTTGGATGGAGAGGATCTGTAAATAGCATTTTCCAAGTGTTGCCACAGTTTCCACAGATTGGATAAGGTATGGACTTTGACTGGGCCCTTCTAAATCATGAATATGGTGAACCTTGGCCCCAGTTTTGCGTCCTTTCTGTCTCTAACAGCTTGTCTTCGCCTGTGTTTAGCTCCATCCATCCTTCCATCAACTCTGACAAGCTTCTCTATCCCAAATGTTGCAAAGCATAAGATGCAAGCATGGATATTAAGATGACCACTGTACAGTTCTAGGTGGAACCTATTTACTACTTGGGGCACTTTTTAAGGCAGTTTGTTATACTGGATTCTTTTTATGGGTGTTGGACTAAGGGGGCTGAATACAAATGTATGCCACATTTTTTTTTTATTATTTGTAAGAAAAAAAACTATTGAAAACCATGTATCTTTTTCTCTCCCCTTCACAATTATGCACTACTTTATGTTGGTCTGTTACATAATACCCCAGTGAAAAACATTGCAGTTGCAGGTTAAAATTTGACAAAATGTAAAAAAATATTTTATTTAGTACTATACAATATGTAGCCTTTCTTAACTGTGTTTTCCCCAGACCCCACCTAAGTTTAACTGGTCTATTGATGAAATGGCCAGTCTTTTACCAGTGCACATAGACCCAGAGGAAATCCAGCGGCAGTCGTTCTACCTCAGCCAGACGAGGTAAAGCCTACAACTGGAACTTCCTAGGAAAGTCTAGCTGATATAATTCAGCTAATCTTAAATCTGTGTCTGATAAGTTTCTATTCTACTTTATTTCAGGATGGATTCTGAGATTGAGGAAAAATGTCAGAATGCAATTGAGCAGGTAAACAATGTTAATATATCAGTGGTAATTCTGTAATAACCAATGTTTTTATAATGATGAGCCCCATCTTGGTCATGTAATTATGTCTTTTGTACCTTCCACTGAAGTTTTTCACTAAAGGAGCCATTGTTCCTTCCCCCTGGGCAGCACCAGAAACCCGTAGAGCCCCTCTCCTGCACAAGAAAAGTAAGTAACGTTATTGGAAATCTGTGTGTTACTTTTCTTTTTTAATGCAACTTCTTTATTTTCATTTTTAGGTCCATTTTCTATAGCTATCTCTGAGGAGTCAGAAAAAGTCTCAGGTGGGTTTGCCTTCTGTATAACATCCAATATAATCTGTAGGTAATCCTTCTTTTTCCTCTCAAAGAGAATTTGTTTTTAATAGTCTGTTCCTCTTCTGTATGTCAATGCAAATAATTGTGGATCTCTAAAATACTGCATTATACACAATGCCGACCACATTTGTTGGCATCCCTGGTGAAGATGTCAAATTAAATTCAATCATTTTTATTCCAGTAGCATAATCTCACACTGAAAACAGGCACTTTGTAAAGGAGCATACAGAAAGAGGGATATTTGACCATTATTTTCTGCATAGTCTCTCTAGATCTGGTTTGTAATTGATCAGGATGGACATGTGGATATTGCCACTATAAGATGCAGACTAACTAAAATCTCCAAATAAAAAAAATGTATTTGTTTCTTATCAAGCAAGTATTTTTGTTTTCTTTTTAATTTCATAGTAAATACAACCACAATCATCCAGAGACTGCAGGGGGCGCTCATTCATTAAACCTGGCTAAATACAGCAAGTGATTTTAGAGAGAGTGACCCTTGTACCTTTGATAAGAATAGACAGTTTTCTAGACCAAGAAAATAAAAATAATTTAAAAAGACACCAAAAATGAGCAAATTGTTTCTTTTTTCTTAATAAGGCGATTGTTAGAGGTTCTTTTTATGTTTCAATTCAATTCAGTTTTATTTATATAGCGCCAATTCACAACACATGTTGTCTCAAGGCACTTCACAAGAGTCAGGCCAAGTGTAGCTTTTAGGAAGAGAAAAGAGAGAGAACAAAGTTAAAAGCTGAAATAACAGCAAATAATGGAAAATTGGAGAGTAGTGTGAGAATGTAGGAAAGAGGGTGAAAGTGGTCATTATGTCCTCCAGCAGCCTAAGGCTATAGCAGCATAACTACACAGAAAGTTTCAGTTCAGATTATTTAGTTAAACGGCGCTTATTTACAACAATGTCGTCTCAAGGCACCCCACAAAGGGTCCCACTGATGGTCATTGTTATGCTAAAAACAATGACTGATTGGGATACCTCTCTCTGTCAGATTGACCATAACCATTGGAAAAGAGAAGGGCTCATACAGGTGGCAGAAATGGAGGGTGTGTTTGCACCTCAACCATAACTGAGCCAGTTTCGGCTAAACCTGACTCCCCCTTACTCCATCCAACAGGGAGGGATGAAGGCTCCCTCCCTGATAACATAAGCCACTCTAACTATAAGCTTTATCAAAAAGGAAAGTTTTAAGCCTAGCCTTAAAAGTAGACAGGGTGTCCGCCTCACGGACTAAAACTAGGAGCTGGTTCCACAGGAGAGGAGCTCGATAACTAAAGGATCTGCCTCCCATTTTACTTCTAGAGACTCTAGGAACCACCAGTAAACCTGCAGTCTGAGAACGAAGTGCTCTGTTAGGAACATATGGAACAATCAGATCTCTGATGTATGATGGAGCTAGATCATTAAGGGCTTTATATGTGAGGAGGAGAATTTTAAATTCTATTCTGGATTTAACAGGGAGCCAATGAAGGGAAGCTAAAATAGGAGAAATATGATCTCTCTTTTTAATTTTCATCAGAACTCTTGCTGCAGCATTTTGAATCAGCCGAAGGCTTTTAACTGCATTTTTTGGACATCCTGATGGTAAAGAACTACAATAGTCCAGCCTTGAAGTAACAAATGCATGGACTAGTTTTTCAGCGTCACTCCTGGACAGGATATTTCTAATTTTGACAATGTTCCAGAGATGAAAGAAGGAAATCCTAGAAACCTGTTTAATATGGGATTTAAATGACATGTCCTGGTCAAAAATAACACCAAGGTTTTTTACTTTATTATCGGAGGTCAATTTAATGCCATCCAGGTTATGTGATTGACTGAGCAGTTTATTTTTTAAAGACTCCGGTCCAAATCTTTCCAATCTACAACAATTTCCAGATCCCTGTTCTACAAAAATCGCACTACTTAGTTACAATATCACTTAGTTTATGTGGATAGTTTAAAAAAAAATCACAATAAGAAGATTTTACACACCATTGCCAGGAGGACCAAAAAAGACAGGTGAAAAGAAACTAAAATGAGTTTTTAAAAGTTTGATAGCCAGGATATTAATTATTTATAACATTGCAAGACTTTTTGTTTCAGAACCAGCTTGGATTCTGATCTCTACATTAACTTCATCTTACCTTGTTTGACATGGCTAAACCTACTAACTATTCTGTTTTTATTGCAGTTGCCTGCCAGACGACCCTTTCACTACCTTTGGCTTTTGATTTGGAGAAATTACTCGGTAAGCATTTACTGATTCAAATAAAAGTCAGAGGATGTCCTTTAGCTTTTATCACCTTTTCATACCACATTATCTGTTCCTTCGCTTTAGGAGAATACTATCGCTATGAGGAGGCATGTGATGCCATGCAGGAGAGCCTCAGTTCTTCTTCCTTGAGACGAAAACTCTTCCTCGATGGTCAGTTCAGTTACAGCAGCTCTGACAGCTCCACCCCGCCGAGCCCTGAGAGAGCTAAAGGTAGACTGGTAGGGTCGTCTCCACACAGAGGAGCTGTAGCTAGAGGTGAAGGTATTGAAGGGGAAGCTTTAAAATCTGTCTTTTCGTCACCTCTGGTCTGCGGCATGTCGGCCCAGACTCCCTCTACGGTACGTCGTGAAGTCTTGTGAAGTTATTGTTTTTAATGTATTTTGAGCTGAAATTGGTGAATATAAAGCCTTACATAAGTAAAGAAGTGTTGTCCTTCATTGTGTTGAACTATAGGGCCAGTTCTCATCTAGTCCCATCCAGCAGGGCTGCTTCAGAGACTGCAGCCTGGGCAGCATCAGCAGTCCTCTGCTTCCTGATAGGTCATCTCCTGCTGGCCGCATCTCCCAGACGGTTTCTCCGATTCTTCTTCACATGGCACAGACTCCCATAGGCTCAGGTAGAAGATCTGCTTTTTGACGGGTTTTTAGAATCCAAACTTTGAGATTCTGTGAGGATTCAGGCTGTTTTTTTTTTTTTTTTTTTCCAGGTGACCGGAAACAGCAAAGCAACTTTACCCCACATGGAGGTCCGCTGGGTGCAGATGTTGCCCTCACTGAGAGTCCATTTGTCGAAGGATGCTCCCCGATTCGGAGCTGCTCCCCTCACCAACTCCATTACCAGCATGAGCCCCAACACACTTCCAGACCCAAGCCCAGACCCAGATTCCGCTGCTGGGCTTCCCCTCCCCTGATCTCGCCAATCCTTAACCCAAATCTCCAAGACAATCAGGAGGCTGATGAACACTCTGCTACCACTTCCTCATCTTCCCTCCCAGCCATGGAACTAGATCCAACATCACCTCTGGCCACAGATGGGCGCTGTGCTGCCCCTGAGAGAATTAACTTGGAAACTATGGAGGATGTAAAAATGGAAGAAAGAAAAAAGATGGTGCTAAAAAACAGGCTGGAGGAGGATGAGGAAGAAGGTGGAGGCCCTTCAGGACAACTGACCAGCTCCCGTATGGGAAATGTGTCAGCAACGGAAAGCTCTCAGATGTTCGTATCTATTCTGGCAGAAGGAAGCAGCATTCGCTACGACTCCAGCATGCAGGTTGAAGAGAGAAACTTAACAAAACCTCCTTTTAAATTTGTATTTCAGTGAGATTTGGACTACTGTGAATGACTGTTTCTTATCATTAAATGTTGTGCAGGTGGACAGTGGCTATAACACCACCTCAGCTGGCACCGCTAGCCTCATCGATGGCATCAGCTCAGACTGTCAGAGCAAAGACTCCCTCAGCTCCCACCTGGTAGAAGAAGCGTTTCCCTTTCCTCGACTCCATAAAGTTAAGGTGAGGTCAATCATTGGGTGTTCTACGTTATTTTGAACAAGCTAAATCTTTGTTTGGGTACAACCTAATTTAAAGTCAGAAAATTGTGGGTTAATCATAATTGATATATTTATCACACTTTTCAGCAGCAGTATCGAAATTAAACGTTTTCCTGATATTTTGCAGCCCTAATAAAAACTTTTTTTACATCAACCACAAACTTCATTGTATTTTAATTACATGTCATATGATAGACCAACCCCCAAGTTGTGCATTATTGTGAAATGGACGGAAACTGATTAAAATTTTCACTTAAAAATCTGAAAAGAGTTGCGTGGATTAGCATTCAGCTGAAAGTCTGATGGTGTAAAAGTAAAGTACAGTAAACTATCCCTGACTTCTGAAGGTAATTATTAGTTTTATTTTGTGGTATCAGCAGAAACGGGGCTGAATAAAACCACATCCACACTTTTCAGATTGTTTTAAAAAAACATTTGAATTCCACGTATCCTTTTCTCATTTCACAACTATGTGCTACATTGTGTTCTACTGCATAAAATCCCAATAAAATAAAGTGGGGTTTTCCCCGTTTTCAGTGGTAATGTCAAAAGGTTCATGGGTGTGAATATTTTTCCGATGTACCATAGTTCCAAGGAATAAGTAGCTTAATGGAAACTTCAGCCAACATCTTTGCTTGATTAAACTCTTCCACCTCTTTCACTAATTAAGGTTTTGTCATTTTTCAGGCATTTTATCCGCCCCACTGCTCCAACGGATTGCTCCATTAAAAGGGACGCTCTTCCAACGAAAGCCTATGATGATTACTTTGTTCTGAGTTTCAAGAAAAACTCGTTTAGAAGTGCTGTTCAACACTTACCAGGATCGTATGCTGTGAATGAAATTACAGGGCAACAGATACCTGACTGACAACAAATACTCTATGCCTGTATGGTTTATGTGTTTATGTTTCAGCCATTCTGTAAACCACTGAAATCTGATTATTTGTTATAGTTTTTGATTAAAATGTAGTGGTTTGATAAAATTGGGAATTTTTGTCAGAAAATGTCTTAAACTTGTACCTGAATGACCTTTTTGAATGCTGTATTGATGCCTGTGGCAGAATTGCGATTTTAATTGGTGCTAATGGGATCAACTTGATGGATCAGATGACAGACTTGTACTGTATTTATATTTTTATAAAACTGTATAATTTTTTTATAAAGTTCTTTCTTGTTACTACAATCAATATTTGTCTAAATCACACTGTCTGTGGGTCTTATTTGTAATTTTGCAATAAATACACAGGATAATGCAAAACAAATTATGCCATCAAATAAGAGTTGAAAAATTGAACCCTTTTATTTTGAAACAGTTTTAAATGGGAATTTCACATTAAAATACCTGAAATTCTTCATCTTCGCCTCAAAATGTTTGAGTTCTTCTGTTTATATGCAGAGCAAGTAAGTTTAACAGGTTCAGTGACAAGATTACAAACACTAGCAATATCTCTTTGTAAATATCACAATACATTTGTTTTCATTTTGTTTAAAATTGTGCACTTTGTCATGTTTTAAATCATAAAAGAATGGCTTCAGTGGCACAAGTAAAAATGGTTCAGTGTCCCCTCTACTGAATCAAACTTACTATAATTACCGGCATACTTGCTCTAAACGCAACAATTAATCGTATTCAGCAAGTACAAATGTAAAGCCAGGATCTTCTGGGGATGTTGGGTGAATTTCAGCGGTCCAGTTTTTGCTTCTTGGCTTGTGGTTCCGCCTCAGGTGCAGAAACGCTAACACCAGGAATCTATATAAAAAAAAACAAAGGATTTTGACAGTTTGACAAAATACAAATATTGTCTTACCAGGATTTGCTTGTTATTAAAAGGTACTATCCAGTGATTTTTTTTTTCACAAATAAATGTACACTGACAACAAAAAGAGCTTGAAGCAGGGGTTCCCACTGCAGGATTTCAAGGCTGTGGGCATGAAAGATCTTCTGTAGTGGTCTGTCTTACAGCAGTTCTGAAGAAGCCTCTGACTGAAGACACTATGTTGTTGTACAACAGTCTCATGAAGAGGATGCTCAGGGTTCTCCATAATGTTTTTCATTTTATGAAGAATCCTTCTTTGCACAATGATCTCCAGGAGTCCCCAAAATAGAGCCAGCCTTCTTTATTAGCTTGTTGAGCTTTTTTAAGTCCCTGGCTCTGATGCTGCTACCCCAGCGGATGATGGCAGAAGAGATCACACTCTCCACAATAGACTTATTGAAAATATGCAGCATCTTGCTGCAAACACAGAAGGTCCTAAGCTTCCCCAAGAAGTACAGTCTGCTCTTTCCCTTCTTGTAGACGGCTTCACAGTTGCATTTTAGTTTACTGGCTGAATGCACAATTAATTAAAAAAAAATCCAAAAAGGGAAATTTGCTACTTATTTGGTCTAAAGCCAACTTTAAATTCACATTCAACTGGAGCAGTGGTTCCTAAACTGGATCTCAAATGTCAAGTGAAGCACTAAAAATGTTTTTTTTATTTATACAGAAAGAAAAGAAGCTACTAAAATCTACAAATTCGTTATTTGTGGCACCTACAGATAAAGACTTGATCGCTATTCAAGCAGGTACCAATTTAATACATTGCAACCAAATGTCCACAACTATATAAAAAAATTGAGGAAATAAATATTCAATTAAATAATATAATAAATATAGAAATAGAAGATGAAAATACTTTGGACTAAACTTTAAGCTGCCCTTACCACAGGTTCAGTTAGAGCCATGCGGATCTTCTGGTGCTGAATGTTGGATTCATCCAGGCTGATGGTGACCTTCACCTGGTCAAATATGTGGAAGGTGTGCTGCTCCACCTTCAGAGTGGGACCCTGAACATGTGTACACAGAACAGCTCTTTAACAGTCATCTGAGAATAAATAAATGACTGAAATGCAAAGAGAACTGAAGTGGGTTGTCCGCACCTTTTCATCAAAAACAAGGTTAGGAGAAGCTTTGTCTTTGGAGTCAAAGAAGACAGTTCCTTCCAGACCGAACTTCGGGATTAGAACGATGATTGCGTTCTTCCTCACAAACAGAACGAATCCCTCCTCGTTGAGTATTCCTCGGGCCTTGAAGAACAACTATAAGAGACGAG
Organism: Crenichthys baileyi; assembly: GCA_036173005.1. Taxonomy (NCBI): domain Eukaryota; kingdom Metazoa; phylum Chordata; class Actinopteri; order Cyprinodontiformes; family Goodeidae; genus Crenichthys; species Crenichthys baileyi. The sequence goes on along the minus strand of JAHHUM010002029.1, from coordinate 929,416 downwards.
GTTTTGAAGGGGTAAATATGTGATCATAGAAGATGCGACATCCTATCAATTTCTGATTTGATATCAGACATAAATACTGATGATGTTACATATAATATAGTGTAGGTCACACTTCCTATTTCTTCTCTATAGACCTTTAGATGTTTACCTGTGTGTGGAACGCCACAGACGCTCTCTGTGCATACTGAGACATTTTATGTCTGTAGTTTAGGTTGTTGCAGAGGGCCGACTGTTTGTGTTTGTCCATCAAATCAGGGTAGGTGGTGTCTGCTCCTATGGCCACTGCCAGTAGGCGGTGCACTATGATGTCAGCATACCTGCAGAGAGGTCCAACCACAAATTAAAATGAACTGTCCTGGATGTTGTTTTTCCATGGAAAAATAAGTATTTCTGCAAAATACATAGCATTTTCATACCTCCTAATTGGAGAGGTGAAGTGCGTATAAATGGGCGAGGCGAGACCATAATGGTGGAAGTCGCTGTCCATGCCAGAACAAAAATAGACTGCTTGCATCATGCAGCGAGTGGCTAATATGCGCAGGAGCGTGTTAAAATACTGGAAACCGTCCACTTTGGCCACATCCAGGGAATCGGCCAGTGCCTTGGCTGAATCTATGTGGATCGTCACATCCTGATCAAACATGGGAAGAGAAACTTTGAACCAGAAAGTTAGAGCAAGGTCATCTTCGTAGAGTTTACACACGCTCGTCATCAGAATGAATGTTCTAGTCATTCTGGGGTTTATAACGATGCACTTCAACATTTCTCCAGGACGAGATGATCTTTGCAGCGTACATAAAAACTAAATTAACATGCATAAGTTTGATCTTATTTTGGAGGTTTTTGAATCCATACAGGGTCAGAATTATACATACAGGCTCAAATATATACATCCACCTGCACCAACGTGAAAAAAATGTCCATTACATTGGACATTTAGATCACAAAAAGCATGATTGTGCGAACCTTGGACTTTGCAGCTTTGATCAGGATGTCATAGTTGGATGGAGGCGGTGCTGGATGTTTCCTCAACAGAGCACACTCCGGAAACTCATCATAAATCTTCTGTGCAACTGAAATATTGGCGAGCAACATAAACTCCTCTACCATGGAGTTTGTCTCCCTATAAAAAAAGAAGTAGTCGTCAAGACTTTAAAAATACTGTTGAAAAGAAAAAAATAAAATAAAATAAATTATAGTAAGGGCTTCAGCTGAATGATTGCTCTGAAAGTAGCTTACATGAGTTCTTTAGTCTGCAGATCAATTGGGTCATGGGTTTCACTGTCCATGTGGAACCGGACCTCTAAGGAAGACAGCGTCAGCGCCCTGAAGACATAGAAAGTGGGACACAAAACTTAACCTCTGTCATTTAAAATTGGTTATAACACTTATCCCAGCTGAGCACTCAAATGTATCAACCTAATTCTGTAAAAAATTCACCAATCCGCCGCTTCCTTACCCGTTTTCTATCCTCTTCCTCTTGAGGATCTTGGCAAGTTTGTTGAGGCCCCTCAAGCTTTTTGTGATATCGTCGTTCTTGTTGGCATCGTCAATCCTCATCTGGGCCTCGGCGTAAGTGAGAGACGCCTAAACGAATTCCAACAGGAAAATAACCGGAGTGATCATTAAAATTAGAGACAAATACCATAAAAATATATTTAAAATAAGTCATTTCTTGTTGGTATTTCACCTTTGAGTTAATGACACTTTTCGTGAATCGAGTCTTCAGAATTTCTGCTTTGTGATTCATTTCCCAAATACACGAAAAAGCAAACCTGGGGAGAGAGAAAAGAAGAAACTCTCAATTTTCAAGTGTATATTGGGATGTTTGTTTAAAATAGAGGAACACCAGACTGATCTGTTTTTGTTGCTGAACTGACAACACCCACGGTATAGATGTGTAAAAAGCCGGCAAATAAATTCATGCTGTAATGCAGAGGCATCGCACAATTAATTTTTATTTTTTTGGAAAAATCCTGCTTTATTTTTAAGTATATTTACTCAGCGAAAGAAAAAAAAATTAGCCATGTTAAAAAATTATCTTTACAGAGAATTATTGTTGTCACAAATATAAGCAACCACTGCAATATTAATGAAATAAGTGTAACCAAAACATTCTTTAATATATATTTTACCTTTAGAAGTTCATCAGATTTTCCAAGAACTATAAATAATTTATTATTTTCTTTTCCTGGGCCTATTTCCGCCCCTTTTTCACAGCCACTCTTCAAAATAGGAAAGAAAAGAGAACATACTATTCAAGTAAGGCAAATATGTCTTGATCCACTTAAGTCAGAATGTGGAAACAAAAAGTGGGGGCTCAGCTAAACGTGCCCATTTCTACAGTCCAAGTAATAATCAAAAACTTGTAAAGCAACTGTAACCGTAATAAACAGGGCTAGACAACGGTCCAACTCCATCTTGCCAGCAAGTTCAGTAAGTAGGATGGTAAGGGAAGTAATGAAAAATGTCCAAAGCTCAACTTTTAAGAATAGCAGCAACAAATGGCATCTTGAAGTCACCAAGTCTCTGTAAAACCATCTGGAAACCACCTACATGCCAAACTGTTGTTTGGGAGGCAGGCCAGAAAAACAAGCCTTTTCTGTCTTAAGATCCCAAACAAAAACATGTGGAGTTCCTTAAACTCTACGAGGAATTTAAACAGAACCATGTGCTTTGGTCGTATGAGACTAAGACTGATCTTTTCCTGAACAAATTATTTATATGTGGAAAAGCACCTCATGAAAATCGCTGTGTTTGGTGGAGGATCTATGATGCTGTGGGCCTGTTTCTGCTACAAAGAGTGCATGGCATCAGGTACTTGTAGTACAAAGAGTACCTAGTAGCTTCTGCCAGAAAACTGAAAACGGGTTGTCACTAGATCTTCTAGGAGGGTAATGATCCAAAACATATGGCCAGATCAACAGTGAAATGGTTCACCAGCCACTTAATCAACCTTTTCCATGGCCATCTCAGTCTGCATACCTTTACAAAGACTGGGTTGAGCTGAAGACAAGAGAGCATAAGAAAGAACCCAGGATGATACAGAGAGATTGTGCAAAAAAGAATGGTCAAAGATCCTTCGACCTGAATGCTTTAACCTTGAGAAATGTTACAGGTCCTGTCCTAGTGGCAAAAGGGGCTGTACAAAGTACTAACAGCAGTGTTGCCCATAGGTATGGCACACATGATCTCATATAAACTTGGAGTTTTTCCCCCTTTAAGTAAATGTGGCTTCTTTCAGAACCCTTTAGTGTGAGAGGATCCTACTACAGTAACAGATGAAGTCATTTTAAGGAGTTTCACACATCTTTACCAGAGGTGCCAATAGCTTTGGAGTAAGTATGTGTATGTTTCATTCTCACCTCTCCACATTGGACCTTAGAGAACAAAGATTGGAGCTGAGCAGTTCAGGGACCATGTCTATCCTCTGTGGGGAACCACATTGGCCCACATTAACAACTGTTCACAACTTTTATTCAAAAATTAAATTATGAGTGAAAGGGATGCGAACAGCAAACAAATGTGCTCCTTAATTATTCATTTTTCCATGCAAAAACTTTGGTTCTTCCTGAAGAATTAGACTTCTAGTGATTATCGGGACATCATGCATCTAAACAGTTTTAGTTAAGTTTAGCTTTTTTCACGTCATTACAAACATAATGAATTCCATCTTATACAGTTAAGAGGTTAAAAACTGAGTTAGATTGTCTTACTTTGCCACATAGATACACAGTGGTGCCACGGTTAGCGGCCTCTTTGTCCAGAGCATTGCCAGGTTTGATGAAGTGACTGACATCAGCGATGTGAACCCCCACCTACAGCAAACAAATTGCAAGCTGACAAATTCACATGAACCAATGACACAAACAGTTCATTACTGCAACCGATACCGTTTATATGCACAAAACAAGCACCTCAAGGTTTCCATTTTCCAGCACTCTACAGTGCAGAGCATCATCTATATCTGTACATCCTGGAGGATCCACACTACACACTGTCAAATGCCTCAGGTCCTGCCTCTGGGCCATGTCCTAACAAACGCATACATACAAGTTAATACACCCGTTAATAAATGAACAATGAAACTGTGAATATTTAGTGTAACTACAGGAGATGTTACCTCTGGTGTGATGATCCACGGCATTTTGGGAAGGAAACTGAGCACGGCCTGAGAGAAGGCCTGATGTGGAACGTCGTGCTCCAGAAGCAGGACCTCCTCCTCTGTGTCCTTCTCCCCAGCACTTCCCAAACTGCGGACAAAATGACCCTAAAACACAAAAAATTCATAGAAGAGAAAATATTATACCATTTTCGGACTAGATTACAGAAACAGGATGAGTTGCATTTCTTTTTTCATCTGTGGTAAATCAATCTGAAGGGACTTACATTTGGATACCTGGAGTCTTTGGGCCAGCCATCAATGGCCACCATGATCCTTTGACCGGCAAGAGTGGAGGCTTGTCGAGTTTCGATGCGAATGCGTGGGATACAGCGGTCTGCCGGGGTGAAAAGATGGCGAGTAGACTGGAAAAAAAACAACATGAAAGTATCGGGGCTGTAAGTCCTGATGGTAAGACATCACAGTGCCAGAAGGTTGCAAAGAAAAAGGTAACCATCTTTAGCAGGAGGTGGTGGTGTATAATCTGGTTTCCTACAAAGTTTGGGACTAAGAATAAAGCAGATTTTCCCATATGCTTACTTTTTTCTATACTACAGACCTGGAATATATTAATAACGAATCACACTTTTCCCGTGTTTTCCAAACTTTGCAGGAACCCTGCATAATTAAAAGCGTTATATTTTTACGACATGGACAAGCAGAAGGTCAACATACTTCTTTGATTTGGGAGACATTCAGCATGCCACAGAATGGCCTCCAGTTCCTTTTGATGATTCCCACCACCTTTCCCGTTGCCTTCCTGGCCGCCTCGGTTAATGATCGGCTTAGCTGGACAGACAGAGACAGCAACAAGAAGGTTTGTTAAAAAGAATGTTGTTGAAGAGCATGAGCTTGTTCCTCTGTGAAGGGTGTTCATCACTTTTTCCTCCTCGTCCCCGTCAACGTTATCGTCCTTCGCTGCACCTTCGTCCTGCAGCACAACTGCTGAGGGCGCCACCCACTGATTCTTTGGCAACAGCTGTACAGCAACCACATCCTGGTGCACTGCTCTGTTGAGGTTCTGAAGGCCCTGGATAAGAACCTGGAGACATTAAGGAGAGTAAAACAGAGCTTTTGACCCTTTAAAGTGCCTTCTTTGACTGTCAATCAAACTAATTCTTTAGACAGACACCCTAAACCACAATTCAGGAAATTAACAAGACTCCACCACATCCTCTTAGACAAGCGTCCACACACACCTCAGTGCTCTCTTCCCCCTCTCCTTGGACAAAAACCGTGGCCTCCAGATAGTTGTCCCTGCTTGCCCTGAAGGTGCCCTGGAGAAATGAGCCACTCTTGATTCCTGCCTGAACCTTGGACAAAGGAAGATGCTCCGGAAACAATACTTTACTGCTGGTGATGTCATTCTGAGGGAGAGCAGAAAGCAAAGTAGCAGGAGGATGAAAACTATGCTTTCAGTATGAAACGTAATTTATTTCTGTAAACAGCTAGCGCAAAGTTGTGTTTACCTTATCATCGCTGGACAAAGCCAGGCGATCCACCAGCTCAGGGTTTGCTATTAGGCTCTTGACGTACTCCTCAACTAGAACGTTAGACAATATTCAGCTATAACAAACTGTTGATCTGGTGACATATACAAGCATGCTTTATCTTCATTACTGTAGTGAGGAGGATGGTAGAGGAATAAACATTACATTTGTACACCACCAAGCCGTTCTCCTCAGCCTTCTGCTTGTTGCCTTGATCGTTGGTGAGGAGGACCACTTTGAGACCATCTGGGCCCGACTCAGACGTTTTCAAATGCTGGCTGTACCATCTGACGGCCACACGGATAGCCCGGTCGTTACGGTCATTGGCGCTCTCCCCTGGTTCACGTTCAATGAATGTCTCTCTGGAAGAACGGAGTCAACACGACTATATATAACTTCTCAGCTGAAACACTGTTTTCACTGAAATATTGTGCTGGACAGCGGAAGGCTCTTTATTCCTTGGTATTTAGTATCTATTTATTTAACCTTCATTCAACGCAGAAGCCCCTTGAGATCTCTTTTTCAAATGAAACCTGACCAAGCGGACACACCGCTGCAAGAAACAAGGTAACCGTTTGATATTGACATCCAAATACTTAAAAACATAAACCATATGAGGGTCAACAAAATACAACTACAAGTTTCAGTTTAGCATAGATAACTGTAGTCTTCATTGACAGAAGTTTCTGTAGGAGCTTAAAATTCTCCCTGAGAGAGAAAAGCATGAAGCTTCATTGCATTCTGGAGATTGTTTCAGGATCAATGTGTAAAATCAGAGAGCACAGCTCTACCAAGTTTAGGAAAAAACACAGACAGAAGACGAATCTGGAGCAAATTGCAAATCATAGCAAACGTTTAAGGTTTAAAGAAAGTACATAAAATATACCAGTGATGTTGTCTCCTTAGGCTTAACGAAGGCTGTGGAACCAGATTACAGAACACAGTAATGCATTCTGTTCAATTTTTATTTAATTAAAACACAAAGAACGCTGATACAAAAAGTCTAAACAGAGAAGGGCAAAGGAATATGCATTTAAATTATGTCACCGTAGTCAAGAACCTTCAGAAATGTAGTCTGAACAAGTTTTCTCCTGACCATTAAGCTGAGGCAGGTCAAATAATAAACTCATGTTAATAAGCCTTTAACCACGTCTTTAAAAAGTTAGTTTCAACATCGCTAGAACCTCCTGTCATACGGCTCAACGCCCTTCTCTAGTCATACTGAATAATGCAGTGCTGCAACCTTTTACCTGTTGCTGCACACTGCCAGTCAGCTGGCTGACAGACAGCAGGTAGAATTCCCCGTCACTTACAAGAAAGACAAATCTGGCTGTTTGGAAATGTTTGTGGTCACGTAAAAAAAACAGACGTTCGTGATGTGGGATCTAAAGAAGGGTCAGACTGCAGGCTTGCTACCTGAACAGATAGAATTAATCAAAAGTTGGCTTCTTTTGTTTTACTTGTTACACTCTTTAAAGAGCAGAGCGTCAGAAAGGGATACTATTCTGCATGATTAAAACTACTCAATTTTGAAGGTGTTTATTCTATATTTTTTGCTTAAGACTATGTATCAAATCAAAATACAAATAAAAACAAAAAATTAAACATACAATAATAAAATCATTTAAATTGGTAAACTGTTCCAGAGTTTAGGAAATGTGACCAAAAATCCCTATTCCCTTTGGTTTTTTTACATCGACTATCTCAAAACTATCATAGGCATGGGAGTGATATAAAGAAACTCTGGTGCCAGTCTATCAAAACTCTTAAACACCAATAATTAAACAACAACGATGACATTTTAAAACGAACCGCAATGAAGACAGGTGCTGATGAAGAATATGAATGGATAAATAACATTTGCACGACATTTGTGGATTTGTGAAAATAAACATCTGTGGAAACGTTCACTTTAGAGTCGGGGGGGTTTAATTGTCTGGCTAAAGGTACAGATTTTAATAAAGAACTACGAACATAAAATTAACATCTATTAGGTCCACCACCTTTACAAAACTAATCAGATGTACAGACATCATGGGGATCAATTACAATCAAGCTATGAAGGCCAGACTTGCAGCAAATCTCAACTATGTGATTTTAGATATCACAAGTGCACTTTGTGACGCATTCAAATGAATTTGTGGTTTTATTGGTACCTGTGGTGTTCATTGGTGAATGTGTAGAAGTGCCTTCCTTGTTCATGTATGATGTCCTTCAGGCGTTTATAAACTGGTGCACTGCGATGACGAACCTCCTGAAGCACAGTCTGAAGGATTATCACGTTGCGAATCACAGGATCTTCTAACACGTCAATCTGAAGGAAAAAGAACAGAAACATCAAAAGTAAAATGAGTGGCAACGTTCATGTGATCACGTTTGGAAACGTAGCTAATTACGTTATTACCTGATGCAGCACCACGTTGGTGTCAGGAACCAGATAGTGTGGATAGGAACACAGACTGCTCTCAATACACGCGTCTCTCTGCAGCACCGTGGAGTCCTGTTTGCATTCAGCGCAGGTTTCACATCCACACCAAATATCATCTCTCAGGTAGTGCTCACGCACGACCTTCATCACCCCGCCCGATCGGGTCTTCTTAACAAAGGTTTTAGACTTCAACATTTTGAAGATAAAAGCCCACAGAGTCTAAATTCTACTAACTTTATCCCACCATCTGAAGATGCCAGGCGGTCCCACTTGCCATGTGTAAACTAACCTTGTGGGACGGGGAAAACTTTCCAAGAGTTTATAGGACCTGTGAGTGTTCTACCTTAGATGTTGTTCATATTATATATGTAACCTCTATCTTGAAGCAATCTAAAAATGAAGGTATTTTTCTGAAAAGTTAACAGCTTTTTCAGCTAAGCTAAAATAAATGATGAACGGCATGGGTAGTTTTGGTTGTCCATTCAATTTTTTTAATGAAAACAAAGCAAAGGAGGGCAGGCGAGAAGCTGAATAACGAAGAAATTCACAGCTAGCACAACCCAGCGTTAGGAGGTTGTACTGCACCACAGTACTCCGCTTAGAGTAGACGCCGAGAGTGAAGTTTATGAGCTTCCGGATCATGAGCCAGTCTCCGCCATAATGTGGGTGGCATTTTTTGTAGAAACTACTGTTCCAATGATTTTTGATCTGTAAGACTGTGAGGTCTGTTGTTTAACTCATCTGAGCTCCTCTGTTTTACATTTGATAGTAAATAAACAAATGCATGAATAATTTAAATATAAAATCACAATGTATTATTTCATTGGAGACTGAAAGGAAATAAAATAAAGTAAAATATAGACTCCTTTGTGTAGTTATTTTTTTTATTTTGTTTGAGAAAATGCAAGTACACATTATCTATCTATGATAAAAAGTTTAAGGGGTTTTAAATTTACCCGTTAATATTCAAAATATGTACAGTCAGTCATTTTCTACCTCTTCTTCCATAGTGTGTCGCGGGTACACTTTGGACAGGGCAAACAACCATGCACACACTCATTCACACACCTAAGGGGAATTTAGACAGAGCAGTTAACCTAACAGTCAGTTTTAAGACTGTGGGAGAAAGCGGGAGTACCCGGAGAGAACCTACGCATGCACGGGGAGAACATGTAAACTCCATGCAGAAAGACCCTCTGGCCGGGAATCAAACCCAGGACCTTCTTGCTGCGAGGCAACAGTGCTAGCAACTGTGCCTCAAAATATGTACACTTCAATTCAGTTTAGTTTTCAGTTTGTACGGTGGCAACCTCACGGCCACCGTAAGTTTTAGTTCAATTTCAATATAACTGAATCCGAAATTTAGATTGTCTTGAGGGTGCCGTCCGACTTTCAATTGATTTGCAGATATTGGTCATTAACAATTAATCAAAATTAGTTAAACCTACACTTCAACCATGTTCATGTTATTTGGAAACCCTGTTTTCTAAGCTCATCTGTGGCGCTTTCCTAGATGAATTTGCCACTCACAACATGGTGGACGGGCTAACGCGTCGTTTCTATGAGTCGACGCTGTAAAATCTAAAGCGACGTTGTCAGCGTTGCGCAATTCTTACGATAGAGGGCACTGTGGCTAACAGTCAAACAACAGCTGGCGGTTAGCAAGCACCTCGGAGCGGGACCCTTGAAACTAAACCGTTTACTGTCTGTTGTTTATGAGGGGACCTCGTCTGTATTTAGTCAGACAGAATTATAGATAATTAGCCTAAAAAGTGCTTAGTAAAAACAGTAGAGTGATGATGTTGGGTTCTTTGCTTCAAACTAAGGTTTGGAAATGAATTATCGCGATGTAACCGAACTCCCAGTTAACCTTCTAATAATTTCTAAATTATTTGGACACTAACTGCCTAAGAAACAAAGAAAAGCAACTTCAAAGTGGACAAAATGCCTCCCAAGAAGCAGCTGCTGAAGCCGACAGCAGCGAACGTGTCCAGCTCATTGGACCTGGAGTCTGAGGACATCAGCCTGGAGACAACCGTGCCGACCACCGAAGATGTGTCTTCGTCCGATGAGCAACGCAACGGCTCCCAGAAGGTGACCCGCCAGCTGATCGAGAGGAAGGAGCTGCTGCACACCGTTCAGCTGCTGAAAATAGAGCTTTCTCAAAAGAACCTCATCATAGACAACATGAAAGCTGACCACATGTCCAAGGTACCTACTGGATAGAGAGCTTCCACACACACACACACACACACACACACACACGCCTCTGATCACATAGAGCATAAAGTAGCTGACCAGGGTACTTTTGAGTACATCCATTCACAATCAGCCTCTTTATTTATATGACCCATTTCATACAGGCACAGGCATGTAGAACCACAGGCTTTGCTCAGCAACCTAAATAAAATTGCATGCATTACACATGCAAATTTACACTCAAATCAAACAGTAATTCAAATAATAAATCAGGTAAAATAAGCCAAAAAAAAAGGCCCAGAAAAATCTAGCTCCTTGGAAGTAATATAGAAACAGTCCAAAAAGAAATGTGTACATCTCCAGTATTTATCTCTCTCAACACTCAAATGTGTCTATCGATGTGTGCGTTGATCTGAATTATGTTATGTTTCAGGTTGAGGAACTAGAGGAAAAACTGAACGACGCGCTGCATCAGAAACAAGTGTTGTCTCTTAAACTGGACAGCCAGCTTAAGCTTGCGCAAGAGGAGAGCAGGTAATTCATTTGCCTTTACTAGTGGAAAGGTAAAACGCTGTGTGAGCAACTAGACTAACAAGTTATTTATTGTTTCTTTGCAAAAATGCCAAAAGTTTTTACACGCTCATAAATACCCATAAATAATGGCAAGACAAAAACTTATTTGCTGTTTTCCGCAAGTCGTACAAGGAAACACGTGTGGAAAAAGGTGCTCTGGTCAGATGGGATCAACAATTTCAATGTTTTGCCTACATAAAGAATCCTATAGGTGGCGAAAAAACGAACATAATCCTGAACGAACAATTTCCAGTGTAAAACATGGTGGTGGCAGCATCGTGATGTGGGGGATGTTTTTCTTCCAGAGGGATAGGGAAGCTGGGGAGAGTTGATGGGAGGATGATTGGAGCTAAATTACCAGGCAGTCCTGGGAGAAAGCCTGTGAAGGCTGCATAAGAGTCAAGGAGGATCCGTGTCCAGCTGGACAGTGACCCTAAACATAAAGTCAGAGCTACAATAGAATGGTTTGTGTTAGAATGGCCCAGTCAAAGCCCACACCCATATCCAACTGAGAATCCATGGCAAGACTTGAAAATCACTGTTATCACTGTTAACAGACGCTCTCCTTTCAGTCTAAATGGACTTATGAGGAAGAATAGGCAAACGTTTCAGTCTGTAGATGTGTAAAGCTTCCCCAAAAGATTTGCAGCCAAAGGCGGTTCTGCAGACTATTGGCTCGGGGCTTAACACAAGTGTACACCACATTTTTGATTTTTTATCTGTAAAGATTTCAAAACAATGCTTGTGCCATTTTCCTTCCATGTCACAGTTATGCACTACTTTGTGTTGGTCGATCACAAACATTCCCAGCATAAGACATTGAAAGTTACTTTTTTTGTTTTACTAGGGATAAAACTGAGATCAGGTAGACCAAAAAACATTTTGAAATAAGAACTGAAGCTTTTGTGTCCATTTCATCCCAGACTTATTCATTCTTGGAATTTGTTGGTTTTTGTTGGCTATAAATGGTCAGTGGATAAGTATAAAACTTTACTTCTGGGCTTTTTTCTTGTTTGATGGTATTTTAGTTTTTGCACGCCACAGAAAAAGTTGTTTGAAAGAAGCATCAAGCAGCTCAACACCAGTGTTAACCGTACTAATATAAACCAGGAAACAGCAGGCTCTGCGTAAGCAGGAGATGGAGACCATCCTGCTCAGACAGCAGCAGCTGGAGGAGACTAACCGCCAGCTGTGTGAGAAGGCGGGAGAGCTGCGGCGGTCTCTCCGAGATCTGGAGATACACCAGGACCGCTACCAGGAGCTCCGCGGCATGCCCGACGACAAAATCAGCATCCAGGAATATGTAGCTGTAAGTATGGTGGTGCTTCCACACATCTACTTTTTCCTGTTTATAGTTGAACCCCTACTGCAGACCATGAGGGAGACAAACCATTCAAAAGGTGAAAATGACTAATGTGATGCTTCTCTTTTCCTCATTAATCTAGATGCGTTTCTATGAGGCTGTAACTCCTCTCCGTACTCAGCTGACTCAACTGAGTGAGCAGAAGAGCTACCTGACTGAGGAGCTGGACATACACAGAAACAAGCTGAAGCTTTTGATGGAGGTGGGTGACAAAAAACGCAAACTTCCACTACACCTCCATGTCATTCATCGATCCTGATCTTTTCAAATGGACGTACCGGTGGGGCAAGGCGACGCGGTCAGCTGGAACCATGCAGGCATAAATACCATTAATAAGATAACAATGCAGGATAACAAAAATTATGGTTACATAAAGTCATTTACAGGCTGCAGAGACTCTTTGAGTCAATCAGTGTTGTCAAAATGAAAAAAAAAAACTCCACATACACAAAACACGCTTCTTTAAAAACATCGGTGCTGCTTTAACATATATATATTTTTTGTTTATACATATTATCTAAAGTCTGCTGCTGAGCAGGTCAATATGACCTACCAGGCGCAGACAGATGCTACAACAAAGCACTGATTTTTCTTTCATTTTTAGAATCTGCCGATGCCGACAGACTTTGTTTTTTCCTTGGCACTAATATTAAATGAACGCATCTGTAAAACACAGACATTTCTTGCACCGGATCCGATACAATCACCGTGATGCGTGTCTGCAGAGCAACGAGGAAGAGAGGCGTTTGCGTGCAGAGCTGGAGCTGAGGAGCCAGAGGCTGACCTTAGAGCTGGCAGATACTAAACAGCACATCCAGGAGGGCCACTATCGCCAGGACAACTACCCACACATCAAGAGGTGAAGATGTGTGTATTTTATGGTGGTAGGGAAAAAAAAGAAAAAGAGATGATACCTCAAAATCTAAATGTCTTTTTTTAGGGCAATATAACCGTAAAAAAAAATACTTAAGTAATAAAGTCCCCTGGGAAAAGACTATAGAGCATATAGCTCTATATGCTGCTAAAACTTTTCTATATTTGATAAATAGCACATTGCATTTGTTTAATGCTCTAAACTTTTGAGAGATTAAGTTTATTGTGAGCTATTTAAATAGAATATTTGGTATATACCTTTAAATTATTTGCTTTGGGCCTTGTGTTTCAGACATACCTTTTTATAATGTCATTACTAATGTCCTTTCATTAATCATTTTTTTACTTGATATTTAGAATCTGATTTTGTTTGTTGCACATTTACCTCGATGACTAAATATGTTTTGTGTTGCACCTTCCTCCATAGAGAGCGCGATAACTTTGAAACGGAGCTGAAGGAGTTAAAGATGAGGTTTGAGACGGTGGACATGTCTCATGCAGCACTGACCAGAGAAAGGGACACACTCAGCACTGAGGTGCTTCGCACAAACCTACCTGATCACACCAAACACGCATAAAGTTGTGTTCTGAAGTATGCAAACGTTGTTCCGCCCAACTGGATCCAAGGTCTAACCGTTGAGCTGCTGATTGAGATAAGGTCAACGTGAGGGTCCGGACTTTGCTTTTTTTGCTTGTCGATCAGATATTCAGCCTGTTGCGTTGACCGTCTCAGATCAAGATGCTAAAGGTCACAGAGAGGGCAGGAAACATCAGATTGACAGATGAGAAACAGGAAAAATGTGGATTTATCTCAACTCATAGCATCGTTAAAGCATTTAACAATAATATATTCATGGTATAACTTAGTGTGTACAGTCGAAACTAGATATTTGCCGAAACTTTATGAAAAGCCAAAGAAGATCTTTTTTCACTGTCTAACATTAAATCAAACTAAAGCATTCCTGTTTCACATCCGTTAGGATTCTATAAAAATGTCAGAATAATGAAAGAATTTTTAATTACTTCCTTCAAAGTCAGAAGTTTACGTGTTCAAAGATTTTTCTGCCTTTAACAATTCAGAAAAGCTCAGATGAAGATGATGTCATGGCTTTGATGGCAGGCTCTGTCTCCCAGAGAAGAACATGTTCTGACGTGAGATGAGAATATCAAGCCCAGAACAAAATACCTTGTGGAGCTGTTCGGAGAGTCTTGTATCACCATCGTCTGAAAGGCCACTCATAGAGGAAGAAGCCATCACATCAAAAGCAACATTAAAGGCCAGCTTACAGTTTGCAAATCCACACGGGGGCAAAGAAGAAACTAAATTGAAGTGTTTGGCTATAATGACCATCGGCACATTTTTATGGTGTGATTTTTGTGCCACCAGGTTGAGCGCGCAGTGACACTGATTTGAGGGCACAGATCTAGCTGAAGGAACAATTATTCTAAGCGTGTGCGTATAAATCTCACACACGCTCGCTCATAGGTGCTCGGACACGCGCTCAACTCTGAAAACCTGCTCGCTCGCACGGCTCATTCTGCTCGTGCTCAGCTCCGTCTCTCTGCTCGCTCGAGGCTCAGTGTCTGTCATTTGTATGTAAATGAGCCACGCCACCAGCCAATCACAGACTGGACTTTTTCATCCAATCAAAGCATGCCTTGCAAATAAGAGGCGGAACTTTCAAAACGTTAATAGTAATGAAAGACACGAGAAGATAAGAAGGTATATTTTCAATTTTATAGCTTAAGAATATTTATTTCAGTATACGAATGTATGTCATTACTTACTGTGATTACTTATTGTCATTTTTAGGGCAAGCAGAATGAGCCGTGCGAGCGAGCAGGTTTTCAGAGTTGAGCGTGTGTCCGAGCACCTATGAGCGAGCATGTGTGAGATTTATACGCACACGCTTAGAATAATTGTTCCTTCAGCTAGATCTGTGCCCTCAAATCAGTGTCACTGCGCGCTCAACCTGATGGCACAAAAATCCCGCCATACATCTTTAGCAAATGGGGGGAAGCTTGCAAGTCTGAGACCATCCCTACTGTTAACGTATGGGAGTGGCAGCATCATGCTGTGTGCGTTTGATAAAATAGATGGAAAGAACATGATGTGGAAATATTGAAGCAACACCTCAAGACATCAGTAACTGAAGTTAAAGCTTGGCACTAATGGGTCTTCCAAATGCACAATTAGGTTCACGTTCATTGAACTTCAAACAACAGTGAAGTTGTTTGTCATTTGGTCATTCAACCCTAAAAAAGAAAGGTTCCAACACATCATTGAAAGCCACAAATAAATATGTCATTCATGCCAACGAGGATTGTATGTCTACTTCTCAAAGACACTGTTCACTTTAATGTTTGGGCTTCTCATTTTTCATTTCTCCGTTAAATGTGTACATGTTGCCCACCAGGTGGCGACATTGCAGCAGTCAGTGACTCTCCTGCAGAAGGACAAGGAGTACCTGCACAGGCAGAACATGGAGCTCAGCGTCCGCTGTGCACATCAAGAAGATCGTATAGATAGACTACAGGTCGTAATTGTTTATCATCCAGGAGACTTGTTTTAAATGCAAGGCATTCAGGAAGCAGGAGGGAGTCTCATGATGCACTCTCATTTCCTGTTTTTCTTCTCCAGGTACAACTAGAAGATGCGAAGAAAGCCAGGGAGAATACCTATGAAAAATACGTAGCATCCAGGTCAGATTCTCATCCTTCACGTCAGTCACAGAAAACACATTTTCCAGTTCTTTCTGGTGTGAAACAGAATAATATTTTATTTATATATCATTAAATATTAATATAGCACAAGAAAAAAAAAACCCTTCTACTCTCACTCTGGTCAACTGGAAGACAACCTTTACAAAATGAATTTGTGTTTTTTTTTTATTATATATTGTCTTTCTCCACCACAGAGACTACTATAAGTCAGAGTATGAGAACAAGCTCAGAGAGGAGTTGGAGAACATTAGGCTGAGAACTAGTCAGGAGATCGAGAACCTGCAGAGAACCTCCAGAGAGATGTATGAGAGGGAGAACAGGTACGGGTCTGTTTTTATTTCAACAAATAAATAAAGTCATATATTGGCAACTTGATGATGTATATGAAAACTTCTAGACAGATGTAATTGTAACTGCTTGTTTTGAGTGGTATAATTGACTCACTTACTGACTCCTCATTCTTGAATGCTTCGGCATTCAACTTCATGAATTTTAAAACTGTAGAAGCTGTGAGCTGTCCACCCTGATCCGTTTTGGTATTTTGTAATTTAGTAATGCACCTGTTATATAGGCAATCACAGATGATGTAGAGTGCTTGAACGTTGCTTGGGGGCTTATGTGTGTTTGTGCTTTCAGGAATTTGCGTGAGGCCAGAGACAATGCTGTTCTGGAGAAAGACAGAGCTGTCACCGCCGAGAGAGACGCTCAGTCAAGATACGACCAACTGCTGGAGCAGTGAGTCTTATCAATCCATCAGTCACACTTAGGAGAAATGTATGCAGGTACTACAGGGGTTGGACAATGAAACTGAAACACCTGTCATTTTAGTGTGGGAGGTTTCATGGCTGAATTGGACCAGCCTGGTAGCCAGTCTTCATTGATTGCACATTGCACCAGTAAGAGCAGAGTGTGAAGGTTCAACTAGCAGGGTAAGAGCACAGTTTGCACACAACATTATGGGTGACATAACAGAGTTCAAAAGAGGAGAAATTGTTGGTGCACGTCTTGCTGGTGCATCTGTGACCAAGACAGCAAGTCTTTGTGATGTATCAAGAGCCACGGTATCCAGGGTAATGTCAGCATACCACCAAGAAGGACGAACCACATCCAACAGGATTAACTGTGGACGCAAGAGGAAGCTGTCTGAAAGGGATGTTCGGGTGCTTACCCGGATTGTATCCAAAAAACATAAAACCACGGCTGCCCAAATCACAGCAGAATTAAATGTGCACCTCAACTCTCCAGTTTCCACCAGAACTGTCCGTCGGGAGCTCCACAGGGTCAATATACACGGCCGGGCTGCTATAGCCAAACCTTTGGTCACTCATGCCAATGCCAAACGTCGGTTTCAATGGTGCAAGGAGCGCAAATCTTGGGCTGTGGACAATGTGAAACATGTATTGTTCTCTGATGAGTCCACCTTTACTGTTTTCCCCACATCCGGGAGAGTTATGGTGTGGAGAAGCCCCAAAGAAGCGTACCACCCAGACTGTTGCATACCCAGAGTGAAGCATGGGGGTGGATCAGTGATGGTTTGGGCTGCCATATCATGGCATTCCCTTGGCCCAATACTTGTGCTAGATGGGCGCGTCACTGCCAAGGACTACCGAACCATTCTTGAGGACCATGTGCATCCAATGGTTCAAACATTGTATCCTGAAGGCGGTGCCATGTATCAGGATGACAATGCACCAATACACACAGCAAGACTGGTGAAAGATTGGTTTGATGAACATGAAAGTGAAGTTGAACATCTCCCATGGCCTGCACAGTCACCAGATCTAAATATTATTGAGCCCCTTTGGGGTGTTTTGGAGGAGCGAGTGTGGAAACGTTTTCCTCCACCAGTATTACGTAGTGACCTGGCCACTATCCTGCAAGAAGAATGGCTTAAAATCCCTCTGACCACTGTGCAGGACTTGTATATGTCATTCCCAAGACGAATTGACGCTGTATTGGCCGCAAAAGGAGGCCCTACACCATACTAATAAATTATTGTGGTCTAAAACCAGGTGTTTCAGTTTCATTGTCCAACCCCTGTACATCTGTAAGGTCTGCAGGGCATTGATTGAAGCACAGTGAAGGTTTAACGTTGTGTATCCACTCTACTGGACTTTTTCAGTTTTTGTGACATCTAACGATATGTCAACATAGTAGGAAGCAGTTTCCATTTTAGTCAGTTGTCACATCATCCCTGTAGTGTAGTTCAGCTACATGATATTATATTACTGTTAACAAATCAATCAGCCTCATACCTCCTCAGGTAATCCGCCTGATGGACGAATAATGTTTATTTCCTCTCATAATTGCACAGTAAAGGAAGAATAAAGAGATTTCTTAGTATTTTTCACAAAAACAAAAGATAACGCAAAGGTAATTAACACTTTAACTAAAATAAAAAAATATTAACATGAGCTCATCACCAGCCCCACCAACCTTTGCCAGAACCAGCCAAATAACCGTAGCAGAACAAAACAGAGTGCCTTAGTTTAGGTCCGAGTCGTGCCGTTTCACCGCTCAAAAAACACACCCGTGGTTTTTGCGGATGCGCGGTTCTGGCTCAGCTCTCAGTTTGACTGACTGTTGGGTCTCGCCACAACAGCCATTCAAAGCGGCCCGTTATCGTTCCAGGGATGGAAGGCAGCAGTTGTTCCTGCTTGCACAGGTTGTTGGACAGATGGATGGTTCCTTGTTTCAAAATGGTGGATAAGTGCTTCGACTAAACCTACAGACCTGTAGAGCCATTTGGAATAACCCGCAGAGAAGATAGTTTGCATCCCAGGAGCAGTGAGTTCATCATTTTACACTGGGTTTCTGCCTCGTCTTAAATGCATCCAGTTTTTTAATAGCAGGTCTTGAATTACATTTAGCTGCATTGAACATTTCCAAGTCGATTTATTTCTGCATACATTTTGGGGATCTAGCGGTTTTTATTCATTCATTATTCATTTAGTGTGTTGTAGTTCTGTCTGAGGAATATAAGTTTTATTGAGCTGTGCCAAAACTACGAGATGCAGGGTAGCAAACAGTCCTGCTGGGACATTTTGCCTTACTGAATATTCCTGTTCTTTGTTTTAGGGGATTGAAATCAGAACATTCATGCCCTGTTGTCCATTTCAGCTCTTTTGCTTTTCCATCATAGGAAACGAGTTTTGCCATGAAAACAAATATTTCAATAGGAACCTTTTTGAAGCTCACTGTAAGAAGACTTTTTAGTTTGGTAACCTAGTTGTAAAATCAGGGAATTCACATGACATAGTCTTTAGAACAGCAACTAAATGTTTTTTTAATTTGCTCGAATTTATTTGGCAAGTTAAATGTAAGGTATTGAGGCAGTATTGTATTAAGTTAACTTAAGTTAGCAAGGATTTTGGTCCCTACTGGAACCAGTTTTTCCAGGCTCAGAGCTCATTTTCTGTAGAAACGCAGAAAACTTGTTTAAGATTGTCCGTAACAAACAGCCGGAACTGTCCCGCTGTAAAATAAGTATGATTTAAAGAAAGCCACATCGTAAGTCTAGAAACTGTCTGGTAGAAGAACAAAGAGGAAAACATAAAGTCAGTTCAGTAACTCTGCATGATCTGACTATTTTTGTAACTGTTAACAACAGAGATAATTAAACGTGATCCAGGTGGGGTTTAGTTTTTTTTTTCAGTTATGGGAAGTAAAGAGTTTTTGTGTTGGTATGTTGGCGCTTCGGCCGTCACAAAGCTGGTGTTCTCAGATTGTATCCTTATTATATCTGTTTATATTCAGCTTGAATTCATTTTTGTCTCAGAACCCCTCGAGCATCTTCTGGCTCCCACACAGAGGTGCGGGTTGGCTGCAGTCTGTCGCTGGTGAATGTCGTGGGCGTGGCAGTACAGACTCGGCTGTGGTTTTCTGGGTCTTTCTACAGATCATAGACTGCTAGGACTGAGAGTACAGGAGGTCACAAGGAAGTCAGAGTGTAGCGAAAGGTTCCTCTGTACCCAAAAAGACTCACTGCTGAAACGTCTCACATAAGCGGAAGGTTTTAACTGCCAGCTGACCACAAAACAGGAGATAGGATTCTTTTGAAACCTTCTGGTATTTTTTGTTTCTGGTGGTTTTGTAAAGAAAAGAGAAGTAAATATTGCTCTTTAGTTATTTACCTGGTAATTAGCGTCTATCACGGCTACAGACAACAGTTTCCATGTCAGTAAAGCTTCTAAAAGTCCCTCTGGGTCATGGCCTTCTTGGAAGTTTCAAACCTTGGACAGCTCACTGAAATATTTTAAGCTTCGATTTTATTTCCTATTAAAGCAGGTATAGCTCTCAGCCTCCTGATTCCCATGCTATGTTTTGCTGTTGATTTCATTTTACTTTATATTTTTTTTTGTGTCACAATGTGCATACAGTGCCTTGCATGAAGCATTTACATTTTGTCACGACCACAGCTTTCAGTGTAGTAGTGCATAATTGAGAAATGATTTATGTTTTTAAAATTGTTTTGCAAATTCGATTATGAAAAGTGTGTTAATGTCAGGATAAATCCAGATGTTCTGTGAAGGCCTCAGAGGTTTGTTAGAGAACATTAGTGAACAAACATCATGAATGGACTAAATTTATATAGCGCTTTTCCAGTCATACCGACCACCCAAAGCGCTTTACACTAAAGCCACAATTACCCAGTCACACTCAAACTCTCACACATTTATTCACTGATGAGCAAATCGATAGGCAACTTAGGGTTAAGTGCCTTGCCCAGGGGTACATCGACATGTGACGGGAGCAAACCCACAACCTTCCGATTGCGGGACGCTACTCTACCCACTGAGCCACAGTCACCCCATGAAGACAAAAGAACAGGAATTTAAAGCAGGGTTAGGTCATAAAACAATGTCCTCAGCTTTAAGCATCACACAGAGCACCGTTGAATCCATCATCCAAAAATGAAAACTATGGCACAACAACTTACCAGCATTAATCAGAAAGCAACCAAGATAGCCATGGTTAACCCTGGGGGAGCTGCAGTATTCCACTACTCAGGTGGACAATACCGGTTACTTGTAGACTCCACAAATCTGGTCTTAAAGGGACCATATCATGCTTTTAAATCCTTCCTTTTCACACTGAAATCAATTAGTTGTGGATATATACACACGTGGCCAAAATTGTTGGTACCCCTCGGTTAATGAAAGAAAAACCCACCATGTAGTTTGATAACAATTATCTAGCTGCGCAGAAACAAGACAAAAATGGCAAAAACAATGCAAAACTGTTTATGTAATAATACTATTGAAAATACGCAGTACGGCTCTGTCCTCAAGGAGCTAGGAGCAGGACACAGCACCAACATAAGCCGAAGGCGCGATGCTCCTGCTATCAAAACAATGGGCAGGATGTCATATCAACACGCAGTAAATTCATGCCTAAAATAAAGATTGTTGTCATTTTAGTGTTATTTACAGCTTCCTGTTTTGCTGTGTCTGTCGTTTCCATAGACAGGAGGAACTGACTCCTTAATCAGATGAAGCCTTTCAGCAAATCCTTCTACTGGCGGAGGTTGCTGAAGGCACTCGTCTTTTAAGTGGGGGAAATAGGAATTTACCTACTTTCAATGAACAAAAAAAATTAACCAGGCACTTTAAAGTGGTTCTGATGCTGGGGGACGGTGTAATGAATTGTGTGGGTTAATACATCCAACAACCGAACCGAACTACTAAAGACTACTAAATCGCAGCGAGAAAACAATATGGCGGATACGCGAAATTGATCATCTGGAAGTCCATGACCTTGTTTAGCTGTTCCACAGCAAATACTGTTACGTAACAGTTCAAAAAACGTAACAGATGAGAGAGAAAACTTTAATGTTTTTTTCTTTCAAAAACAATTTTGAAAGAAACATTTTTACTTTTTCTTTCAATTCACAATTATGCACCGTGTTGGTCTGTCACATAAACTCCCTGCAAAAAGCACGATGTTTGTAGTTGTAATGTGACAAAATGTAAGAAGGTCTATGTGTTACAAATGCTTTTGAAAGGCACTGTAGATATGCACATACAGCAGCAGTGTCCCTGCCCACGGTTACTACTGCATACCAGTCATTTGTCTAAATCCAAACCACCAGCTGTTGGTGTTTCCATGCACTCAGACACACAAACCTCACTCTCCCTTTGCACTCTCTCTGCTGCGATAACATTCTTTCTCTGCGTCGCATCGCATGCCAGCAATGACAGATGCTAGCCTCAAGCCCTTAACCCCTAACCCTACGCATGCCCCTATTTTTGGGGCAAAGAATGAGGAGGATGAGCTTGAAAAGGCGCTGGATGATTCAGACACCGAGAGCACAAGCTGAAATCTCCATGCTGCATTTCCACAAACAGACTAACATTAGTCATTATTCCACTTTAATGAGTAATTATCCACACCAAAGTCGTTTGTTCAGTTTTCAGTTTCACCTTTAAAGCAAACCAAAGGTTACTTTTGCCAAATTCTCCTGAGCCACAACATAGCTGCACATGTCAGAATTTAACATGACAGAGAAACAACATGACGTCTTTGGAAAAAATATATATTTTTACATTTTGTAAGTGCAGCTTCTTTGCTCAGAGATGGCAGCTGCCATTTATGAAAGAAGGCATAACATTTCAACCATGTGTACGTGTCTGTCCCGTGTGAGTGCACAGCTCAAGCCTGCGCTTCATGGGTGATGAAATCTTATCAGGTCAGCTGTAATCGAGAGTTATTAATATTGTCCAACCCAACACCATGGCTTGATAGAGCTTGTGCCTGCATGCTTGAGCGCAGCTGGAAGAGCTTCCCGAAGTACACCAAACAAATGATGATATTTTGTGTAAATAACAACCCTACGAGTTTTAAATTAAAGAGAAAAAGAAAAAACAACCTTATTTTTGAGAACACGTCTGCGTATATTTGAATAAGAGATGACGTCTATGAGCAGATTCTTCTCACGATACAGTGCCGTGAGGTTGCTTATTTGTCACACCTACATGTTTTTTATTGGGAAATTTCAAAAAACAGTTTCAAAGAAAGATTTCATTTTTTTTCAAGGGAAAAAGCTTCCTAAACTCAGGTAGTCCCTTGTGAAAAAATAATGGCCACCCAAACGTACTGACTGGTTCTTAAACGATTAAGCTGAGAACAATTTCATTAGCCACACCCAGGCCTCATGACTGTCTGACCTGTAGAATCAAGAAATCTCTAAAATAGACCCTCTCAGACAACATGGAGTAGTCTAAAACTAATTACAAAATCTCAAAAAGCAAAACATCATGCCCTGATCTAAGGAAATTCAAGAACAGACGAGAAACTGTCATTTACAGCTATCGGTCTGGGAAGGGTCACAAAGCCATTTTAAGGCTAAACCACATTGTCCCCTACACAAATGGTAAAATTATAGAATAGTGGTGAACCTTCTTTGAAGTAGCCGGCCAACCAAAATTACTCCAAGATCATATACAACTTACCAAACGTTCACATAAGAACCCCGTAACGCATCTAAAGCAGTGCAGGTCTAACATGCATTAGTTACGGTCATTACTCATCATTCAATAAGGGCGGCATTACCGGTCATTAGGTTTAGTTACTTTTCCTCATAGGGTCAGATTGGTTTAGATAGAGTTTCTTCCCCTCAACAAATAAATTCATCATTTAAAAACTGCCTTTTGTGTTTACTCAGGTTATCTTTGTCCTGGAACATTAAAGCGTGGAGAGAAAAAAAAGAAATCTGTTAGCGGGCAAATGCCTTTTCACGACACTGTACATCCTGTCTCTTTTTGTTCTTTGTAATGAATTGTTAAATAGAAGAACTTTCTGTTGATGCCAAAGAGAATCACTGATGATCAAACAAAATGTGCTTTAAGCAGTGTTGGGAAATGATTCACTGCTTGGCTTACCTGCAAGGTTATCAAGTCTAATATTTTATCTGCCAAACTTAGATGCCACTTCAATACTTCTCATGAACAATTTATTGCTCAAGGCATACCAACCAATTTTTTTTTTTCTAATTTCCAAACCTTATGAGTTAAGATAGTATGACACGTGAACCCTAATCTTTATTTATTTAATCACTAGATATACCTGTTCAACCAGGAGCTTAAAGCTGAGGTTGCCTTTTGTGTAAAATGCTCCTGCAAAACACCTACACTGTTTAGTTCCAAGGGATCACCGTAGTCTGTCTGCACAAAAACCTGTGATCTCAGGTTTTTAATCCACGTGCTTGCAGTCATTTACGGGGGCATGTGACGACCTGTGTGTGCTTATCGTTTTTATTCTGCAGGTTCCGTCAGCTCCAGCTGGGCACCGACAGCCGGGTAGCAGAGCTGTCCAGCCAGGCGAAGTTGCACTCTTTTGAAGCCGAGCGAGCTCATTTGCTTAAGGAAGAGACGGCGAAGGCGCTGGCTCAGTGCCAGGTGGAGTGTGAGAAACAACAGAAGAAACTGGAGGTACTCAGACACACACGACAAAAAAAAAGGAGTGTGTGCAGCTCTTCGATTAGCCGTCACGTCTCAGTTTAATAGACACGTGCGTTACCTTATTTAACCCTACAGCATCAACAAATGTACACAGAAAAGCTGAAAAACAAGTTGCAGCACTGCTCATGTATTGTACTTTTTCAACCAAATGGTTACATAATGTATTAGCAACAGGGTTATATTCAAATGAGTCCTTTCTTCTAATAATTTGTGACAAAAAAATCACACCCACTCATACACACATATGATTTTCAATGCAGTACAAACCCAAAACACTGCAAAGTATTATTTTTTAAATCCAAACTTTCTACCTCTATAGATTTCCTTTCTCTCTGAAAAACTCTTTGAAAGCACTTATTTCAGCTTCCAGCTGCTCCCACCCACAGGCTTTTTGTGTATTATGATAAAGCCTCTGTTGGCATTGATGTTTTTTGCTACATGTTCATTTAGAGCAACAACACTGATTGTTGTTGGTGTGCTAACATGGCGTCCGTCACGTTAGCTGATTCATGAAGCCATATTTATCAAATCTGCCATGTGTGAAAAGAGCTCAATTGTCTCCGTTTTAGTAGAGGGGAGGAATTTTTTCATCAATATACAGGTCAAGTTGAAGGTAGAAAAAATGTTATGACTATATTTGCTTTCTGGTTGCCATATGTAAAAATGTTACAGTAACTTTGTAGTCAGGTTCAGAAGTCCAACAAGAAGCCACGTTCTTGCCTTTTCAACTGGATTTCTCGAAACTGTTAAGAGCATCCGAAAATAAAAAGCTGTTTTTCAGGCGACGGCCAATCAGGAGATTGGAGTACAAATGACAGTTATTAATCAAGAGTGCACTAATAACATTAAAGCTGCTGTCTGTTGTCATGGAAACTATGTGTTTGTTTAGAAAGTGGGATGTTGGCAGAGAGCAACACTTTAGGGTTGGGCTGGTTTGTCTGACATCCTTCCAGCTGAACCCAAACCATGTCCGCAAGCTCATAAGAAGATGACCACTCTTTTTAGCTACTTCGTCCGAATCTCTTTCTTTGGACATAGCAACAGCTTAACTTCCTCTGACCGAATAGCATGCTAACTATATTTGCAAAGTGAGGTATGTATTCAATAAGGTCCTCAACTGGCTCCCTCTTATCTCCCGCCCGCGCCCACTGGCCTCATCGTTAAAATAATAGTTTCGATATCATTGAAAACAAGACACATTGCACACCCCTTGAACAGTTAATTATATCGACTCTTCATTAAGAAAACTTGATGAAACTGCAGTAAAGTTTCTTACTTGTTGCAAATATCACTGGTTTACTGGACAAGCAAATCAACTGGAGTTAAAGGCTAAGTTAACATATTAAAGTATTTTGTTCCAGGAATATTTCCACCCTGTTTATTTATTTACTTTTTTCTGAATTTCACTCATATTGACTCTTTCATTTATTTAAATTTTTATCATGTAAATGTATTTACTGAGGAACGACAAAGGGCAACATTTTCTAGAGAAATAACGATTTAAAAAGCTAAAGCATGTTTTGAAAATTAACCAGAAGCAAAATGTAAAATTAATCCGAAAATAATATTCTGTTATTAACATGATTTAATGTTTGTCTCCTTGGAAATGTTTCATTTGCCTTATCATGTTTTGACTTTCAATACAAGAAAAGTTTGCGAATAAACCTCCCTCTTCATCTGTTTTCCCCTTAGCTCCTGACTCAGGAGTTTTACCGGCTCCAAACGTCCTCTGAGAAGCGGGTGGCGGAGCTTCAAGCCCAGAACGCCGAGCAGGCATCCCGACTGGAGACGTATGAAAAGCTCGAGCAGGAGTTGGACCAGGTTACCATGCAGGCGGCTGAGAGTAAGATCACAGCTCTGCTGTTGCTGAGGAAATAAATAAAAATTCTTAACCAAGCACATATTAAAAATCTTCAGTTTGGCAGTAGGAAACGTGTGGAGAATTTGTGGAGCACAGCGACAAAATATTATCACCATAAATTATTATATTGGCAGGAAACGTATTCTTGTGTCCTTTTAACTCATTTGCAAACACCTCCTGAGCTGTAGGCTCAGTAAAATCCATGAAGCTTTTGCCATGACAGTACTTGGGCCTTTTCTACAGTGTATTTGTATCTGTTTGTATGTGTTAACAGTTGAGAATGAGGAAGAGGCAGAGCGAGTTCTGTTCTCATATGGATATGGGGCAAATGTTCCCACAACGGCCAAAAGAAGACTGAAGCAAAGGTAAAGTACACTAAATATTTCATTCACTGTGCTCTTATCAAATCAACTGCCTCTGTTTTCACCACACAATAACATCTTATAAAAATGTGTTTAAAATGATTTGTTTAGAGTTATATTCACCTCTGTGCTGTTGCTCTGTTAATGTCACAGTCCGCTGCATCTGATGGAGCCCCATTCAATAATATGGGCCTATATGACTCAACCTCACAGGAGAATGTTGAAGCATTCCTTAAAAAGCAACATGCAATCATGATCACCGTCTTCCAGCAGCATTTAGCTTGTTTTTAATTCGAAATTACCTCCAAGCTTTCCTTTAATTGTTTGAGCTCCAGGTTGTGTTTGTGTTCCTGAAAATCCTATGATGTCCCTTAGCATGCAGATAAAGACAAGTGTGATCTCGTCAGAGTTGTTATTTGTGGGAAACTCTGTAACTGTGTTTGTGTGGGTTTTCTTCTGCCGCGCAGCGTTCATCTGGCCCGCAGGGTGCTGCAGCTCGAGAGACAGAACACATCACTGAGGAGGGAGCTGGACAGACTCCAGTCACAGACGGGACAGATGTCCCAGAAGGTACTCACACAGAGAGATGCACTGCATCCAGGTGTGTGTCCACCTGGGAACCATCTATATTGGGAGAAATCTAACGTATTATTAATGTTTTTATTAAATGAAGTTAAGTATGTTGTGATTATTAATCTGACAATATTATTTAATATTTAATATTAATATTTTAATATTTTATCAAATAATATTTCGGTCTGTTAAGGGTTGTCCTGTGAATACCAGCCCAGTAAGGCGATGGTATCAGGACAAAATAGGAAAGGGTGAGCCAAGCTCTGACATTATTGAACAGCATAAACTCTGTACACACATGGAGTGAATTCACACAATTTCTTAAAATACAAGAATTTATTAACAAAAATAAGTCAACTCAAAGTCAAACATATTTCAATCAACAAACTCTTTACTATGCTAAAACAATCCAACTAAACTACCAAGCAGAATCAAAGAATAGGGAAGACTAATGGGCTATGTACAATATAAACAAGTTGATTAAAGATGATTGAAAATCATGACCAAAAGAGTGATGCAACATTACCATGCAATGTTATTTATGTCTGAGAACCAAGGATTATCTTGAAGAATCTGGAAGTGAAGTTAAGTTAGTCTTGGAACTAATTAAGGCAATACTCAGCAAACCTTTAGACAACCATTCATAATACAAGATCAGATAAAATATTATTTTAATAAAATAATGTTTTAAAGAATGATCTGCTGAATAAAACCAACCTTCTGTATGACTAATTCTCAATGGTGTCTCATTAGCTGCCTTTATTTATTGAAATAATATTTAAAGAAATATTATTAAAGGTAACGGTAAATTATTTAAAGAAATATCTTTGAAAGGAACCAAATCTTTCAGGAGAAATGGGGCTTAATGGTGTTTTCTTAGTTATCAAATTTAGTAAAATGATGTTAGGGACATTATTTACTGGATTGAAAACTAAACCGTTCTGGGTAAATATTCTTTACGTGTCCTAGGCTGTTGGGAGCTTAGCTTAGCACCAGAACCAAACACATACCTTTTAAATACCAGGGTCAATGAAAGGGTTAAAATGCATAAGCGCGGGCGGCGCGTTATGAGCAACCTTCTGTGTTTAAAATCACCCTTTAAATAAAGTTTGTCTTAACTTTAAAAACACATAAACACAGAACACAAAGCTGATCACGTGTGCAGCCTACTAGCACTAAGGTAGCAGTTTCACACAACAAAACCAAACTTCATAAAAAATGAAAACGTTCAGATCATTTCATCCTAACTCTTTCTATTATTCTCTCTGCCCAAAACCTAACCTCTGACCATGCTGAGGAAAAGATGTCCGGGGCGGCGAAGTTTGAAGAGGTGTCCACAGTCAACAAGCGGTTAGCTTTCGGCTAACCTCGGTAGCCTCGGGGCTGTAGCTGGACGTTCGATCTGTGACAAAGGGTTAGCTCCGTAGCTGGGCGTTGCAAGACAGCTCGTTCTGTCCGTCAACCAGCTGTTCATTACCGTAACCACGGTGATGCGGGCCGTTTGTCCTCCTCTCAGGCAAGGAAAACCGATTCACTCGGCTTGTAGAGACGGCATCTCTGCTGTGACTTCTTTCAGACTGTTGCTCCTGCAGGCCTCAAGGGAGAAAGTCAAGCCAGGCGTGTACCTTAACTCACGTTTTTATGAATGAATACTGGGTACACAGACAGTTATTCAGTCGTACTCAACTTTTGCATATGATCGGTGATCATATGACACTCTTGGATCCGGTTTGAAGAGTTTATGTCTTTTTGCCAGCAAAAAGACTTCAGCACGCTGTGTCTGCTCCTTGTCCGATGGTCAACCGGCTTGGAGAGATCGGGGCATTGGAAAGGGGGTGCTTTTATACAGCCAGTGGCATCATGGGAAGTCTGCTGTTACCCCCCTTTCCCCCTTCTGAAGTTGTGTTGAAAGTGTGTTAAATGCAATTTATTTTGAAAACTCCAGAAAAGTGTATACCGGAGTTTTAATGTTGAAATCCATGGTCCCAACAAGTACATACATGCTAACACCCTTGTTTTCCCTACACCACAACTCTCCCACAGCAATGCAGACTGGTTGCTTCACAGCTTCTATCAAAGTCAACTTGACTGCTCTTACATGCACAGCTTTGACATAACACTAGACAACATCACTCACCTCAGGACTTCTCAACGAGAGCCTTCAAAGCCCTTTTTTTTTAACTTCTAGAATGAAGCCAAGACAAGTCGTTCAAAAACTGACAATAGACCCCACCAGAGTTTGTACAAGAAGTGCTTGATTCTAGCCTTGCTAGCTGTCACATTTGTTGACACAATGGATGCAAAATGAAGTCAGCAACCGTGACATCGTCGCTCTTCACTCTCCAAACTCTTCGCACTGATCATTTAGCTTTTGTTGTCTTTGACACGGCGTGTGCATTCCTGTGCGTGCAACAATAAGACTTTAATTTTGGATTTGTGCGTTGAACTTGCCACGGTCACGTGGCTGCCGCTCGCGCATCAAGGTCTAAAACTCATCCATCGAGGGTTGAAGCTATGAGCTGCCAGTGTGCCTGCTTTTTCACTTGCCGCTTATTTAATCTCAAGGGCGTTTGAGCAAGCCGGAGCGGAGTAGCCAGGAAGAACTGAGGGGGTTTTCACCTGTCAACTGAGATTGACTGAGAAAAAAAAAGAGTGAAAAATGACATTTCTTTTTACTGAAAGTAGCTAGGGTGTTACTCACTTAGCCACCCACACAGATGCACTGACTAACTCACTATTGTTCTCACTCCCCCGCCTACGTCTACTCACTACTGACTGGCAATAAAAGTGGCTTAATGTATAACACCCTAACTTTTTCTGTTGATTTTAAGAATGATAGTGACTAAGTGTACCGTGGATGCCTTCAGTAAAAAACACAACTGAGATATGCCTTTAAAGAAAAATACATTTCTGTCACTTGAGGCCACACCTGGTGGTATGAAGGACACATTGCCTAGTAAAATTATTATAATTTAATAATAATATAATAATAATGATATTATTATAATTCTGCACTACTTTGTGTTGGTCTTTCACATAAAATCCCATCTAAACACATTAACGTTTGGAGATGTAATACAACCAAATGTGGACAGGATTTTCAGCATTATGGAATATCAATGTCAGATCCTTAAAGAATAACTGTTCTGCCATTTGTCTTTTGAACCCTAGCTGTCGGCAGCTAACCAGCTGTTGCAGCAGACTCAGCAGCCTTACAGCTTTCTAATCGAGACGGTGAGAGAAAGAGATGCACAGGTCAGCGCACTGAAGAAACGTGTTTCCTCTGTTGAGGAAGAAGTCAGGTAGAACGCAGCGTCTTGTTTTCCTTTCTTTCTCTGTAAAGGGCTTTCTTCACCTGCTATTATCTCCCTGTTGCCTTGGGTGTCTGCTTTATCATTATGTCTCTTTTCGTTGTCACCTTCTGTCTCTCTCATTCGTGGTTTATGTGCTAGGCTCTGTCCACGCTCGTTTTACTGGCTCACATCAGCACACATACACCTGCCTGGCACTGACCTATTTTCAGCTGTTACCCACCGGATTTTAGCTTGACAAATATGCAAGCTGACAGACTGCAGGTTTTCTCTTGTTGCTCACTATTACTGAGCGCTCACCTGGGGTAAGCAGGAGAAGGGGGGGAGAAAGTCCCTTTTTAAATTCTGTGAAGCATCTCCAGCCTCGTTACGTCTGTCAGGCAACCTGAAGTGTCCCTGTGGCTGCGCAGGACTATCTGTTGCAAACAGAGACAGAGCTCTCTGGATATTGTCATTTCTTGTTCTGGTCTCTCTGATAGCACAAGTTTAAAGCCCCTTTTTTTTCCTGCAGATTCCTCAGTGAATGGTGATCAGACTGTCTGTTGCTTTAAGGTTGATTTGCTTTTAAAATACACCGCAACAAGTCCCAGCTTGTTTTACAGACTCAGATGGAACATGTTAACGGTGCAGTAATCTCGGTTGTAATTTTAGAAATTCGGGACTCATATGCTGATAATTGGCTGGTGATAAAGTAAACAAACACCTGCCTATAATACTTATTGGTGTATGTTCTAATATTTGTTTTTTTACCTTCAGGCTAAAACAGCGAAGGGAAATACTATTTAAATTCTTATGCTTTTATGAGCATGTTGAGCCTAATTCTATGTGACAGTGAAGCCAGTTTAAATATAGTTTAGTCAGCAGGACAAATATCTGCTGCAAATATAGGAGGTGCATAGATTATAAAGTGGTGATTTAGAACACTCGGCTTCACAAAAGTCTGTGCACCATTATTCCAAAAATCACCTTCTATTAGCACGCCACTGTTTTTAGAGATCTGATCTATTCCTGTTTTGTGACCGCAGCTCTCTGAGGAAAGAGCGAAATGCTCTGCAGCAAGTGAGGAACGACATGGCAGCTGACCTGGAGCGACTTCTCAGCAATAGAGAGGTAGATACAGTAGCAATGATCATGTTGGCGTTTAAATATATCTTGCTATGCTTCAGGTGTTCTCCCAGCTATTTTTACGCTAAAACACAGATAGAAATTAACAGGAGCAAAGCAGATGAACACATTATCTGAAATTTTGATGAGTTTGGACAAAGATAAGTAAATCAAAAACACATTTTTTATTCGCACTGGATGGTGAAAACACTCATCCCTGCCATATATGGGTAATTATGTTACGCAAGGACAAAACCCTGCTTTGAGATGTATGAAGGGGTCTTAATTTTTTTTAAGCATCTGCAGAGAATGTGCCTTTTGTTTGCTTCCTTGTTTGTTTTGTTGAAAAACCCAGTGTGAATAAACACGAACAGATCCATATCTGTCATATATCCATAAACTGAATTTTATCCACTAAAAATTAACGTTCTTTTTAACGATCTTGGTCTGCCTCCAACAAAAGTTCCTACTGTATTATGGCTGACGTTGTCCTCCTTCCTGTCTTAATGGCAGATAGACATGATGTTGCCATGTTTACAGCCAGGCTACGCTGCCCTCCATCAGCAACCTTAGGGGAGTGTTCAGCTATTTCCGTTCTGTTTTTCTTCATGTTTTTTAACCAGTGTAATAACTGTCTAACTAGTGTCAAAATTGTATTCTTAGGGCAGAAATACACAATACATTGGTTCATAGTGGTGAGATAAGGACAATCTAGTGATTCTTGTTTTTGTTGTGTCATGGCCTAAATGTCACATACATTTTTTATGTATTCACGTAAGAGTTACAAAAATAGTACATTTCCAGCTAGAAATTGCAAATATTTATGTTAATTAAATGAGTAACTATGACAGCTGGCTTTGCAACGAAATGTTTTTTTTTTCACTGTGGGAGGATTATACTACATAACCTCTTCCAATATTAAGTTAAATCTCTCTTAACAAGTTGCAGCTCAACCATATGCTCTTTGTATGAACAAACTTCTGGTATAATTCTGGATGGTTATTTAACTGTTCTTATTGGCAGAATTGGTTTAGTAGATTTAAACTGATTGGTTTCCTGTAGGGCTGCAGCCAACAATTGTTTTACAATTTGAATAATTTGTTGAGTATTTTTTTCGATCAACTGATTAATAATCGGATCGCAAAAAGTGCTTTATAGGAGATTTTTTACAGAGTTTGAGCTAGGTGAAGCTAAAGCTATGCCACTTGAGGAGTTCTGGATGGGGCATATTTACAGACAAAGAAGGTTTTTCATCTGAAATTCAAAATGAATGTATTTTTGTACAGTTTTGTTTTAATTACTGCTCCGTTTGGGCTGTTCTTTCTGCAAGTGGCAAGTTTTAGAGTCTGTATACTCCACTTAACGATTATTCGATTACTAAATTAGTTTAGGACTTTTTCCATAATGAATCATGATTAATCCAATTAACTGTTTCATCCCAAGTTTCGTGCCAAAGATGCAACTTCCAAACATAGTTCTCAAATTTTCAGTAGGGTTTCAGTGGTGCTTTATGAAGGTAAATCTAGATTTTTAAAGTTAGATTATCATATTTAGAACGAATTTGGATGTATGTGTAGGGTTATTGTGTTGTTGGAACACCCAATTGTGTCTAAATTTCAACTGTCTGACCTGGTCATCCTTAGATAAAGAAAATCTGTTAGGATGTTCAGGAATACGCCTATTATAACCTGGAACACGGGTGTCGCTGTGCTCAGTGAAGTCAGTTTTATATTGCCGTAGAATGTTTGGAGGAGTCCAGGGGAGGCTTTTATATATTAAAAACACTGTACCAACTATTAGGTACGGTGGTGGCAGTATCAGGCTGTGGACCTCAACTATTTTTACAATTTATGGACAGTGTTTAAAATCTGGGTCCACACCAGAAAAGCATACAATTTGAATGAATGTTTGGCGGGGTCAAATATCCATCCAGATGAGGATATTGCTTAATCAATCCACCCTGGGAAAAAAAACTGTTTAGATGCATCATTAGAAGAATAAAGTTAATTCAAAATTCAAGCCCATGAAGAGTACATGCAAACTTCTCACTGGAACTGTAGTTTTATCTCAAAGAACATGAAAGAATAATTTAAAAATGGGTCCAACATTGTATTTATATAAGGGAAGCAGGACCGTACTAAACATTTTATTTAAATAGAAAGGATGTCTCACATTCAAAAAACAATTCATTTGTGTGGGAAAAAAATGTATAATTGACCAAGTAGTTAGATATTATCAAGTTTCTTTTTATCAGCTAATTGATAAGCTTGACTAATTGGTTTGTTATCACACAGGGTGGGTTATTGTCCTGTTGCAATCCGTCCTTTAAGACTCTGTGTGTGTGTATACATAGGAGTGTGTCCCCAAGCCAGCCGTTTGCTTTACGAAGTATGTGCACTGTCATAGACAGCTGTTCCTCAGCTCGGCTGTTTGGGATGCCACCAGGATGTGTGTGTGTGTGTGTGTGTCTTCATGCGTGTGACATGCCGAGGCTCATGTCCTCAGATGTGATAAATAGAACCGTGAAATTACCGCCCTCTGTCCTGGTAGCACCTCTGCAGACGCTCAAGCTGAAGGTTTTTACAAGTCATGTGTTCTCAGATTTCTGACAACAGTGATTTTTCTTAAAGCAAATGTGAGTAGAGTGAAGTTTATGAAATGAATTCTGGGAAACGGCATGTTTAAATTCTAATGAAAGTTTAGCCTCCCGTCATTCCTCATTTTTTTCTACTTATTGTTCATGTGCACATCAATATTTCTCTAAAATCTGTGATTCTCCAGGAGTTGGCGATGATGAAGCAGGCCCTGATCAGCATGCGATCCAGACAGGGCGAGGGCCCAAACCTGCTTGAAACAGGTAACAGCACTACAAGGACCTCTGGAACAGCAAAGCAGCAGTCCAAACGTGTCATCAGGACTGGCGAGGAAGAATCATCAAACAAGCCCAAACCCACTGTTTTTGTAAGTCTTGGTTACACCCTTTAATGAGTCACACCAATTTAACCGGCTAGGACAGAAGTTCAGACAAAAGAACACTCGAGTTTGACATATAATAATGAATTGCTTTGCTGTCATTTAGTTTCATTTGAGCTTTTCGGTGAAGTAAAGATGTGCTTTTGAATAAGGTCCGTCTAGAGTTGGACCGATCAGTTGGCAAGTGGTCCAGATAGGCTATTATTCCATATATAGGCTCGGATCTGTGATTGGTGGGTCAAACAGTAAAGGATAGTTAAGTTTTTTTTGTATTCAATAAATACATCTAAATTATTATAGGTATTGTTTACCACTTTTGGTGCACTTTTGGGATTTTAATAAAAATCAGATAGTTTTGGGGTAAAAAGTAGTTGTAGTTGTATTTTGACAAATGTAGTTATGGATTCTGGCTCAGCCGTTCTAAAACTTCAATTTTCTTCCCATAAAGTAGTTTTTTTTTCTTTTTTTTTATTTGGATGTATGCTTGTACTACTATGGTGCGAAAAAATCAAATATCTCCAGCTTTCCAGCCGACACCTGAAGGTTTGAGGTGAAAACTTACTGCTATTGGCAACTATTCACAGCTTCACCCACCTTGACGGAGGAAAAAACTTCTTTTGGACGAAAATAATGCATTTATGCAAACCTACCCTCTATTAAAGGCATTTAGAGAACACTGACTGGTACCTTTGAACTTTCGATCCTTTGCTGCCTGTCTGCAAAGCAGAGCTATAGTTAAAGGATAAAACTGCGCAAACATGAAGAAAATCTTTCTGAACTTCATTTCAGGTCAATCAACATCTCTATTATTAATGGCAGGTGTAAACGCACGAAGACTGAATGCTGAAACTCATTCAAAAGTTGCTTTAACAAAGTGTTCGTTTAAGAGTGTGCATATTATTGCAACAGTTATTCCTGCTTTTATTTTGTTTGTTTTATCCTGTAAAGTGGTTTTACCTTTCAGATGTACAGGTTAGATGCTGCATTATATGTGCGGAAAAGGGTTGTAAAATAAATGATCAAAATATAATGTTTTTTACATGAAAAAAAAAAGACATTTTAACAGAGGTGTGTACACTTTTTACAACCACTCTATCCTTTAACGGGTAAATAGGAATAATCTTGTAATTCCTTCATTTTGTGTTGGATTCAAAACCACTTCTGTTTTCAGACAATCTAAAGCCTTTGTTTTTGTTTCGTCAGGTCCGAGCTCAATGAAAACCAAAAGTTGTAGGTGGCCACAAAGAGCCTGACCGGGGCATCTGTAGTTGAATTAGAAGAAAATCGATAAGGTTTAACTACTACCGTCCTGCTCTTCTAACATTCTCTCTGTTTTGTTTGCAGACTAAAAGTGAAGTTCCTGATTGGTACCAGAGGCAGAAGCAGAAACTCAAATGAGAGTTGGCCTGAGTAACGGTGGTCACTCAGGACGTCGACTGCTGTACATTTGAATACAGCAGATTTATATTTTTCCTTGTAAATGGTTTTACTTTTATAAACAACTTTTCAAATACAAAAATACAACTTGCTGCTATTATCTGAGTGTGTTGAGTTTTTGTTCAAATATCACCCGTCACCTAAATTCCTTTTCCTTTCCAGCGTTTGGTTTGATACCATTTATTCCTCATCTTTTTCTGGCTACACATGCTACTTGCTACAGATAAACAACACTGCAGAAACCTTAGCCTTTGATTTGCTCAAGCTGAAACTCCTTTGGCTTTAAATATAGACATACTAGGCGTGCCTTTATAATTTCAGACCATGGTCTTATTGGTGTCATATTAAACTCAGTCCCATGGCTGATGTGAAGCTGGGCTCTGACTTTTTCAACTGTTTTCAGTTTTCTTTTAATATTTTAAGACATTTTCAGGTACAGATATAGCTTATATTTCTTGGTTGGTATGACTCATTGTATTTTCCTAATTGACTTCTAGTGTTTTTCTTTTGATTGTACACATTGATCAGATTTTTGATGACTTCATAATATGCAGAAACCCCTGTGGTTTAATAGAGATGTGGAGCGAATTCCACATAAAGTCGTTTGACTTTTGTCAGTAGAAGCCCTGCAAGAACTTTAATAACACAGAGTGCTTAAATATGAAATAGACAAAAAAGAATATGTAGTCAAAAGAGTTTTTACAAACAGAAATCTAGATAGCAATTAATTTGTATCTAGCCCCCTTCACTATGTTAAGCTCAGATAAAGTCCAGTGCAACTAATTTGACAAGAGGAATGGTTACGTTTGCAACGCACTATTGTAAAAAGTGGCTATTGTAGATTTCTTTCAATTTATTTACAAAAAATTGAATATCTCAAATGCCCAACTTTACGGGAGTAATGGGTAGCAATTGTAATATTTATCTGGAATTGGCAATGATGTGTGTATAGATATTACAAATAGATATATTTGTAATATTTTACCTCTGGTGTGGTTTGGAGACTCTGCTCTATGAAATCAAAAATGGAAAATTGTTGAAAAGCTCATTTAATTTCGGTAACTTAGTTCATTGAGTGAAACACATATACATTAACTGCACCTTAACTTAAAGGTATGTTTTATAAATCCTTAAAGGTTGTTATTTTCAAAAAATACTCTTAATCTGACAAACAATCCTCAGTGGAACACATTCTAATTTTTTGAATATGACTGTATATGTACACTACCAGTCAAACGTTTTAGATACACTTTCCTACTTAATTGGTAATAAACAAAAAGTGTGAAATTACTGTAAACATTTTTATATTCTAGATTTTTCATAATAGCAACCTTTTGCTTTGATTACTGCTTTGCTCTCAATTTAAATAGTCACGAACATAAAGAAAACCATTAAATGAGAAAGTGTAGAACTTCTTAGCAGCAGTGTATATTTAAAGTCAAATAAAAAAAAATTGAATATGCGTTCCAGTGTTTCCCATGTCAGATTAAAAGTACCTTTCTAAAATAACAACCTTTAAGCAGGTATTAAACATACTTTTCATTAACTTCACATTTCTGCATTTAAAATGTTTTTTTGTATTGGTCTGATGTAATATTCTAATTTTAAATGTGTTGATTTCATTAGCTTTAAGCGGGAAATCATCATAATTAACAGAAATACAGGCTTTAAAACATCAGTCTGTGTAAATAGTCCATATAAAGTGTTTTACTTAATTGAGTTCGTGAAATACATGAACTTTTCAGTAATATTCTAATTGTTTGAATATAGCTGTGCATAAAACCTTATATGCATATCATATTGATTTTTTTCTGTAATTAAATAAATGGAAACTCGTAGAATAATGACACACAAGGGTTTATTTCAGCATTTATTTTGGTACGTTGGATTATTAGAACTATTACAGCTATATATTTAAATATTAAATAGATAAATACATATAGAGCGAATAAATAACATTTATTTTAACACACAGAATGCAGTAGTTGCAGTTCATGTCCTAGGTACACCTGTTTGCGTGGCTCTTGAGGAAACGACTTCAGCCTCAGTCCACACCTTGTAGCTCTTGAATGGGATTTGCTTCAAAATCCTTTCAAGGATACAGTCATCCGTGCTGCTTGTGCGCTTTTTTGCTACACTTTTTCCTTCCACTCAACTACCCATGAATATGCTAAGATACATCACGCTATAAACAATCAGCATCTTCAGCAAAGACCTTTTGTGGCCGACCCTCCCTGTGAAGAGTTTCTGTTGACTGCCTGGTGCCTATCTTCCCAATGATTGTGTAGGTCGTAACGTTTCTAAATAAAATAAAATACATGTGCTATTGGTCTAATCATCCTAATTAACGTTAAAAATCTAATGCATGGATTCAATATATTTGTAAGAAGTATGAATTTTACTTTTTTAATTCAACCAGTTCAGAATTAAACAGGTTAATCAGTTGATTCCGAAGCTGTAAACATGAAACGAGATGGGAAAATATTATCTGTTGTAAAAATAATTGGATGTTCTCCACCTTCACGCTGTCCGGCCGGTCCTGCACGCTTCAGGACGCTGTTGTGAATGCACTGAGATGGAGCGAAGGGCGGTGGCCGGTGAATGAATAATCAAAGGCTTTTAAAGGCTTCGGTGGGCGGTGCAGGCTCCGTATTTACACTGGGCCGCTCCGCCCTACACAGAGAGATAGAAAACTGTCTGCGGGCCGAAGGGATGGTACAAGTGGAAGGAGATGTTGCCGACAGGCACACATTAATTACTACTCCACACGCTCTGCACTTCGTCCGGCTGCGGTCTTTTCCCATTGCGCTGTAGCAGCATCCTCTCTGCAGAACAGGACGAGCGATCATCCGGGCGGCTGCGTCGGAGCTTCATGGCCGCAGCAATGACGATGAGCGGCGCGCAGGAGGACCCGTTCTACACGCTGCAGAAAGCGGCTCTGCCCGCCGCCTTCTCTCTGGAGGACTCGGCGCTGTTTGGCTTGGACTGCAAGATCTCAGAAACGGACAAGGCAGGTCAGAATGACTACACACAGGTACGGAATCAAAGCTACTTCACGTTATGTTTCTTTGAATGGGCGTGGTTGACAGGGAGCGATGCCAGGCTTGTCTCCCCTCCTGGCCTGTAAATGTAACCGGGCTCCACTATCTGATTGTGATCATCACTTTATTTATGTTTTGCCCTATTTCGGCCCTAAGCGAGCATGCTACCACCAGCAGCTCCGCCTGCAAACGCATTCAGGGCATGTTTGTCTACGCCAGCCAGCCAGTTGGTCACCAGCTGTTTGTCTTCCTTTGGTGTCCACTCACACCATCATACCACAGTGACGACAACTGACTCCAGCCTCGGACAGAAATGTCCCGGCCGGCTCTGTCCCCTAGTTAGACGGAAACTTGTGAAGCAGAGGATAGAAGTGTGTGTAACAGCTGGTAGGGTTCTGGAGCCTCAAATAACAGCCCATCCCCAGACTGCTGCTGCTGCTGCAGCAGCGGACAGGGAGACATGGGTGTTTCCCCCATTCCCTCTCATGGTGCTGTTTCATCCTCTGCTACCACGTTTATCTAACTTTCATGGCACTGTATCAAAGTAAAGCTTTTACCTGATTTTTACCTCGACTAATCAGTGAAAGGCAGACTTTATAACTGCAACAGTGCAAACTGAATTCTTTATTTATGCCTAAACATGGTTGTATCCTTTGCTCCATGGCCTCCTAACTGA
This sequence comes from Crenichthys baileyi, assembly GCA_036173005.1. Lineage (NCBI taxonomy): Eukaryota > Metazoa > Chordata > Actinopteri > Cyprinodontiformes > Goodeidae > Crenichthys > Crenichthys baileyi. Next base: position 889,807 of record JAHHUM010002029.1, on the reverse strand, counting down.
GGGTAGGTGTTTGAGTTCAGCCTTGCAGCCAGTGAGGGAATGTTGCAGCTGCCTATTGATGACTACTTGATAAATGCTTCAGCAGTGACTGTTCAAGCAAACGTTTGTCTCAGAATAGTTTAACGTAAGCTTGTTCAAAGGTTGTGCTTATGCTTGTTTATAAGCATTTGTTTATTTTCTCCACAGGTAAAGTGTGAGATGGACAGGTATCTCTCACCTCCTGCCTTTTCACCTCATGCAGACAGCCAGCAGAAGTCACACAGAGACACCACGTCTGTGGTGGACCAGTTCTTTAGTGCAGACCACTCTGGGGCTCCCTACACCCTCAACATGAACCTTTACCTCCCCGACGTGGCCTACCTGAGGATGGGCTCATGCGAGCAGGTGCGGCCCCCTCAGCCACAGAATCACACAGGTCTTGCCCAAATTAAAACTGAAACTGCCTCCTCCTGTTTCGCCCCGAACCTACAGCCTCACTGCTCAGGCAGTACCCCCACTAGCAGCTGCAACACATCCGGGCACAACCCTGGCAATGTTGCCTTGGAAGCCTCAGCCATAAACATGACGCTAACAGGGTTACCAGACTTCACTAGTGTTTTTACCCAGTCAGGAGGAGAGGTGTTCATCAAACAGGAAATGCCGACGCAATTCGAGCAGAGTGGCCTCCACCACGACAACAGCGGCTCACTCTTTCAGCTCCTGAACACTGCTTTGGATCATCACCACAGTGATGGCATGGAGGCTCAGCAGCAGCAGATGCAGCACAATTCCACTATTCATGCACCTTTCCATGATTTGCCAGTAGCTGCAGCTTCTTCCCAGCAAGAGCAGAGTTCCAAGGCGGGTTACCGAGGCCTGGCCGGTGGGGTGTATGGGCATCCTCATGCTCAGGTGCACTCCCATTTTTTGCAGCAGCCGGTGCCCTACCTGCCCCCCTCCCCACCAAGCTCTGAACCGGGCAGCCCTGACAGGCAGAAGGAGCTTCTCCACACCCTGTCCCCTCCTCCTTCGTACGCAGCCACCATCGCCTCCAAGCTGGCAGGGACCACGCCTGGGCTTGGACCCGGCCCGGGACCTGCCAGTTTCACCCTGGCCATCAGCGGAACCCCTACGCCAGTCCAAGGCTCATCTCCGGTCCTCCCTCAAGTCCCCACTGCCCAGACCACGACACAGAACTCAGCCCCTGTCCGCTACAACCGAAGGAACAACCCGGACTTGGAGAAACGCCGGATCCACCACTGTGATTACCCAGGTTAGGAGAGCAACACGCCCTCACCAATTGTGCGCGGGTTGATTGTTCCTGCTGTATTGTGTGTTTGTTTCTCTCCTGCTGCTGTGGTCAGGTTGACATCTGGTCACTCAGAAAGGTCAGCATTATGACAAACAGATTCATTTTAAGACTCCCCTGCATTTTTTGAAAATTACAGGTTGCTTTTTGAAGTGCTCTCCCCGACCTCTGGGTCATGCCCTTCCTTTTTCTATAAGGCATGGAAAGCACTTTGCAATTATTATTCCAAGTTAAACGATTGTGTCACTTCCAGTCAGGGGATCCCACAGACTGTTGTGCCTAAAGGCTGGAATGATTGTGGCATGAAGCTGTGCGTCTGTGGCTGCTTTAATTACACAGACGTTCTCCTAAAGTCATTTGATTCCCCCCCCCCTCACACACACACACACAGGCGCACACACACACACACACACACACACACACACACACAAACATTTGCATGCATGTTTGACATTGCTCGCTCAGGTTAAAGTATTTTCTTAAACTGCCTGACGAACAGCCACACACATTCAGGCTGTGCGATGTGCAGCAACTTGTAGAACATGAAATGTTAACTAGCTTGTGGCAGCACGTAAAAAAAAAAAGAGGGAGGGATTTCGGCGAGCTCCCTTTAGTTTTTTTGTACATGTTTAACTAAGTAAGTAAGATGACACAAATCCATCATTTCCACGAATCCACCTTTCACAAAAGTATCTGCTAGTTGTACTCCTGGGACTGCACAGTTTAATCACAGCAGGACGGGACATTTTTGAAAATTTTAGTTATCAGTTTTCACCGATTGTTTGCCGATTGTTTGTTAGGATGGGCTTTAATGCAAAAATCCCACATAGACTGTTATGAATGTTTTGAACAAAGAGCTATCATACTCTGTGTCTGAGGATCTCCCAAAACTTTTACTGTGCTTCATTCCACACAGCTTCTGCTCTTCATTAGTTCAGATTTCTTACATACCGCAGCTCGGTTTATTGGGTAAATGCATATCTGACACAAGCAGATTATTTGGTATAAGCTGTCTGCTTTTGTTTATCTCCATGTCTTTGCCTCAGGCTGCAAGAAGGTCTACACCAAGTCATCCCATCTGAAAGCCCACCTCAGGACTCACACGGGTAAGACGTTCCTCTAATCAATGCACTTTTTTTGCTGGCTGCGCTCGGGTTTCAGTATCTGTGCCGGCATCGTGTTGCTAGGCAGATCTCCGTCTTCTTGTCATGTGCTTGTAAATGTATCCCCATTCCACATCCTCAGCCCCAATATACTATTCCATCAAAACAGGTGGAAGTGCCACACTTCTGCCAGGGGGATGACTCTCCAAGTATGTGATCAGGGCGAGACATGTGGTGCCATCTTTCTCAGAAAGGATCAGATAATATCGTTCAAGTACACTTTCCTGAGGGTAGTATTGCTGTTTTTTTTGACTACTTTTAAAGCCACTTGTCAAACTTTTATGTAGAATCAATAAAACTCCCTTTAGATACAGTGTGTCACCTTTAGAACACGTCATGGTCAGTTTTTCTTTACTTTTTGGTAGTTTGTTGTAAATCGTTATCAGCCCTCCCAAAGACATGCTTCCAAATGTACCTGCCTCTGATGACATCACATAAGGCATAAAGCAACTGAACAGACTTGTTTTGAGGAAGTCTGTTTGTTTTATGAGTCTATTTAATCAAATTCCCGTTTATTGCCCTTTGTACGGCTGTAGAAAACCACTTAAGCCACATATGAAAACATTTCGGAAAATCTGACAGGTCTCTGCAGACTGGAATGGACAGATTTAATTTTTAAAGATCTTCAGTGATCATTTAGACCCACATTGTTTTTAAAAACAAAGGAAAAGGTGGTCTGGTTGATGTGGGATGATCAGAACTACTGTATCAACCCTAAAGATTCATCTTTAGAGGGCGTTTTTTTTTTTCTTTGATTTGTCTCATTGAAACTGGTTTTTGCCCAAATCATGGATGGTTTTGGGTTCTGAGTTACTGGGAGAAACCCATTGCCAAACCCATTCTTTTTTGCAAAGGGCCATTTTAATAGTTATTGCTTGATATAGTTGCATGACAGAGTCTGCTTTAAAAAATCTGTATTTAATGCAGGATGGCCTATACTGGATGTATTTTGAAATTGTGTGAATCTAAGTTTCTAAGTATGTGTGGTACTTTGCTATAACATTGGAAGTCAGGACTGCATAAAGTGCAATTATATTGACATTGCTGTTTACAAGCAGGATACATTATTTTCTCATTTTATGGGTGGGACCTCTTCATGTAAACCAGTCAGGTGGAATATTTCAGTTAGGAGCATAACAGATTAATACCAGTTACAGTTCTGTCAATGTTTCATCATGGCTCAGGGGGATCGCTAACGTCAAACTTTGGATTAAACACACAATGTTGAATCTCTTGCAAATCAAATACTTTCAAATCTATGTCTAAACCTCTCATAACATGACTCATCCACCAAAGAGTTTACTAATGCTAGCTGATCAGCTCAATTTGGGTGCACAAGGTTATTTTCTACCGTCTACCGTGGAAATTTTCAAATGTGCCCGGTGGACGTTTTGGACACCAGGTGTTACACCAACGATTTAAAATAATTTGCTGTCTTCTAATCTTGTTTTACTGTATGGAAATGTGGCCTGAAATGGTTTGTTCACAGGTATAAAATAAAGTAGGAAGGGCCTAAAAGGCAATGTAAAGGTATGAAATAGGGGTACTGAGGGATTAAATGACAGGGAGCTGCTGATTCTTTTGCCTCTTGTGATGTCACTGACCCAAGTAAACACAAAGCCCAATTATTAGGGACCTTTTTCCTAGTGCCTTTTCAATACTTTGTATTTAGTGAAACCCTGCAGTGAAAATTACCCAGCTATGTTTGTATATTTGTTAGTGAGAAAAGAAAATTCACTGGATAGTAGCTTTAATATACACAAGATCTTGTTTTTCTCTGCAAATGCAAAAACGTGTGAGCACTTCCTGTTTAAAACTTCTCCCCCAAATAATCCTCATCGCTGGCACTTTCCCTGTTTCTCTGATCCCTTATGTCTCTATCTTCGTCTGAATCTGTTTACTCCTTTCACGTTTAGATTCAAACCATTTGGTTTTCCTGGACGAGCAAAGTCAACAAACAAGTGCTTAGGTGTTGGGGCCCCACCTCTCTCCAGCTGACAAAACAAAGCTTCTGTTGATATCTACGCATTCCTCGTTCATCTGGAAGTACACACAAAAAAGCTCACGCGCACCCAGAATCAGTTTCACTCATAGATCTGGGTGATTTGTTCAAAACAGCGGTGTGTGTGCCTGCGCGTGTGTGTGTGTGAAGTGCATTTCGTTATTAGGAACATGACACGACAATTAGATCTGGCGTCATTCATGCTGCAAGCTGATTGTGGTTATTGCAGTTATTATAGACCGCAGGATGAGAGAACAACACGTAAACGGCTGTGTGGCTGGAGCTATATATCCTCCCTGCTTTCATCTGCCTTGTCCCCCCCGCCCCCCTGTCCCATTCATTTATCCAATCATTTTATCCTTTTTTTCTCCCCATTTCAACCCTTTGCGAAATCCCCCTCCCCCTCTGATTTATTCCTATTCTTGTCTGTTACTCATTCTGCTTCTCTTATTCAGCTGCTTGAATGCACACTGACACACATTGAATGCACACACACACACACACACACACACACTTCCTCATGCACCTGTCAGTAATCTGTATGAGATGATTCCTAATGCGTTTGGCCCCCGGTGGGAGTTCCCACTCTAATCTCCATCAACATCCATTACCCTGATTGTGAGTGTGTCGCTCTATATTTGTGTGTGGGCGGGTGGATGTGTCTGAAAGTGTATCCAGTTTGTTCTTTCATCTTCTCTGCGCCTCTCTTGCATTTGCGTCCACGTTCAGGTATGCACTCCTTTTAGTGTGGCGACATGATTCATCATGTTGTAGCTTAATTGCGGTTGTTTCAGCAACACTTTGCAGTTCGTTGTGCTTGCTCTGAGGGTTGATACAACCTGAAGAAGCTTTACACTACTGGCTTAACTGCTATGCTGAGCTGTAAAATCAATTTAGATTCAACTCTTCAAAATAAAGACTTCACACTTCAAACTTAATGAGGCAGTTGAGTTAGGACAGCTTTTATTACTGAGATTCAAGCCTTTTAAAGTCCCCGCCCCCACCTTTTAGCCTAGAGGATTGCAGTATTGTGCAAACGTATGAAGAGATGTATATCTTTTCAAAGAAACCGTTTATTTTTAGTGGTCGTTTGCATTCTTGTTTTGAAGTACCTCCCTAGTTTTCTACTGAAATCACATCAGGTGACATGCTGGCTGAGATAGTTTTGATTAAATGACTCCTTGAGGGTTAGGTTTCCTCAGCTTAGACATATCATTGTTGTGTTACGTAACAACGGTATATCAAAAATAATTAGAAATGCACCAATCGATCGCCAAAAGGTCGGAATCGGCTGATCCGTAATCGACAGGTCAGATGCTGTTTTTTTCCCTAGCTATTAGGTGCATCAAACCTCTGAACGCCAACCATTTTTGCTCCATAAAAACACAAACTTTGTTATCTGAGTTACATTGAAATCTTAGGGCAGAGACTGGAGCTTTGGTGCATAAACTGGGATAATTCTGTTATTCATTCAGTTTCTCTAAGATTTAAAAGTACTTTCAACGAACCTGCAGCACATTCGTTTTGTGTCCTACTTCTAAAACTGAAAAAAATTGGAATCTTTCAAAAACAGAATCAGCAGGTCAGACCTAAAGAAATAAAATCAGAAAACAGTATTGCCTTGGAAAGAGATTGGTGAATCACTAAAAATACATTTCCACCTGATTTGCCAGATGTTTCTTTGTTTTGTCAGTATATGAAAATTGAAATGTTTAAAAAGGGCATCCGCCAGGCTTGTCAGTTGGGTGAACAAATTCTTAAAGATGTTTGGGCCAGTAGCCTGAAACAGGTGATGTGTAAAGGTTGAGGAGTAAAGCCTCACGGGTATTTGCAAACTGCCTGCAGTCAGAGGCGTGGAATGAAGAAGTCACAAACAGCCTAAACCCATCAAACACATGCCAGAAGCAGTGGTAGACAATACAGAGGAGTATCTGTGGGAAACTTGCGCAGTACTGGTGTTGGAGTTCTTGATAAATGCCTGTGAGTGACAGCGTTATGACTGTAAATCCTGTCAAACAACTGCGATTTTCAGTGAAGCCGGTTTTCCCAGTTTCTCCACCTAACCATGAATCATTTAAGGGAATTACCTTGTGTTTTCATAAAAACCACTGTCATTGATACATGCATCTCGACACTGCTGTTATCTCAGCTTTGTCAGAGCTGTAGCCACTAACCCTAACCCTAACCCAGCCACTAAGACTCCCTTCTCCTTCTTTGCAGGTGAGAAGCCGTACAGGTGCACATGGGACAGCTGCGATTGGCGCTTCGCTCGTTCCGATGAGCTCACGCGCCACTACCGAAAACACACGGGTGCCAAGCCCTTCCAGTGCACCGTCTGCTCCCGCTCCTTCTCCAGATCCGACCACCTCGCCCTGCACATGAAGAGACACCAGAACTAGCGACGTTTTGCACACATGCCAGAGTCATACTGTGCACGCCCTTATCTTGAAACTCACAAAAAGCACTCACCTTGTCTCCAACAGCAACAGTGTTAAACCGGCTGAGAGATGCCAAGCAGCTTTACTGGCATCACAGCTCCTCCTGGTGCTGCCATCACTTGATACAATAGTACAATAGCTTAGGAAGAAGGCGGTGGCCAAAACTTTGGTTCCCCACCATTACAAGGTATGAAAGAACAAACAAGAAAATGTAATACATAAAGAAAATAGTAGCTCCTTTGTGTTTCTGGAATAATAGCGTTAAAACGTCAGTGTTGTAATGTAGAACTTCTTAACTGGAAAACACATTTGTTTACTCATTGGTATAATTGTTTAAATAGCTGGAAAATCCAGGTTTAATTTTTTACCAAATCCTTCGGTTTGCACTAGAACTGGTCATGTATCTCATGCACCACCAAAACGATCATTATCACAAGTGGACATACCAAGCCAGTCATCGCTGTCCGGATATTAAAAATTGAAAGCATTTATTCTCCCGAGACGAAGAAGATCAAGCGGAGAAAAAACACGGGAGTAAGAAAGAGATGGGAAAACTGAATTGTTTTTAATTTTATAGAGGAGATCTGCAGATGCCTGAGTAACATGGGGACATGGATGGATTGTAAAGAGCAGCCATTAGGTGATCAATTATTTAGGATGTGTTTTCGATGGACGTCCAGCTGGAGAAATGTAAGCAGACCTGACTCTGTTAAAACAGAAGCGGCTGTATTTATGCACAAGCTCGAATTAAGCATCTTCAGAATTAGATTTTTGTGTAGATTGTGCCATCCCACTTTATATTATTTAACGTTTGTACATTTGAACCAAAGTTTATTCTTCATCATCAACACCTTATGAAGTGCCTCCTGCTCTGGTTAATATGTTCCTGTTCTGCCAGAGCTGTGATTAGTGTAGGCGGTTCTTTTAAACACACATGGTGCTGTTTTTAATTCCTGTTCTATTAAAACCTCTGAACTCAGAATGGGGAGAGGGAAACAAAACACTTTAATATGCTAAAGCTGACCATCTCCATTGTAATATAACAGCTAAGCTCTGAGCGCTTCACAGACATCCTGACATTGTGTGGAACTTTTGTACTAAAGTGACAGCCTGTCTCTTTCTCCAAGGAGATTTTAGCCTTTTTTTTACTCTGTAAGCAGATAATTAGCAACTAGGCTCTATCAGGCCTTCGAGCTTGGGCACATGCTCGGTTAGAGGACAGGTTTACGACATTTTTGACTTGTTATTTTTATTATGAGAATTAATAACAGAACTTGGATATCTGCACAGTTCCCTTTAGATAAATATGTCAGCATCTCTCCGCTATAATTGCTAAAACAGCAATTTTCAATCTGTTGTTTCTGTAAAGCTTTGACCTGCAGATACTCAATTTGCCTGATTCCAATTTCTCTTTTAGCCTTCTTGCTATGACTGGACATTAATATCTCATAATGCATTGTCATACATACAGTAATTGAGTGCAGTTACAGTAAAACAGGGTTTTACTAATGTTTTAAAATCCCAACCAAATTATTCCAGAGCAAATAGCACGGTTAGCATATCTAGCATCACAAAACCGCATCCTCCCTAGAGACTATAGATCCTAACCTTTACTCAGAGATTTCAAAAACTCTGCTAAAGTTTCCAAATCCAGCATGTAGCATAACAGATGGAGGTTGAAACCTGATGATTCAGCCTCCCTGGTATGTTCTGAAAGTCTTGCTCTCTCTCGATCTCTAGCAGCCTGCAATAGCTTGTCATACTTTTTTCTTCTTACTTAACTATTAATAGCCTCACTCATGCTAAAAATGGCTACCTTTTAAGTCTCCTTCATGCAGTTACTAAAGGTATTTTTGTCAGCGCAGCCTGGTATTAATTATATCGCTGATTGGAAAAATATGGGATTTTTGAGTTTCTGACCAGCCGGTCATCAGTCAGGGACAATTAAGCTGAAAATTGGCCTAAATTAGACAACAGCCGATTTCTCCGTGCATCTCTGCTGTTCTATTTTCACAAGTTTGAACTGAACTTGTCAATCATGCCAGAATCCATTAAGACCTAATGTACCTTCTTTTTTTTTAATCTATAAAATAAAACAGAAACCTTTAATAAAATCAATTTTGATCATTCTTGTTTGTAGATGGCACAGTAGAAATATGCTTTATCACATCATGTCTTAATGGATTAATTTCTGTACTGAAAATGAGATTCAGCAGGAAAAAGAGTGAACCTGTCCTCTAACATACACAGTGTCCGTTTGTTTGTGTGATTCAGCCTTTATCTATAACTGTACTTGTTCATTCACTGCAGGTAGCGTAAAGATAATATAGCACTGTAATCTAACAAGGGAAATCTCTCTATTTATTTAATTGCGTAGAAGCTGGGACATAACAGATCCACTGTTTTTACCCCAGCAAAAATGCCTTAATGTAAATAAATGCACTGTAAATACATTTTGTTCCATTTTTTTTATTTTTTGTAAACAATAGGGCAGAGAAAGAGGAAAATGCCCTGCGTCCAAAAATATTTGAGCCTTTCTCTTCAGTTTTGTTCTCTTTGTCCAAATTATTTTGATGCCTTTGTTTAACAACTTATTTTTTGTAGCTTTTTTTTTTCCTTCCATGGTAAACGTTCCAAAGACAAAAGTTGTTTTTCTTCAACTGAGTGAAACTGATGCTAATAAAGTCAAATTACACTTTTACTGATGTGTTGTCGGGCTGAAATTATTCAGATATGAAAAGTTTCGTTCTCGTAACCTGCTACCATGTGGAAACAATGCAAACACCAGCTACAGTGGGTGCTTTCTCCATGAGGTTTGGATTAAAGCTGGGGCATGCTGTTCGGCTAGAAAGCTAAAGTGCCCGAGGGCTATTAAAACAAGGCTTGTCGAGGCCTGAATAAAACAAACCACACAAAACCACACATAGCCTCTTAAAATGCAAACAAGTTTTTATTTGCGTGTGGAACCACTGATCAGGCTGATTTTTGTGACAGAGAACAAGTCAAGATGAAGCAAGATTACGGAGAGGCAGAGCCCCCTTATCCAGGACCTGTAAGTAACCTGCAGTACTCTTGCTGATCAACAAACAATAGTCCTTTGATATCCCAGCAAGAGACAATGGACAAGAAAATAAATCTGATCACCTCTTGGGGACTGGAGGGGGGGGGGATCCCACTGCATTGAACTGGACATTTAAACATGCTCCCGGCACCATATGTTCCTGGTTTAAGTCATAAATGTGACCCAGGGTCTCTGTTGTAATCTACCTCAGATGTCTGCAGAGGAGAGGAAGATGGAGAGAAAAGAAGTGAAACGCAGAACAATCCAAACAAAAGAATCTCTGGAGGGGCCCAATCATCCACTTCCGTCCTCCTACATCTTCTCTCCGTGTCCTCCTCCGCTCTTCTTATTTGATTTCATTTTTCTCTCCTGCTTTGCCCCTTGCCCCCACCCCAGGACTTTCCCGGTGGAAAGTATTGCATGAATGCTGGTCCATAGGTCAGAGAGGAAGCTGTTCTCATAACCTGCTCAAATCCTCATCTTCATTCAGAAAATAAAGACTTGCAGGTATTTATTTGAAGCTGTGATGTAAAGAAGCAGGAAGGCCGTCTCACACACACGGTCAGGGGTGATGAGTGAGTGGGAGCTACCGGTTCATGTTTTTGCATCAGCTAAATTAATGTCGCACATCTGGAAGAAGGCTTCTGCCTGCTCCACCCTCCGCTGTGCAGCGTTGGTGTGATTCCCAGTTTCCCCTTTTGTGAGTGTGTTTGTGGGTGTGCATGCTGGTATAAGGTTTCCAGTGCACCTCTCTTGAAACAGACCACCCACTCAGAAGACCAACAGAGTGACCGTGGGGAGAGCGGATAGACACTGACGCGCACTCACATGTGTAGCTCCTTCCAAGATCAACTCTTCCCGATTTTCTCAGAATAGAACATCTTGTTGTCAGAGATGGGAGAGATACTGCAGCAGCTGACATGCTAACTTTCAGTGAAAGATAATATCAAACATGGAGGGAGGTGGTGGGTTCACTGCAAGACGTTTTTAAAAAAATGTTGCCTCAGGTGAACTGATTATGGTTTTGGAGGTTCAAAATCATACATCATCAAAGTGGGCAACTCACTGACCAAAGAGTGAATGTCTGCTTCTTGTTTTCTTACATTCTTCATGGTTTTAGAGAACAGAGGTGATGAAGCATGTGGTCATTGTTTAGTTAGATAGTCATACTTTTACATAACTGGAAGCTTGTTTGTCCAATTCCACAGTCAGCTACAGTAAGTGAATGTAATACATGTGTTGCTTACAGTCAGAGCTGGCCCAAAGGGCCTTAAGGAAAATTTGGTTTGGGGGCTAAGACCACACCCTCTAGCCACTAATGGTAAACTTAATACAACTTTAAATAGTAAAAGCTTGACTGGGCAGCATTTACAACCAATACACAAAGGAATGAATTTGTCTTTGCTGTAAAATTCAATACAATTCATATTATTTACTAAATACACAGCAATTATTATTTTTTGACTTTTGTCAGAGTCACTTATTTGGCCTTGCAATTGTGTCTGATGTGCGGGTAAAGTTTAACTGGATGTTTTAACAACAAAACAAGTTTTAAACGTTAAAAATACATTTTTTAAAGTTTGATATTCAGAAACTTTGGGAGCGATTTTTAATTATATAATCATAAGGCCCCCCTGCTGGCTTGAAGGCATTAAAAAAGCAGTTTAGATTGCTTCTTCCTTGGGCTGGCCATGCTTATTTCAGTTTTGTTGGAATTTACTTAATTTCCAAAATACTATTTCATGTTTTTATTTTACTTTTTCTGAGAAAGGTACACTTTATTAAATATGTATTAAAAATATTAGATTCAGCATTGCTAAAATGTTGTAAATCAGTATATGCAGTAGGTAAAAATCACTAAACCAAAGCTCTTCAGAGTAGGTTTACTGCTAGTTTCACAATCATGTCACAGTTGAAAAGTACATCTGTTTAGATGAAAAGTAGTAGCTGTATGCCTTGTTACAGCCCTTTTGGTTTGTTAAATTTTTCTCCATTTTCACAATAAAGCTAAACATTGAAACATATTCTCGTAGTTTTTTTAACCTTTGCTGCTGTCATCATGCACTTGATTTTCTCACCTCATCTTTACCGTTGTATCCGATGCATTGATAAGGAGTTATGAAACAAGCCATGGCTGCAGAGTTGCTGCGTCCCTCCTGATGTGATCCCTATGCTTTACCAATCTATCGTAGAGAAGCAGACGGGCAGCTGCTTCAGACACGGCTCAGTGGTTATCAATGGAAATTTAATTTTTTTGACACTCGCTTCTGAAAGGCGCAGCTTTAAAAAAACTTTTGCCAAAATGTGGAAGGAAAAAATCCTGATTTGGTTTTCACATAAAAACTAATTTTGACTTTGTTAAGAATAATTAAAATGATCTAAGATAAAGATTCTTTGAACAGAGAATCAGTCTCCCTGAAAGTGTCTCTGTGACTCTGTGGAGTTAAAAGAAAATCTCTGAGCAATGACGAAATATTATCCTTATTGTTTTTTGTTTGTACATGAAATCAGGCGTTTACAAACCCGTCAGAACTAAAAGCCTTATTTACCTTCCCCAAAATTTTTTCAACAAAAATTTAAACAGTATCATATTTAAAAAACGTGTTTCACGTCAGCCCTTTTTTTATACCGCATTATTTGTACAGCACCATTCATGCACAGGGTAATTCAAAGTGCTTCATAGGAAAACAAAAGAACAGAGAAAAGACATTAAAATCATCAGAAACATAAAATACACATTAAAACTCAAAGTAACCAGAAAATTTTTTTTTTTTCCTTTCTTCCACTTTTCCTTTTTCCAATTTTTTCTTTTATTTTCAAATTTTTTCAAAATTTTCTTCCTATTTGTTTTGTAGTAGTATAAAGAATGATTTAAACCCCACAGAAGGTTAGACTATAAGGTCAACGAAGCAATAGATTGAAGTAACCTAAGATAAGCTTTTTTTTATTATCAAGTAATTAGGTGAATGCAACCTGAAATTAACCGGCTGCTAGACAAGTACGTCTATGTCAATTATTTATTTAACAGAATCTAACCCAAATGCAGAAAACACAAGATATAACCCTTACTGCTTCTGCCGAAAATAAGAGCACAAGGAGCAGCTGGGTATTGGAATCAAACTAATAATCAACTTTATCTGTGAGTAAAGCTTCCCAACAGTTTCACTGTGAAGTTAGAATATACAACACAGATGAGAAATACAAGAGCCATATATAAGACTTTACAGGCCCTGGTTAGAATGTAAAATGTTAAAAGCTGATCACAGGACGTTTTGAAAAAGACTGAACAATGATGGATTACTTGGAGAGGTTCCAAACAGAAAAAACAACAACAACTGCATGGCTTCAGCTTGAAACAGTACAACAGAAAAATATCACAAAACATGCCTTTTAAGTAAGCGGAGACCAAATTAGAGATGCTTAGCCATAATGCAAGGCCAAAGGCCTTAGTGCATGGTTATGGGATGTTTCTTTTACAGCAGGTCATAGACACTTTGCAGTGACTGACTTGTAAGTATTCTGGACTCCAAATGCAAGATTGTACATTCCAATTTAAAAATACAAATCTTGTGTATAGATTTATTACACAAATCCTCAAACTCAGCTTCTTAGACAATTAAAATCTTAAATAAAATCAGTAAAATAGGAATTTTAATACAGAAATGTTATGTAATGCCATTCATGGTGATCCACTTGGGAGCCAGAGATAACGTCAGAAATGTCTTACCTGGGCTAAAAAGAAAAGGCAATGGACTTTTGTTCAGTTGTCCAAAGTCTCGTTTTCAGTAAATTTTCAGTAAAGAGTCTGGAGATCAGACTCAACCAATGATGCAGACGAGTGGAAGGCCGCTATCAAAGCAACCTGAGCTTCTTTAACACCTCAGCAGAGTCACAGACTGATCACCTCCATGCCACGCTGCATTGATGCAGTACTCGTACTCGTACTCGTACTCGTCGTCTTCCGCTTATCCGGAACCGGGTCGCGGGGGCAGTAGACTCAGCAGAGACACCCAGATGTCCCTCTCCCCAGACACCTCCTCCAGCTCCTCCGGGGGGAGCCCAAGGCGTTCCCAGGCCAGCCGAGAGACATAGTCCCTCCAGCGTGTCCTGGGCCGTCCCCTGGGCCTCCTCCCGGTGGGACGTGCCTGGAACACCTCCCGAGGAAGGCGTCCAGGTGGCATCCGGTATAGATGCCCGAGCCACCTCAACTGGCTCCTCTCGATGTGGAGGAGCAGCGGCTCTACTCCGAGCCCCTCCCGAATGGCCGAGCTCCTCACCCTATCTCTAAGGGAGTGCCCGGCCACCCTACGGAGGAAGCTCATTTCAGCCGCTTATATCCGGGAACTCGTTCTTTCGGTCATGACCCAAAGTTCATGGCCATAGGTGAGGGTAGGAACGTAGACCGACCGGTAAATCGAGAGCTTCGCTTTTTTGATGCAGTAATTATTGCTAAATAAGTTTTGACCAAGTATTGAGTGCATTACTGTAAAGTACATGGACAAACCTTTTAGTAAGCCCACATTTCTCTATTAAAAATAATTTTATATATTCTAACTTTTTTGAGAAACTAATTTGGGGTTTTATCTATTAGCTGTAAGCCAGAGAAAAAACACTTGAATCGTATCACCCTGTGTGTTGTGAATCTATTTAATACATACATTTCACTTTTTTATAAATTTATAAACTTTTTGATGATGTTGTAGTTTTCTGAGATGCACCTGCAAAATAAAAGTAAAGGGACAGCTAAAACTTGACCCCAAGGTGGATCATGCAATACGACTCTAACCAGAGAAAGTTTTTTGATACGTAGATGCAGCATAAAAGTAATTCCCTATGAATTTGACAGTTTCTATCTTTCTTTGCAATAAGAAAACTGCATATTGTCGCTGTGGGTCAGAAACCTTTCCTTTCCATTTTATAGTCGGTTTTGTTTCCTTGTGAGAATTAACATGACTGATCACCCTTCAGATCTCTCTATGGATCCATTGATAATATCAAATGAAAAGGTATAAAATGGAGCATGAGACTTTGATTAAACAATACAAATGTATGTTTAAAAACAAGATGTTTTCCCATTTCTTGAAAAGTGAAGTTTTAGCAGGGTTTGAGGTAAGGGCCATTGCACTAGCTTCAATGTTATCCTGCGTCATCTATTGTAAAATTGGTTTTAATCTGGGAATTTAGGACCATTGTCCTGTTGGAGCATGTTGTTGTGCCAGAGTTTCAGTCATCTAGCTGTTGATTAGAGGTAAAGCTGAAGACTCTTCTTTATTAGTCCATCCACAGACCCTCAACATGATACCACCACCACCATACTAAACAGTTCATTCTGTGTCAGGTTTGAAAGTCTCACCTTGGTTACTCCAAACATTCATCATGTTATTGTGTCCAAATTACTCAATCTTTGTTTAATCTGAACATAAAACCTCTACCCAGGAGGTATTTGGCTTGTTCATATAGGTAGCTGCACATTTCAGTTGTCCTTGAAGATTTTGGAGCAGGAACTTCTTCCTTGGTTGGGGCCTTCGCGATTCATGTTGATGTTAAACTGGCTTTAGTCTGGACAGCGGCACTTGTGTTCAAATCAAAACTGGTTTTGGAAGCTTACAGTAGGCTTCCTGAATGGCCTCCCACAAGCCCTGACCTAAATTCTTGTAAAGATTGTAGACTATGCTTCAAAGCTGAATAAACTGGGTAAGGTTTAAATAAAAGCTATCTGCCAAGAGTAGTCAAATCAAAATCATACAAAAAGAGTGTGGTTTGAGTGCAACCTGCAAGGGATCGTTCATCTAAAAACTAGTGGGGATGTTTGTATGTGCTTGAACTTGTATGTATAGTTTTAAAAAAGGTAAAATTTGAAAAACAAACGTGGCAGCAAATTTTTTTAAAATTGATTTGGGCTTGAAATTCTAACCTGAAAAAAAAAACTGTTTAAATTCTTTCCTTTTTTTTAAAGGCCCCGAAACTGTCTTTCCCGGGGGTTTTGTGTGCTGTGTTCTTTTTTTTGCCTTGGGTTTTTGTTTTTTTGGCATGTGCGGGCGGGGGACACAGGGTAGCTCATCGGAAAGCAATCAGATGGGTTTTTATGGAGGGGAAACCCCCAAAGGGGAAACCCGTGGGTTTGTTTTTTTTTTTATCCCTGGAACAGCTAACCTCTGTTTCTCTCCCAGTTTTCCCTCTGATCCCCTTGGGTTTTCCCCCCGCCTTGCAGATTGACCTTTACCAAAGGAAGCTGGGAAATCTCTCGGGGTCCCCGGGTTTCACTTGTGTCTTGTTCAAGGAGTTTTAAAAACTCCAGCGTCGAGCCCCCAACCCCTTGACCCTTTCCACTCGGTTCCAACCCAAAACCCCGGGCTTCTCGGGAGCCCCCCAAAAACTTAACATGCCTGCCTGTCCACCCTCCAATGTTAACTCTCCAACCAACAGTGGATTTTCCCCGGAAAAGGGGAAGAAACAAAGCAAAGGGAAACAAAGAAATTTTTAAACCCTTTCAAAAAAATGTCCCACTGCCTGCGGCCTCAAGCCACTGTGGAAAAAGGGCCCTATTACTCCCCCCGTCTTCCCGGGAACTAACCCCTTTTAAAAGTCTTTTTCCCCCAAAGGACTTTCTTTTAAATTTTTCCCCCAACTTTTTCCCCCGAGTTTTTAAAGTCTGTTTCTTCCTTAGAGATCCCCCTTTCTTGACGCTGCTCCCAGTCCGGGGTTCCAGTCCGACGTGTATTTTAAATTTAAGGGTTTAAAAACGGGGGCCCGGGGGACCTCATGGTTGCCCCTTAAAGAGTCTAAGAAAAACCCATTATGACAGAAGGAGCTGACCAAATTGACTTTGATACACAACTTCCGGGGGCCATTTCCCATAAAGGGGTTTTTTTAAAGGCCCAAAACGAACCAAACCAGATCACTAGGTAAAACAACAAACCAGATTCAAAAGTCAGTTAGCACCAGAATCTCATTTTTCGGGAATTTAAATACCAAAGACTTCCCGAAACCAAAAAATTAAATCCGTCTCTTCTCCTCTGCCCCCCTGCTCAGGTCGGTCTACTCCTCCCCCGGTTCTTCCCCAAACCCGGGGAAATTAAACCCTCCTCCTCCTAACCATTCTGAGGTGCCCTTTTAAAAAATAAGGGGGTTTTTTTTTTACAGTCCCACTCAAATTTTTTTCACATTTCACCTCAGTTTTTCCCCCCGGATGTCCCCAAGTTTAATATTATAAAAATCGGGCTACCCCGGGAAACCAAAGTCTTTAAGATGGGAAAAGGGGCCCAAACCCCCCAAGGAATCACCATTCATTATTATTCTTTTGATAATTCATCAGTTTTGTTTAATTTTTTTTTTCCCCAAAAATCCAGAAGGGATGAGGAACTAAAAAAATTATAAACAGAAAGGGACAGGGTTCTAGATCTGAAAGCCATTATAGCAAGGGTTCCGAATTTTAAGCTCCCAAAATCGGGTTGGAACCCTTCAGCCTTAAAAGCGTTTTTTTAAACTTTTTAAAAATAAGACCTAAAAGGATGAACCACTTATAGGGATGAGATTTGTTCCTTAGAAGGCCCTTTTAGCCTAGCTATTCTGATGGGAAAAACCGTATCCGTGAGAAAAACTGGGGTTTTAGTTTTTTTTTTTCCTCCCTAGAAATACTGGCGACCGAGCATCCACCCAACCTGAGAGCTTTGGATCTGATAATGGGTTGCCACCTGAACCCATGCAAATAGGGAGAACTCGTCTCAATCTTAATGAAAGAGAGGAGAGACTTAAAGCTGGGCAGTGCCTGTACTGTGGTTTATCAGACCATTTCCGCCTTAAGTGCCCGGTTCACCCAAAAGAGTCAGCCCGCCAGTGATCCAGGGGGCGCTGGCGGGCGCAGTCCGACAATCAGACTACCCCCGTTTCCTACTTCAAACTACTCTGTGCAATAATGGCAAACAAATTCCTTTGATGGCGCTTATTGATTCTGGTTCAGAGCAAACCTTATTAGTCCAGAAATTGAACCTTCCTGTTTGTGATTTAGAACCCTCCTATTAATGTCTCCGCTCTAGATGGCCGATCTTTAGATTCTGTCTCCCAGAAAACCCAGCCACTAGAATTAGTTACCTCAGGTAAGCACCACGAAACCATTTCTTTTCTGCTGTTTCCCACGAAAGAAACACCTTTAGTTCTTTGGGCGCCCCTTTTTTCAAAAATCAAATCCAAAATTAAATTGGAAGGGGAAACCCCCCCCCTTGATTTTTGGAGCATTTAGGGGGAACGTAAATTGCCCCCGTTTTTTCTCAGTTTTCCCCTTTTTTTCCTTTTCCCCGGGCTCCCGGCTTACCCCCCCCCCCTTTCCCCCCGCCCAAATGATTTCCCGCAGGTACAAAGACTTTGGGGAAAGGTTTTTAGCAAGGACCTAGCTGTTTTTTCTTTCCTCCCCATCGGCCCATATGAAAGCCCAAAAGATCCTTTTTTTTCCGGGGCAAAAAACAACTCCCCAGGCCCCCCCTTTTTTTTTGGTCTGTCAGGTTCTGAACAAGAGTCCATGGAAAAATATATAAACGACTCACTCAAAGCTGGCATAATACAGGCATCTTCTTCACCCATGGGGGCAGGGGTTTTCTTTTTGGGTCCAAAAAGGACGAAAAATTTTTAAACCTTGTATTTAAATTTTGAGCCCTAAAAAGACATCACCCTTTAAAAATATTTCCCTTTCCCCCTGCCCCACTTCAAAACTTTTTGAGGCTGTCCCAAGGGGCCCCCATTTTCACAAAAAATGGATCTGTGGAATGCCCTTTCCAAAACCCTTTTTTCAAATAAGGGAAGGGGACGAATGGAAAACGGCTTTCAAGACACCAATCGGTCACTTTGAATATCTGGTTATGCCTTTTTTGGTTTTACTTAATTTCCCCGCTGTTTTTCAAAGGGCCCTTGTGAAAAAAATGCCTCAGGGATTTTAAAGTTTTTGTCACCTAACGCTCCTTATCTTTTCCCAAAAGGGCTCTACTGAAAATCCCAAAAATGGCCACCCGTATTACAAAAGACCCGCTAGCAAACAGCTTATTTGTCAAGGCTGAGAAATGTGAAATTCATGTTCCTTCTGTGATTTTTCTAGGCTTCATTTTTGAGGGTGGACAGGTGAAGGCAGACCCGAGTAAGATCTCAACTGTTGTGGACTGGCCTGTTCCCACAGATTGTAAACAGCTGCAACGGTTCCTGAGGTTTGTCAATTTCTACCACTGTTTCATTCGAGATTACAGTCTCCTTGCTTCTCCCCTCATAGCTCTCACCTCAAGTAAACATCCTTTCATCTAGTCTCCTGAAACTGACAAGGCTTTCAATGACCTAAAGCAACGTTTTTCTACTGCTCCGGTGTTAAAGCACCCTGACCCCAAGGAGCAGTTCTTTATGGAGGTAGATGCCTCAGACACTGGGGTGGGAGCAGTCCTTTCCCATCATCCACGGATGGTAAACTCCACCCCTGTGCATTCTTCTCTAAACGTTTTTCTGCCGCAGAGAAAAACGGCGTGGGAGATCGAGAACTTTTGACCATCAAGATGGCCTTAGAGGAGTGGAAATACTGGCTAGAGGGCACCTCTCAACCCATTGTCGTATGGACCGATCACAAGAACTTGGAATACATCGAAAGGGCTAAGCGACTCAACCCACCACAGTCTCTTTGGTCATTGTTTTTCTCCCAGTTTAATTTCACTATCACTTATCGCCCAGGTTCCAAGAATGTAAAGCCCAATGCCCTGTCCAGACAGTTTTCTCCTACCGAAGACGACTCAGAACCTGACCCTATCATTGGCCCGTCCTGTTTTGTGGGGGCTTTAATATGGGACTTCGAGGATCAGGTCAGACGTGCCCAACAAGATGAGCCTGATCCAGGTGGAGGTCCCCGGGGTCGTCTTTATGTCCCCACTGCAGTCAGATCTCAGGTTATCCAGTGGGGTCATTCCTCCAGGTTTTCGGGGCATCCTGGTTCTAGGCGCACTATAACCTTTATTCGCAGGTATTTTTGGTGGCCAACTCTTAATTGGGACGTTGTTAGTTTTGTTTCTGCTTGCACTACCTGTGCCAGAAATAAGTCCTAACAAGCCCCCTGCTGGATTACTTCAACCCTTAACAGTTCCAAGTCACCCCTGGTTGCATATTGCTTTATTTTTTGTCATGGTTCCCCCTTTCCCCGAAATAGACGGTTACCCCAAAGTCCATAAGGAAGTTTTTCAAAGGGCCCGTCACCTCCTGGCATTGACTAAACTCCCTTCGACTGCTGAAAATGCCAGGGTTATTTAAACAACTCGTTTCCACTGCATGGAGTACCACTGAATATTCTGACAGAGGTCCTCGTTATCTCGCAAGTCTGGGGAGATTTTGTCAGCCTTGGGAGCTAAAACCGGCGTTTTTGGTTTCACCCAAATAATGGACAGTAAAAGATTAAACCCGGAGCTCAAAAAAACCCCCCGGTTTTATCAAACCACCCATTTTTGGGGGTAAGCATTGGCCTGGGTTGAGGATGCCCCTAACAGCCATGTCTTTCCCCCACCGGTTTTTCACCTTGAGGCCCCCTGTGGGTTTCCAGCCCCCCTTTTCCCGCCTCACTTTCCCTGACCAGATTCTTCCCTCAGTCAGAACTCATCTATGTAACTGTAGAAGACTTTGGAACCAGACTAAGTCCGCTCTTCAGGGCACCTCTGCACAGAACAAGCGCTACGCGGACAGAAAGAGGACACTGTCTATGTCCCAGGTCAAGAGGTGTGGTTGTCCTCCCAAAATTGTCCTTAAAAGGCCTTTTCCAAAAAACTTGCATTTCGTTTTTTAGGCCCTTTAAAGATCGAGTCTGTCATCAGCCCTTCCACCGTTTGCCTCAAACTACCTGCACATTATTGAGTACATTCCACTTTTCATGTTTCCCAGATAAAAGCCCGTCATTCCGTGTGCTGTTTTTTTTTTTCTTTTGCAGGTTGACGGAGGTGCTGCCCACACAGGGCAGTTATTAAAGCAATCAGTGGGCTTCTTTTGGAGTGGAAAAACCCCGAGGGAGGTTGTCTTTTTTCCAAATTGGCTTGGTCACAGCTAGACCTCTGCTTCTTTTGCATTCCGCTTGTAAAAGATTTTTCCGACACGTTTTTTTTCCCTGCCCTTTAGTCGACTTTCAAGGAAGCGTGGAAACCCTGGTCCCCCTTTTCCCGTCCGACCTTAAAAAATGTGCATCAATAAAAGGTTTTAAAAGCTGCCTGGCCCGTGGTTGTCTCTTCAGTCTAAGAAAAACCCGTTATGACACAAACTGACATTGATTGCTGAGGATTAGCATGTGTAAAATTTTCACTGCACTGTAATTTCCTTCTGCTACTCTCCAGAGCTTTCCCTTTGCATATATTTAATACAAACTTGCATTTATCTGCGCACCTTACATCCTCATACCTTCCTGTCTGAATTCCTTAGTAAAGGAAAACAAATGTCTCTACTGACAGCTCGCATAATCTTCAATGATGACAGTTAAGATTGTAAATCTGACAACACAAACATCTGTTATGGTTCTGCGTAATTTCCTTTTTGTTTTTTATTTAGGAAAAAAGCTTAAAGTGGGAAAATGTAACATTTTTTAAAAAAGTGCTTTCAGTTTTGATGTGTGAATGAGAACACAATAACAAAGAAACAAAATGCCATACTTAAAAAAGTGAATACATAAAATAGATCAAGAACACAAACACATTAATCAAGGCTGGGAGCATAATCTGCTGTAGAGCAGATTGGGTGTCCAGGTATCCATCATTTCAAGATAACACTTGGAGACATGTAACTTCACCCCCCCAGTCAGTTCATCTAGAAAGTAGAGCAAAGATGTTTGTGTTAACAGAGGAAAGTCATTGTATTCCTCCATTTCATTACAAATGAAATAAAACTTAATACTTGTGTAAAAAAGCAGACCACTTACAATACTGTAAGAAAGGGTTTGCCCCTTCACTGATTTTTTTTTTTTCAATTTATTAAATTTATATATCAAAGATCACAGCACTAAATACAAATGAGTTCATATATTAGAGGAAAATTTAAATGACCAACCTTGCCCTTTATGTGAAAATATAATTGACCTTGAAAAATCATGAATCGACTGTGATTAACCAACTATTTTGGTTGAACTTTTGGAGCTCACTGGGGTTTCAATAGGCAGTACAGCTCAATAACATCAGAATAAAAGGTGAGAGGAAACTCACTGAATCACTGAACTGCTGAATTATCTAAAATTAGGAAGATTATATAACAAAAATAAAACAGGTTCCAGAATGGAACCCTGAGGAACTCCAGGCGACAGCTCCGTCGGTTCAGACCTGATCTGATTTGCAAGCATACTAAATCTCATATGTAGATAACCACCTTGGGACAAATCCCTACATCCATGCCAAATTCCTTTGTCTGTTTCTGAGGATATTATAATTAACTGTGTCAAAAGCTGAGGAACAGGTCTAACAGGACTGTACATTCTCCAGGACCCGGTGGTCTCATATGCCACAACAAACATTAAGTGGTACTTTTTACTTGAATATATTTTACCAGATCAGAAACTATTGTAAATGTCATTTTACAGAAAAAGGCTGCAAGTTGAACAGCAGCTTCTCAACAAATATTATCATAAATGGGAGTTTTGATATTGGCTTATTTTTCCTGTAATTCTGGGTCTACGTTGTTTTTTGGCGTGTATAAAAAAGCTGGAACACACCAGTCGGGAGAGGAGTGCAAAATAACATTAACATACCCAGTTTTCCATTTGAGAGAGTAGGGATGAGACTCACATTTGCTCCACATTAGTCATTTAAAACAAGTTTAAACCATGATAGTCTGGCATGGGTACTGGTAATAATTTACCCTACTATATTTTTTCTCTTGTTTTATTTATTTATTTGTTGCTTTAAGCCTGCTAATAATTAAAAAGGTCAGAAATTTACTTTGTTCAATTTGTTATGAATATGCAACAGATCTAATAATGCAAATGGTCACTGGATACAAATTCCAGCTGTTTTCTATCTTATCTTTCTAACTTTCTCACAAAAACAGTCAGTTTAAAAAAAATGTGAGGGTTTTTTTAAACAGTTTTTTCTAATGATTCAAAGGGTCTCCTTTTACAGTTGGGGTGAATAAGAGCCACTGTACCGCTGAACACAACTTTCCATCAATGTTTTCTCATCATGACTGAAGAGACAACTTCCTTACCTCGACTAGTCCATGACTTGGTTAGTTTTAGACCGCAGTAGTTCTAGTTCTAAATTGATTTGGTATCTTTTTAGCCACTGATTAACCTGAGTTACTGTTAACAATTACGGCTCCTACCTGTCGGCTGGATCTCTTACCATCTCAAGGTTTCCATGATGTTCTGCTGTTTAGTTTTTTATTCTGTACTCAGACAGATCAATCAGAGTTTATACTGGTTTTATACCACAGGCCTTTAGGTTAGTTGTAATTAAACCCATGTTTTTTTTAAAGCCCTTTCATTATCTGATTTTTTTTTTAAATTACAGACCAATACTTCTAAAATCCTTGAAAACATTGTGTTCATACAGCTGATGCTTATCTGAACAAATATGGGCTTTATGAAGATTTCGAGCACATCACGGCACTGAACGTACATTAATCAGGGTAACCTACTTGTTGCTTCAGACAATGATCTTGTATTCAGGCTTGGGCCTCAGTGCTGCAAACAAACGCCACAGACCACAGCATCTCATTACATAGATTTACAGTTTTAAATCCACAATGTGCCCTCCACATTATTTAGATTTTTTTAACTAATTAATTTCAAATCCAAAAATACTACTTTCTAATGTCCTGCTTTAATCAGACCAGATAGCTGACTCGTAGCCCACAATGTCCAAGAAAATAGTGTACTGGTACTGCCATATCCACAGAGCTGTGTGCAGGTTTGTGTGTGTGTGTTTGTGTGCTTTAGCATTTGTTACAGCGTAAGGTGCATTTTTCCAACATGTACTGTACTACATTGTGAGGACCCACTGCCACCCAAGTGCTGCTTTTGGGTTAGGGGTTAGGTTTAGTTTTAAAGTGCCTGTGACATCAAATTTTTTTAAATCCAATTACATTTATAGAAAGGAAACATTGAGAAAATATTTCAAATTGTGAATTCATGCCGCTGAAATGAACAGTTGTTGATATACAGGGGTTGGACAATGAAACTGAAACACCTGTCATTTTAGTGTGGGAGGTTTCATGGCTAAATTGGACCAGCCTGGTAGCCAGTCTTCATTGATTGCACATTGCACCAGTAAGAGCAGAGTGTGAAGGTTCAATTAGCAGGGTAAGAGCACAGTTTTGCTCAAAATATTGAAATGCACACAAACTTTATGGGGACATACCAGAGTTCAAAAGAGGACAAATGTGGTGCACGTCTTGCTGGCGCATCTGTGACCAAGACAGCAAGTCTGTGTGATGTATCAAGAGCCCCGGTATCCAGGGTAATATCAGCATACCCCCAAGAAGGACGAACCACATCCAACAGGATTAACTGGGACGCAAGAGGAAGCTGTCTGAAAGGGATGTTGGTGCTAAAACCCGGATTGTATCCAAAAAAAAAAAAACCACGGCTGCCCAAAACCCCGGCAGAATTAAATGTGCACCTCAACTCTCCTGTTTTAAAAAGAACTGTCCGTTGGGAGCTCCACAGGGTTTTAATAACATGGCTGCTATAGCCAAACCTTTGGTCACTCATGCCAATGCCAACGTCGGTTTCAATGGTGCAAGGAGCGCAAATCTTGGGGGTGGACAATGTGAAACATGTATTTCTTGATGAGTCCACCTTAATGTTTTCCCACACCTGGGAGAGTTACGTTGGGGAGAAGCCCCAAAGAAGCGTACCACCCAGACTGTTGCATGCCCCGAATGAAGCATGGGGGTGGATCAGTGATGGTTTTGGGCTGCCATATCATGGCATTCCCTTGGCCCCAAAATTGTGCAAGATGGGCGCGTCACTGCCCAAAGGGCTACCGAACCATTCTTGAGGACCATGTGCATCCAATGGTTCAAACATTATATCCTGAAGGCGGGGGTCGTGTATCAGGATGACAATGCACCCATACACACAGCAAAACTGGTGAAAGATTGGTTTTAGAACATGAAAGTGAAGCTGAACATCTCCATGGCCTGCACAGTCTCCAGATTAAAATATTTAGCTACTTTGGGGTGTTTTTGGAGGAGCGAGTATGGAAAAATTTTTCCTCCACCAGTATCACGTAGTGACCTGGCCACTATCCTACAAGAAAATGGCTTAAAATCCTCCCCACCACGGAGGGTTGTTTAAGGTCATTCCCAAGACGAACTGACGCTGTATTGGCCGCAAAAGGAGGCCCTACACCATGCTAATAAATTATTGTGGTCTAAAACCAGGTGTTTCAGTTTCATTGTCCAACCCCTGTATTTCAGTCACTATCAGGGAGAGACACGGCAGAGTCAGATGAAGAAAATAAGCTGTCATCAGATGGCAGAGCACTAGTTTTGGGAGCAGCTCCTTAATTTTTTTTAACTTTATAGAAGGATTTTTGATCATTAACAATAACTAGTAATATTTAAGGTTGTATTTACACTTGCCACTTTTAGTCCGCTTTAAACGGACCAGAGTTCGTTTTCCCCCTTGGTCCGGACCTTTTGTGCAGGTGGGAATACACTCAAGCGAAAACTCTGGTGCGGAAAACAAACAAACCCGGAAACGAGACCACTTTTTGGGTCGCAAAGGGTCTTAATACAAAAATGGCCCCGATCCGAACCAAATAAAAAAAGCGTACGTCTCTTTGGACATAAAAAGCCACCGTAGCCGGTAGCAAAGGGTGTGTCGTAAGGTAAAAAACCCTGATAAGCTGTGTGTTGCTTAACAACCCCTACTGGCTTGTTGTGGACAAGGCACGTAGAGAACGTCGGCATTTCGCACGCATTCTCCGACGGGGTTCTAAAATTATAAATGGAACGTCTCAAATTGTGGTTGAATGAGGCTTTTTCCCCCCTACAATAATATTGCAGCTGTAATAACGGCATAAATATGCAGAACAGATGTGCTGCACGCAGCACGTCTACAGCTGTTTTCCTAAATTTCCGGGTCTGTGCTCTGTCCCACCCCATCATTTCTGTCCAATGGGAACAATGATCGTCACCCGCGTGGCTTTGTTTACAAGTAATAGTTCACTTGCAAAAAATACAATGTGAAAACAAACCGCACCAAATGAAAAAAATTAAGTTCACTTTTGGTCCAGACCAAACAAGTGGACCAAAGGACTTTCCTGGTGTGAATACACCCTAAATGTACTTTTGTGACAAGGAAGTGTTCTTACCTGCTGAGCCTTGATCCGTTTAGCAGCAGCAAGCAACAACCTTTTCTTTGGCGAGCTTTTCACATCAGATGCTCTGAACACTTGATTCGCAACACTGTTGGCCATCTAACCAATGAGAGAGCTGGTTACATCTGAGGAGCAACTGTGATTGGTTTAATTTGGTTTTCAGTGTGCTAAGGCAGTGGTCCCCAACCCCCGGGCCGGACCGGTACTGGTCTGTGGATCAATTGATACCGGGCCGCACAAGAAATAATTAAACTTAGGCCCTACTCCCCCGCAAATGGGGCAGCTCCAGTTTTTTTTCCCCCTATGTTTATTGTTCAAACTTCCCTTAATTAAACATAGACATGTATGGTATCCTCAGAAACATCAGAATCTTGGCTAAAAGCCGATATAAACAATTTCTACGAACACCAAACACAGTTAAAACTACAAGCAGTTGAATCAGAAAGTAAACACATTCTACAAAATGGAGTCACCGGAAAAGTCTCGGCCTCTGCTTCCTGATTGGGGGATTGACGTGAAAGACTTGGAGAAACTTTATTCTACTGGCTCTAAGGATGAAAAGGAGGGGTCATTTGTGGAATTCGGCCCATCCAAACTCTAGTTAGGACATGCGTAACGGCGCGTATTTTTAAAAATCCACAGGGGTTCAAACAGAACCGATTATGCAGCTGAGCGTGTGTTTTTTTTTAAATAATTTTCATGTGGGATTTTTTGGTTTTTAAGCCCAAAAGGTTCCCAAAAAAGCTTTAAACCCTGGATGAAGCATTGGACAAATTAAGCTGAGTTTTTTTTTCTGAGGATGGCAAATGAAGACCAGGACCGTGTTTTCTCAGACAATGGACAACAAAGAGCCGCAGCTTGACTAAAGGTATGTTCATAAAAAATGCAGGGGGATTCACTCCTGCTACTTTTGTTCCCGGTTTAACGGAAAAAAAAATCCCTTTCGAACTTAACAAGCCATTGTCGCTGGTATCAAAAAGGTGTAAAAGTTATAAAATCATACCTGCCCCGTTGCTTAGAACACGTTTTGGGGAGAACGCCGTCTCTTGCTCGTAGCACGCATTCGTCGCCATTCCCAAAAGTATAAATAGAAGGCCGCAAAATATGTGTAGAACGAGCTGCTCTTCAATTCAGTTTGTGAGTCTCAGCAGGCACACCAACATGAACCCACCACCAATAATGGCCCCACTTGCTTTAGGTCATGACCTGTCATGTGCAAAACTGACCATGTGTAAAAACTTCCTGAGTCGCCCCCTGGATTGTTTGTGCTGTACTCTTCATTCTTATTTCAGGACTTGGTCACAATGTTTATTGCCTAACTGTTGGTGAAAGTAATTCATAATTTTATTTATAATCTACCTTTGAAATAAAATAAGTATTTTCTTCTTGATCTGAAAAATGCTGCATTTCAGGTATACTGAATTTCTGTGCCAACAACTACCTCGGCCTGTCCAGTCACCCTGAGGTAGTCCAGGCGGGAATAGATGCCCTGAAGACGCATGGTGCTGGACTGAGCTCTGTCAGATTCATCTGTGGGACGCAGGTATGGTGGTGGTTAATTTGCTTAGAGCATGTAAACTGCTAAATGCATGTAGTCCCTTGAAAAAGTTTTCATATCCCCAAACTTCTGTTTATTTTACTGGGATTTATTGATAGAATGAACACAAAACTTTGCATGATTGTGAAATGGGCAGAAATTGCCCTGTATTATGCCTCAACCAGCATAAAAAAGTATCCCCTCAGCATGATGCTGCCACCAACATGTTTCACTCCAGGCACGGTGTGTTTTTTGGGTGTTGTGCACACGTTTATTTCGGGGGAGTAAACTAGTCTGAATACAAACACATTCTTCCTTGCAGATTTTATTTGTTTTAAAAAATCTCCACTCAACAATTATGCATTATTTTAAATTGGTCTTTTAAATAAAATCCCATTAAGATGCAGTCACGCTTGTGGTTGTTACAGTTGCCTCTGCAAGTTGCTGTAAGACTGGAAGGGTTTCATTTTTTTCCCTTTTTAAGGATCTTCACAAAAATCTGGAGCAGAAGCTGGCTGAGTTTCATGAGAGGGAGGACTGCATCCTCTACGCCAGCTGTTTTGACGCTAACGCCGGGTTGTTTGAGGTACATCTACATTTACTTTCTGTTGTCCCAGCACAAAAGAAAAGCAAAATCTGTGACACCAGTAAAGCATGAAATAACCTTTTGCAGGTCCTGTTGGGCCCAGATGACGCCGTGCTGTCAGATGAGCTCAACCATGCCTCCATCATCGACGGGATCCGCCTGTGCCGGGCAAAGAGGTTGCGCTACAAACACATGGACCTCAAAGACCTAGAGGAGAAGCTCAGAGAGGCTCAGGTGTGTGCTAAAGATACACTTTTTTTGTTGTTGCAATGGCCCTTTAAAACGTTTCTAGCTTTCAGCCTTGCTGGAGACCGCTGATGCCACTCTAAGCTCAATGATACGTTGATGCAGAGATTTCTTGTGTTCTCATTTTTAACTATTGTTGATCCTGTTGGGTTGCGAGCCCCATCACATGTGGGTTTTTCCCTCCTCAGTCTTCTCGAATGCGCCTCGTGGTGACAGATGGAGTCTTCTCCATGGATGGAGACGTCGCTCCCCTGCGAGGAATCTGCGACCTCGCCGAACAATACGGAGCCATGGTGTTCATAGATGAATGTCACGCCACAGGTTTCCTGGGGCCTCGGGGCAGGTGAGGAAGTAAAATACAGTAAAAGCCTAACTTTTTTCCATTGTGACATGCAACTCCGTTCTAGATTTGAAAATTTTAATACGAGGATATTTGGAATCATGGATTACTCTGTTTGGAAGCAGAGAAACTTGGAAATCAGAAATATTTTGAATTTGACCAACACCACTGTGTCTGATTGTTCTTTTAAAGTGTTTTTTTTTTATTCTAACTGAAAGGTAACTTAACCTCTGTGTCTTCAAATGTGCAGAGGAACAGATGAGCTCCTGGGAGTGATGGACAGAGTACAGATTGTGAACTCCACTCTGGGAAAAGCCTTGGGAGGAGCAGCAGGTACGTCCACTCCAGCACGGGAATAGTCACTCAGTTCTTAGCAGCGCTTCGAAATAAGAATGGGATGTTTCATTTAAATATGTCCAGTCCATCATCCAAAAATGGAAAGAGAATGCTGCAGCCGCAAACCTCCCAAGATATGGCCGTCCACCTGACAGGCTGGGCAAGGAGAGCAAGTTATCAGAGTAACAGCCAAAATGCCTATGGTAACTCTGGATGAGCTGCAGAGATTCGCAGCTCAGGGGGTAGAATCTGGCAACATCAATCTACAAATAACTCTACATATCGGGCCTTTATGAAGGAACTCCAGTTTTTGAAGAAAGCCATGAGAAGTCCAGTTTTCAGTTGAAGCGAACACCGTCAACATATGTAAGGAGGAACAGGAAAGCTGATCACAGTTGATGGGAAGATGTATGAAACTAAATACAGGGCAATCCTGGCTGAAAACTCTATATGCTGCACAAGACTTGAATACTTTTGCAAGCCGCTGTCTACCAGATTTGCAGCAGTGTGTTTGGCCAGCTTATGGATGCAGTTCTATTATTAGAAAGTGTAAGCCGAAGTTTAAAGACCTGCATTTTAGCAGGTCTTCACCTTCTTGTTTTTAGCTGCTAACTGTGTTTCTCCATCAGTGGTCATGATATCTATAGGCTATTTACCCACCCCCACCTTCTAAAGCTAAAGCCATCTCTAATATGCCTTTACTCTCAGGTGGTTACACAGTTGGACCAAAGCCTCTCATTGACCTGCTCAGGCAGCGCTCGCGGCCTTACCTGTTCTCCAACGCCCTCCCACCTCCTGTGGTGGGCTGTGCGACCCGGGCTGTGGAGCTGCTGCTCGCCTCCAATGAGATCGCACAGAGCATGACGGCCAAAACCATGAGGTGCGTTTGCCCTATGGAAGGTGTGGCACGTAGAATATAACAACTCTTCCTTTAGCGAT
The DNA here is from genome assembly GCA_036173005.1 of Crenichthys baileyi. NCBI lineage: Eukaryota > Metazoa > Chordata > Actinopteri > Cyprinodontiformes > Goodeidae > Crenichthys > Crenichthys baileyi. Next base: position 859,564 of record JAHHUM010002029.1, on the reverse strand, counting down.
TTATATTTGTTGCTTTCATGGAGAACAAACATTGCAATCATGAGACATGTGATTGGTGCTCTAAATCTACTCTGAACATTGTCCAATCAGGTTCCGGAACAAGATGACGCAGGCCGGCTTCACCATCTCAGGCTCGTCACATCCCATTTGTCCCGTGATGCTCGGCGATGCACGTCTGGCCTCTCTGATGGCCGATGACATGCTGAAGCATGGTGAGATGCCGTAACCTGAGGTGACACCACAGGGGTTGATGTTACGTAGAACCTCAGCTGACGACCCATCTTCCTCCTTCCACAGGAATCTATGTGATTGGATTCTCCTACCCAGTCGTGCCAAAGGGCAAAGCCAGAATCCGGGTTCAGATTTCAGCAGCCCACACCGACAGCGACATCGACCGCTGCCTGGACGCTTTCATCCAGACAGGCAGGAAGCACGGAGTCATCTCCTGAAAGGAGGAAGAGACGCAAGAATAGGGAGGTTTCAGCAAACTGCTCGGCCTTATGGATGACGCTGGTTGTTACTGATGAATAATGACGACTAAAATATTAGATAGGCTCGTAGGTCAATGAAAATGAATGTTGTTTTCGTAGATGAATAAAGTGATTTTGCTGGAGTGTAGATGATTATATTTGAAGACAAAAAGGGTTAAGAATTAAATTACTCCTGCACTACGTCTTATAGGAGAAAGAATGTTTCTCCTGAGTCCATGAATGTGATTGAAAATGATTGCTGGAGCTATTTTGACCGGTTTAGTGTTGCCTTGACTAATAAAATAACCGTATCTTTTGGATATTAAATAGCTGTATTTTTTTTTTTTTAAGTAGAGGAAAATTTACCATTCATACAGTCTGATTAAACGTCTCTGTATATAAGCCAAATGTAAAATATTCAGCTAGGGCCAAATATTTTGAGACCGACACAAATCCTGTTTTTAGACACTTTACTGCTTTTATTTGTAATTGTGGACATTTGTATTGAGTCTGGGTTGCTATGGAAAAGGTTTAGATATGTCTAGGGATTACGTTGCCACCAGTACAGAGCTAGCTAGGAAACTGCAGCAGGCAGTATTATTATTTGCACAGTTGGATGGAGACCTTTGAATACTGGCCTGGTGGCAGATAAGGCAGTAGTAAGAGCCACTTGTCTCCAAGAAGAAGATCAAAGATAGACTGACATTTTGCAGGAGGTATGGATTGGATCCCAGGGGACTGGAGTAAAGTTGTTTTCTCCAATAAATCCCAATTTAGACCTAACTTTTCATAAACTTCATGTGTTTCTAAACAGCAGAGGGTTTGTATGAATGACACCCAGAGGGGCCCCTCCTTGTACACCAAACCCCACCTTAATAACTGCAAATAAAGCAGAATTTAACAATCCATTCAGCTCATGAGACAATACATGATATTGAATGTTCAGTGTAGAATAATGTAATTCAGATTTGACCAGTTTTAAGATTTTGAGAAAACTGATGAAACACATTCCACATTCTGTAGAAATCGGTGAAATTGCCCTTTAGTTTAGAATCAATAAAAAGCTACAAATTAGATTCCAGCTTTAATCTACTTAGAAAGTTGTGCTATTTGTTTACATTTACATTTTTATAGGGCTTACACTCTGCACAACACGAAGGGAGCGCACCCTCTCGTAATCGACTGGACATGCAAAGTAGCAATAGAAAATTCATTTAGGTTGCAGCATTTGACTGGTTGTTCCTGCATCCCCCAGCTGAATGCCACCCTGGACTGAGAGTCACATTGACCACATCAAGAACCAACACTGTTTCTTAATAAAAATCCTTTCACAAAAACACTGAACCAGTAACGTTTGTGAAAAACTACATTTCTGTCAGTCCTAAAACTGTTGTCAGGACTCTGTTCAGTCCAGTCAAGTTTCTCCACGCCTGCAGCCATGAAAGTGATTTTAACACCGGAATTCATTGATTTGGTGGTCTGACCAAATACTTTTGGCAATATTATTCAAACAGTAATTTTACATCTTGAATGTACACAGAATGGGTTATACTGTAAAACCTTCAAATGGTTTTAAAAACATACATGAGGCATAATCATTTTACTTTGATCATGACAAACATATCTCCCTAAAAAGCTCCAAACTAAATAAATGAAAACAGCTTGCTCTCAGATGCTTTTCATTTTACCGCAGTCACCACGTGTTGCTCTGTAGCCCCTCCCCATGTTCTATTTTTCGCGCCATCCTTCTGTTAAGCCCTACCTCCCTCCTTATGACGCGCCTATCTGTAAGCTTTTTTCACCAATAGAAGGAGCCGATGTTTGGTTCCACCAATCAGCAGACAGCAGAAGCACGTCAGCGAAGGACGTTCGCGGGAAAGCGGACAGGAAATTACCCAGTTTTTTCCCCGCGAAACATACCATCTGTGCAGCTTTGTCACCGGTAGTTGGACGCTTCGGTTTTTCTTTGTCAAAGGAAAGCTACCTTCCTCTCTCCGGATTTTTATTCCCGCCGCTGCGTCCATCGAGCTCCCTGCATTATGTCTGGCTTTGACGACCCCGGAGTGTATTACAGCGACAGCTTCGGAGGTGGAGATGCTCCCGGCGGGGACGAAGGCGGACAGAAGCGCATCCAGATCAAGAAGAGGTTCCGAGAGTTTCTGCGCCAGTTCCGAGTGGGAACCGACCGCACCGGTTTTACATATAAATACAGGTAACTAACGTCAATGTAAGAAAAAAAATAATAATAAATAAATAAATGGAAGTATTGCGTCGTGTTTTCAATCTGTTGTTGATCCACTTCCGCAGTGGCTACTTTTTCAGAATAATTGTGCAGTCCATAAATCAGGACTTCATGAAGGTGTAGCGATACGAAAGCTGCTTTTAAAAGATCGCTTTAAGAAGTCCTGTTTAAAATGTGCTAGGAGCCATGTGAGGGACACAGCAAACACCATGTTAGATGAACTGCAACTTTCGGGTCTACAAGCAGAAACCCTGTGAACAACTAACGCTGCACATTGCCCTGAACACATCATCCCTACAGTGTGGTGGTGGCAGTATCATGCTGTGGGAATGCTTTTCTTTAGAATGGGGAGGGAAAGTGGTCAGTTTATGGGGAGAAGGATGGAGCTAGGCTTTTGCAAATATTTATAAAAAGTATGGATTGCACTTGTATTGAGTCCCCTTTACTGTCGTACCCTTAAATTAGAACACACTAAATAGAGTAGAAATCTAAAGTTTTAAAGAAGGGCTATATTATAAACCCAAGCTTTGAACATCTTATTGACCATTCCCACTGTTACCGCATGGTGATGGCAGCATCATGCTGTGGGGATTCATTACTTCAGCAGGAACAGGAGTTAATGGGATGATGGATGGAGCAAAATACAGGTCAATATTGGTAGAAAACCTGTTGGAGGCTGAAAAAAACCAGAGGCAGAGGTTTATTCTCCTGCATGACAGACTCTAAACGTACAGGGAGAGCTGCAATGGAATGGTCGTGATGAACCCAGATAGAAACCCTGCTTTGAAACAGAAATAATAAGTGTTAAATTCATTTCTCATGTAACTTTAAATCAGAGATGAGCTGAAGCGGCATTACACCTTGGGGGAGTACTGCGTGGAGGTGGAGATGGAGGACCTTGCCAGCTTCGATGAAGACTTGTCCGACTGCCTCTACAAGCTGCCCACTGAGAACCTGCCCTTGGTGAGTTCTCTAGTTCTCTTTTTGTTTTCCATCACAATGATTTCCTTCCTCTATCATTAACCGGTTTTAAATTGCAGCTGGAAGAAGCTGCTAAGGAAGTAGCCGATGAGGTGACCCGTCCCCGGCCCGTGGGCGAGGAGACCGTGCAGGACATCCAGGTCATGCTGAAGAGTGACGCCCATCATGCTTCCATTCGTAGCCTCAAGGTACCTGCTTTTCGTCTGAGAAAATGATCTTTAGCTTGATTTAAAAAAAATAAATCTAAATGTTCTGGATTCTCACAAGATTAAAACGTTAAAGCAGAAATCAAATCAAAGCTGAGCAAACTCCAAGGGTAAAGTGTGGTGAGGAAAAACCTGGACGGCAGATATCAAATGTGCCGAGTTTTTGTCGATTTTTTTGTAATTAAGACTTGCTATTTATAATTTCGGTATTTTAGCAACTATGCCACTGAGAGCTGCATTACAACTGTGACATCAGTCATTTTAATGAGGACTTTACTCCTGTATCAGTCGGAGCAGGTGTCTCGTCTGGTGAAGGTGCACGGCATCATCATCTCGGCCACAGCAGTCAAGGCGAAAGCCACCAAGGTGTGCCTGCAGTGTCGCGGCTGCCGCAATGTCCTCAGCAACATCCCCCTCCCTCCGGGCCTGCAGGGATATGCTCTGCCACGCAAGTGTAACAGGTGAGTGTGAGCGAGAGGAGGCAACTCTTCTAGCCGGGTTTTAGTAAACAACGACAACTCTGACCTGTTGGAACTTTTGCCTCTCAGCGAGAATGCCGGTAGGATTAAGTGTCCCATGGACCCCTACTTCATCATCCCGGACCGCTGCATTTGCGTGGACTTCCAGACGCTCCGCCTGCAGGAGTCCCCGGACGCTGTGCCCCATGGAGAGATGCCCCGTCACCTCCAGCTTTACTGCGACAGGTAGGAGGGGCTCTTTGAAGCAGGTAAATCCACGGTGGTGTTTTCTGCTAACACAGATTCAACCCCCGCTTCTCCCAGGTATTTGTGCGACCGTGTGGTGCCCGGCAACAGGGTGACCATCGTGGGGATCTACTCGATCAAAAAGGTGGCAGCTGCGAAGGCCAAACCAGGCAAAGAGAAGGGTGTCGGCGTAGGGATTCGCTCATCCTACCTGCGAGTGGTCGGCATTCAGGTGGACACAGAGGGAGCCGGCAAGTGCACCACCTTCTTTCTTTACGGGTCTTTGTGATAGACGAACACACAGTAGGGCATAGTTGTCTAAGGGGCAGGACAAGAAAAGATGGTTTTATAAAGACAAGATGATAAAGCATATTCTTGTTTAAAATGACCTAGTTCTCTTTTCACTTTAGAATTTTGTGCTACTTTGTGTTTATCTCACATTAAATCCCAATAAAATACACTTACATTTATGTTTATAATTTACCGAAAAGTTAAAGTTAGAGGGTTTTAAAATGCTTTGGATGAGTTTATGCATTCATCTGCTCACGTTGAGGCATACCACATCTTTCTAGTCATGTTTCATTTTTTTCCTTCCTCATTCTGTGTGCCCCAGGTCGTGGTGCCACTGGATCAGTGTCTCCTCAGGAGGAAGAGGAGCTCAGAGCGCTCGCTGCTTCGCCTAAAATCTACAACTCTCTGGCGAGCTCCTTGGCTCCTTCCATCTACGGCAGTGACGACCTGAAGAAGGCCATCACCTGTCTGCTGTTCGGAGGCTCGAGAAAGAGGTGGGAAGCCAGATTCTGTCCTCGCTCTAGCCACAGGGTCCAGATTTACGTGTTTGGTTACCATTTGGATGTGTGTCCTTTAGGCTGCCGGACGGTCTGACTCGTAGGGGCGACATCAATTTGCTGATGCTCGGAGATCCTGGAACAGCCAAGTCTCAGTTGCTGAAGTTCGTGGAGAGATGTGCGCCAATCGGGGTACTTATTGTTTCTGCAGAGCTGCAGTAGAATCATTAACATTAAGTGATGTAATACTCATTCATGTCTCTGTGGCCTACAGGTTTATACGTCAGGTAAAGGCAGCAGTGCTGCTGGGCTGACTGCCTCGGTGCTGAGGGATCCAGCCACCCGTGGATTCATCATGGAGGGAGGAGCCATGGTCCTAGCAGATGGTGGAGTTGTTTGCATTGATGAGTTTGACAAGGTAAGATGGAACCAAGTGGTTGGAGTGGTGCGTTTCTTATTTTGCTCCAGAAGCTAAGTGAAGCTGTGTTTTTGTTGCTCAGATGAGAGAAGACGACAGAGTGGCGATCCACGAGGCCATGGAGCAGCAGACCATCTCCATCGCTAAGGTATTTACAAGAAAGGGGAGTTAAAAACATAAGCTATTAGGGGGGTTACTGTGGTACCCTGACATTTTTGCATCTCCCAGGCGGGCATCACAACCACCCTGAACTCGCGCTGCTCCGTGCTCGCCGCCGCCAACTCAGTGTTTGGCCGCTGGGACGATGCGAAGGGAGAGGACAACATCGACTTCATGCCCACCATCCTGTCTCGCTTCGATACGATTTTCATCATCAAGGACCACCATGACCAGCAGAGAGACATGGTGAGGAGCACTGGAGGGTTCCTGCTTCACAGTGCTGGTCACAAGTTCACATCCACCCATTATCAACATTAACGTGATATTATTCTAGGTTTTTATTTATTTTCCACCTCTTCCTTGCCTAATTGTGGTTTGGTGATTATTAAACAACTTCAGTGATGTTTAAAAACAGAAATCTGGTTTTGGTACATCTAGATAAGTGTACCTCATCAAGTTGCATCTCAACCGCATGCAGATGTTTCTGACATCATTGGGCTGGATATGTGACAACTTGTCTCATTTAAATCATCTGGTTTCCTGGAACAGACCCGTCTTTAAAAGCCTAGTCCGTACCTTTTCCGTAGGCTTGGGGTCATTCCAGAAGCGTGATATTAGCCTGCTTCATCCATTCCAGCACCAGTTTTGATGTGTTTATGATCATTGTTCTGTTGGAACACCCCATAATGTTCCAACTTGTCAACCATCTGACCCAACCTGTCACCGTTAAACGAAAGAAAACTGGTCAGAACTCCCAGGAAACAATCCAGGAACCACCAGGGTTCAAGCATATCAAACACCTGAAGATACTGGAGCACCACTCTCCCTGTCCACATTAAAACCGGTTTAACATCTGCATTAATTAAGAGGGTGCCCACCAGGAGTGAAGCCCCAAGCTTGACTGAATTGTTGTTTCTCACATGGACCAGCCAGATATCTTCTGGGGAGAAATGTTCTGATCAGAGGAGGCAAAGGTGAAACTCTTGGGCCACAGTGACGAGAACAATGTTTAGAGGAGTGAAGGGGAGTCTTTTAAACCCAAAACTGTCAAGCATGTTGGCGGCAGCATCATGCTGAGGGAGGGTTTATACTAGTACATTGCACAAAGCGGACAGAAACAGCCGAGTCCGACCAGTTTAATACAAAACGTCTGATCAGAGCTGTTTACCATCAGTTTTCCAAAATGTTAGTCTGACATCAGAACCGCCCTTGATTGCAGACTCTGGCTCGCCACGTCATGAACGTCCACCTGAGCGCTCAGACGCAGACCGAAGGTGTGGAGGGCGAGATTCCTCTGGCCCTTTTCAAGAAGTACATTGCCTACGCCAGAACGTGAGTGCGCCCCACAACATGTCTGAGTAACGACCCCAGTCATGGGCTCAGATGTAAAGTGTTGGTGTGGATGTTTGCCCACAGTAAATGCGGCCCTCGGCTGTCGGCGGCCGCTGCTGAGAAGCTGAAAAACAGATATGTGGTGATGAGGAGCGGCGCGAGGGAACATGAGAGGGAGACGGACAAGCGGCCCTCCATCCCCATCACCGTCAGGTATATCTCTTTTCCAGTATTGCTCTTTCTGTGTTTTTACTCTATATTTGATATGATTTGGTAATATCTCCCGTTTTATTAACAGGCAGCTGGAGGCCGTCATCCGTATCGCAGAGTCTCTGGCTAAGATGAAGCTGCAGGCTGTGGCTGGAGAAGAGGAGGTGGACGAGGCCCTCAGACTCTTCCAGGTTTCCACGCTGGACGCTGCGCTGTCTGGCAGCCTCTCCGGTAGGGTTATAGAGTTTTACTTTCAAAGCATTTGGCTGCTGTTCGCTAAGCTTGACGGTTTCTCGCTGTTTACTAGGAGTGGAGGGATTTACCTCTCAGGAAGACCAGGAAATGCTCTCCCGCGTTGAGAAGCAGCTCAAGAGACGTTTTGCCATCGGCTCCCAGGTGTCCGAGCACAGCATCGTGCAGGACTTCACCAAGCAGGTCGGTTTGAGTCTAAGACACTGCATGTGTCCACGTCATTCATTGCCCGCCATCGGTAAAGTCCTGTAAAAAGCGCTTAAATAACTTCTTTTGTTGCAGCAGTATATAATGTAGAAAACTCCAACTTTTAAATTAGTCTTTCAGTAAGGGAAGAAAATCTATTGCTAAGAAATAATTGGTTTTATGTTATACTTTTGTATTTCAAGTTGTTTTGCAAAAGCTGCAGCAACATGGCAACCATTAGAGGCTATCTACCTGCTAATTGGTTGTTTTGGAGCGATGCTGGGAGAAAAGAAATCTCTCCTTCCATCACAAGACAAACATTGGACTGTTCAGAGTATTGAAAGCAGGCATTAAAAGATTAATTTATTTTAAGGCTTTCCCCACACCTTTACTGGGGCTGTTCTTGTTCCCCACTTCAGTGACATCTGACTGTTCATATATGCAAATCATAATGAATGTGTTTTGCTTTTTAAAATTGAGGGCAAATCCTCATCACTCCACTCTTTTCTCCCACTTCTACAGAAGTATCCAGAGCACGCCATCTACAAGGTCCTCCACCTGATGTTGAGGAGGGGGGAGCTGCAGCACCGCATGCAGAGGAAGGTCCTCTACAGGGTCAAGTAGAGGAAAGTGTGCTCTCAGCCACACATTATGTCGTTTATGTAAATATTTTTTGGTCTGTGTTCTGGTTGCTGGAAATTTGAGGATGGATTCTGAAAATAACATTTAACACAATTTAGTATTGAGATGATGGAATAAATATCACTGTTCAGGTGCAGATGCTGTTTAAACAAATAAAAACTGAATTGTATACACAAGTTCTGGCTGCACAGATTGCTTGATTATCATGAAGTCTGCATAAAGTGCCGTGTGAACATATAAATAGGCGTTGAATTGTATTCATATTGTCATAATAAGCCAGAAATGTCACTGAATGTAATTGGATTTCATTTGCTAGACCAAAATGGAGTAGTCCATTACTGTGCGGTGGTGGGAAAATGATGCAGTACTTCATTTTTACAAAAAAAATCTGAATCGTGGCATGCATTTGAATTCAGCCCTTTTTACTTTAATACCCTTAAATAAAATGCAATTAATTGCCTTCAGAAGCCACCTGGTTAACATGTAGAGTCCATTTCTGTTCAACCCATCACCTGAAAATGAAAATATGGTCAGCTAAGGAGAGCATGGCTCAAAGAGCTATGGAGGAGCTGCAGACATCCATAGCTCAGGTGGGAGAATATGACTGTTCATCTGTTAGTCATGTTCTCCACACATCTGGACTTGACAGCCTAGTGGAAAAAGGCCTCAAGAAATCCAGTTTGCAATTTGCCTCCAGCCATGTGGTGGGGGTGGGGAGCAGCACGTAGAAGAAGGAACATTTAAAACACTGAGGGGCAGAAAACTAATGCCACACAATCCACCCATAAGTAGATTTGTTTTGCAGTGGTTCAAAACATTCAGACATTCATTTAAAATCTTAACCAGAACCATTCAGTTCTCAAAGTGCTCTAAGATCCATAAGTCAAATCAAAGTAGAACACAGAAAAACATAGCTTCAAAATAAATGTGAGAAATAAAATCTTTATAAAGCTGAAATATTCTTGATATACCTGATAAATGAAATGTGACTGACTGTTGGTACTCTCCAATCAGTCTAGTTGACAGTTTCACAACCTGTTGAGGGGAACTCTTCTCTGACCAAACGGTCGCACCAAGGAAAAGGGATAAAACTGATTTGATAAAAAGGATAAAAGTTCAATATGATTTGGACAATATTAAAATGCCACAGTTTCCTCAAGGAGAAGGCGTGCTAATTTGACTTTTGGCACACTGCCTCTTGTGGAACAGAAGTCCGAGCCTCCTCAGCTGACTCGTCTCGATGTGAAGAAGCAGCCGTTCTACTTGGAGCTCCTCCCAGAAGGGCGAGCTCCTCAAACTATCTCTAAGGTTAGGATGCTGGCCACCCTGTGGAGGACGCTCATTTCAGCCGCTTGTATCCAGGATCTTGTTCTTTCGGTCATGAAAGTTCATGCCCATAGGGTAGGTACGTAGACCAACCTGTAAATTTGACAGCTTTACCACATCGAACCGGTGCAGTGTCCGCATTACTGTGGTGGCCACATCAAAGTCTGTTAATCTCCCGCTCTATTCTCCCCTCACTTCTGCAAAGGACCTCGAGATACTTGAACTTTTCCAACTGAGACAGGAACTCCCCTCCAACATGGAGAGGGCAAGCCACCCTTTTCTAGTTGAGAACCATTTGCTCCGCTTAGGGGAGCTGATTTTCTTCACCACCACCACCCCCCCGCGTCAAACTCGTTTTGCAGCGGAGTGCAAATCCATAATCCACCCCAGCAAATTATTACTTAAACTGTTCATGGAGCCTTTGGATTAATATATGCGGTTGAATTGTGTTAAAAGTTGAGGAAAAGGCGCAAATAAAAGCTTGGCATGTGTCCCATTAGAATCCAAGTTTAGCATAGTGAGGGTTGCATCCCCCACTCTTCTATCTAAAAGATGCCCAGTCTGCTTTAAAATGTCTCATGTGATTAAACTTTCAAATATTTTCATTAAAACTGAGGTTAAAGCTACTGGTCTAAAGTCACCAACAGTTTTAGAATAATTGGAATTAGGGAAGAACGACAACAGCATGTTTCCAGGTGTTGGGAACATGTGTTTGCAAAGATCATGAAACACTGGACTCGGCTCGTTGGAACAAGATTTCACTACACAGCGTTTTTTTTTACTTTCACAGAATTAAAAGCCTGAAGCCGGTCCAGGTCAAAGGAGGAGATGGATTGAGACAATTACAGAACAAAACATGTTAGAGACTTGATACCAGCGTGATAATTCACGTTCCAGCAGGACAACAACCCTAAGCACCAAGCTTTAGCCACAGTGGGCTGGTTTAGGTATAAAACTCCATTCTGTCTGACTGAGAATGGGCTACGTTGCAAAGAAGAAGTCTCTAGATGTGTGAAACTGGTTGGAACATGCCCAAAATGACCTAAAGCTGTGCAAACGCGGTTCTCCAAAGCATTGAATGAATACAAGAGCACACCTCATTTTTCAGATTTTTATTTTAAACTAATTTCAAAATCATGCATCATTGTCCTTCCATTTCATAATTATATACTATTGTGTAAAATCCATTAGAGTTTGTGTTTACAAGAAGACAAACTGAAACAGACTCTTTGCAAAGCATTGTACACGACAAGCTCTAAGTTACAGTTCTGCTGCATAGATCAAATTAAAATTTAATCTCGATTTCATTTTTAGCATGTAAAGTGCTCCACGTGCATGTTGAGTGTAAAAGCCACATTTCTACAGTGCATACATTCCAGCTCCAATAGTTGCCAGGGCAACACACAGTCCCATGGTGAATTGCAGGATGGGTGACACCGGGACCCTGGTAGCCGCCAAGCTCCTTTTTGATTGGTCTGTTTCTGTTGTGATGCTCAGCATTTTCTGTAAGTCATCAAAAACCTAATAGGAAAAAAAAGCATGTTGGGTAAACTCAGCAAGTTGCAACATGCTTGCTCTGCATACATAGGGTTTCAGTTCCTGCTTCTGCCAAATCTAAAGTGACATGGAGGGGTTTATTACGCTGTCACCGGTCAGTGACCTCTAACTGGGAACCTGCTTGATCTCTGTCTCGTCACCTGGATGTTCAGCTCAAACGCTGCCACGGCCTCCTCCAGAACGACCGCCTTCTCCTCCTCGGTCAGCTCCACGCTGTTCATCCGGCTCCTGTACAGCTGCTTGAAACGGTTGGGGCTGCTCACGCCGGGGAAGGAGAAGAACGACAGCCCCTCTTTGCTGCTCAACCCCAAAGATTTCTGAGTGATTTTTCCCAATACTTGTCCGCCTGACAGATCGCCGAGGTAGCGGGTGTAGGCGTGGGCAACGAGTAGCTCAGGGTTGTCTTTGCCAATCTAAAAAAAGACCCAAAGGGAATGCTTTTAAATTCAGCTTAGGCAGAGGAAATCTGTTGCTCCCTGAAGACATTAGGGATTTTTTGACATGCGCAATGTGGTTCTTTACCCAGGGCAGCCCAGTCTAGAGAGCAAAACAAAGGAAAAATAAGAGAACCCTTTCACTACCTCCGTACATGAGGCTTTTTAGTTGCCTGCTTGTACAAATAATTTTATGCTTGATAAATGGCTCATGGCACTAAAGTTTGCAGTTTTGATTAGCTAGTGGCAGTAGCATCCGGTCAGTGTGTAAGCACTGTAAGCACCTCACTAATGATGCAGAGGTTGGTATCTGTTTTAAAAAAAACAGAAAATGAATGTCCTTTATTCTGTTTGTAAAAATAAATGGGGGGTGGGGGCTTAGGAGAGGACCACCCAGGTTGCTATTCAAGCAAGAACCGCCACTGACTGCAGAACATTTTTACCCACCTTTCTCAGTCTCTGTTCATATCTGTGTGTGGCTGCAGGGACAATCACTCTCTTCTTCCAGTCCTGGCCAAAGAAATACTCCAGATCTCTTTCCAGAGATTCCAAGCGAGAAAGTTCCTGAGGGAAGTAAATAGGCGCCACAGCTGGATGAGAGGAATTTCTGTCCAGCTCTTCTTCTAAAGCTTTGTAGATCTCATAAAGGGAGCACAGCAGGACCTATCGGGGGTCATTAGAGGAATATACAACTTTTAGGATGATGTGGAAAACAAAAAGCAGCAGAGAAAGCTAATCTTCAAATGTGATCACCTTACCTTGTATTGTGGCAGAGTAATCTGTCCCTTCTGGTAACTGAGCATCAGCTCTGTATTTTCAGCTCTGATATGGTTTTCCTTAGTGGCAGCTTTGATCTGCTCGGATAAGTCGCTGAAGACAGGCGGCAAACAAAAATTACAATTATTCATCTTCTTTTTCACTAAATGCTGGAAAAACGACCTTTATTAAATCAATTCATTGAACAATTAAGACAAAGGCTTATACCTGCCAGCTTCACCCGAGTCATCTTTCCTTGCACTCTTCAAGGTCTCCATCTGTGTAGGTAACACTGAACTCTTTATGTTGCTTGTTAAAAGCGCCTTTAAAGCAACAATAGTCAATGAAACAGATGCACTTACATTCAGTAATCTGCAGTCCTCAGCTCTGTCTCTGAGCAGAAGTTGTCTCTTCTTTGCGATGGCTCCACTGTAGCCTCTTTTATACCATCCTGATGTTGTAGCTGCTGAGTCAAACGGGAAGTGTGACCGCTGCATCATGTTTCTAAACCAGCAGCAGCTCCACATGACAAAGCAGATGTAAACCCAAAGTGAACCCAAAGTGGCAAACCATGATAAGGCAAAACTCAAAAGAGAGAGGTTTGGAGTTACTTATATTGCTCAAATGTACGAAGGTGCTTCTGTAGAGTAGTTTTCCAGGAACGAGGTTGAATCATTTCTAGTTTTATACAATTTTATGCTTTCACAGTTTTGATTTCAAAGGTTTTTATTCACTTTTAAGTCTGCTTTTTTTTTGTTTTAAATAAATACATAGCAACTAAAATATCACAATGTTCCTCATTCATTGTTCCATTTTGGTGCCCTTTTTTTTTTACACCCATAGGTAACCCTAACCCTAGTTACCAGTTACAAATCATACATACAAAACATAAACAAACACTGACATTGCTTAGAAAAAGTATTCACACTGCTTGAACGTTTTCATGTCACGTCACAACCACACACTCTAATGTATTTTATTGGGATTTTAGGTGACAGGCTAACACAAAGTAGTGCATAATTAGGAAGTCAAAGGATATTTTGTTTTAAACATTTTTCATGACTTAAAATCTTAAAGAAGTGTGACATCCATTTGCATTCAGCTTCTATGCTCTGATACCTATATACAAAAATGGCAGGAAGAAATACATTGTTGAAAGAAAGGCAAAAGAAGTCCCATATAGCCAAAAAGTTATTAAGTGACACACCAAACGTGGAAGATGGGGCTTGGGTTGAATAAGACCTTTTTGGCCTGCATGCAAAAAACTATGCCAGAAAAACAATGTACATCAGCTTTGGGCGGCTGTGGCTCAGGTGGTAGGAGTTTGTCCTGTAACCAGTGGGTTGCTAGTTCGAAGCTGCTCTGTCCATCTCAGTCGTTGTGTCCTTGGGCAAGACACTTCAGCTGACTTGCCTGCCGATGGTGTTCAGAGGGCTCGGTGGCACCTGTGTTTTGCAGCCTCACTTCTGTCAGTGCGCCCCAGGGCAGCTGTGGCTACAATGTAGCTTACCGCTGTCAGTGTGTGAATGGGTGGATGACCATTGTAGTGTAAAGCTCTTTTGGGTATCTGGGGACTCGATAAAGCGCTATACAAGTGTAAGCCATTTACCAGTTTTACCATTACATCACCCTGAACGCATCACCCACACATTGAAACATGCGGTGGCAGCATCATACTGTGGGTATTCCTTTTCTCTGCAGAGACAGGGAAGCTGGTCCAAATTGATAGGAAGTTGGATTGAACTTCGATACTTCAAGAAAACCTGTTAGAGACTTAATGTATATGTTTAGTAGCAAAGATGGTAAAGTTCAGAAAATAAATTTTTCCACCACAAGACTCCCATTCTTCGAACTTTGGTGTTTATTTGAGAACCAACATGCTTTTCCAGCAGTTTTGGGATCTAAGCGTGCCTCGTCAACAGCATTTTTCCTTCCTTGTTACACAACTTGGTAGAAAAGTGAAGTAGGAAAATAGCAAGCTTGATGACCTGCCTTCATTTCTTCTGTGGTTACAGATGTTTCTTTTAATACAAAAAGAGAGCATCAGAACAATACAGTTAAAACGGGAAAGGAAAATATGCTACCATACTTATTTCTATCATGTCCAGCTTTGACCTGCCCATTGTGATGAAGTAAAATAAGAAAGGGATTCAGAAAAATGGGTTAGTTATAAGCATAATCACCATAGCGATATTCAGCAACAGTATTGCAATTAAATTTTCTTGTTATTGTGCAGACGCAGTTTAGCTCAAGGCATATTAAAGTAGCCCAGGAATATGGGGTTCCAAATGTGACAAAAATGTTTAGAAATGTTCATATGTACACTGTACATGTCCCATGATTAAACATTTGTCTACATATATGTAAGTTTTGACAGTGCTTCTGCTGTAATAAAAGTATTTTTGACTTTGACATGTCAGACAAACCAGACATAAAATTTAACATGGTCAGTTGTATTATAGTCTATGCTGCTGTAGTCCTGAAATGTTGACCTTATGTGCTGTTTGACCATGTCGCCTGATTTAGGAGTCACATGATGTCATTTCCTTGTGTTGTGATGAGGCCATTGAATTTTTAAAACTGTTGTCATTGTTTACAGAAGGAGCTTTATAACTTTTTAAGAACTTTTAGAAGTCCTCCTTTATTCTATTACTGCTCAGGACAAATCTGATCAAGGTCACTCTTCTTGCTCTGTTCACACCTTAAGGTTTATCACTACAGCCCTCGAATGGTGACTTCACTTTTATTATGTTCACTTATCACTGCAATTAGCTTCACTTCACTTCACTTCGTAATGACACAACCTAACAGCAAATGGAGATACAGTGGGGAGAACAAGTATTTGATACACTGCCACTTTTGCAGGTTTTCCCACTTGCAAAGCATGTAGAAGTCATTCATTTATATCATAGGTACTCTTCAACTATGAGTGACGGAACCTAAAACAAAAATCCAGAAAATCACATTGTTGTTTGGCAATTTGACCAAAAAGACTTCTACATGCTTTGCAAGTGGGAAAACCTGCAAAGTGGCAGTGTATCAAATACTTGTTCTCCCCACTGTATAGGACACGATGACAGGTTCATACAACAAATCATAACAGCATATCAAGGCAACATGGTTCAACAACTCAAGGAAACATTATGTGACATTTGCAGAGCAAATCTGCCCCGACACTGAATAGCAACTGGACCCACCAAACTGTTTGCCTAAGGCCAGTCAGTACAGGACAAAAATCCATGAAAATGTAAAAGACTTCTCCTGTATTTTATTGGGCGTATCTGAAATGTTGATGGAATAAAACTGGAAACAATAGCAATAATTTTTTTTATTACAGCCTGTTTATTACTATGTATTAGGGTCTCTTTAAGTGGATTTGAAACATGACTCGGCTCCTGTGTCTCCTATGTTATTTCTCTGGTCACACCCCTTTATGCAGGCAGCTCTCCATTGGTTTTCATAACCCGGGGGGAAGTGGGCTGCGTGGTGGAGATTTACAGAGAGCTGCACCCTCAACGCGATTTAAAATGCCTGATGAGAACAAATATGCTGCCATTTCAGTATATCTGAAACCCCAGATGTGGTGGGAGAGGCACCGACTCGTGTAGAAGGTAACATTTCCATCTTTGACAGATATGAAGCGATAACACCGGCCTCACATCTGGCTCCCGCCGCGGCAGCAGCCTCCGCATTCCCAGCAGGGCGACATAACATCGGCCAGGCAGTTCACGGAGAGCCGAGGGATCCTTGTCCACAGAAAGCTGCAGTTTACCGTGGTTTCATAAGTTCTTTCTCGCTAAAGTGCAGCGCTGGCTTTTTATCAATCTTTACGGGAAAAAATGTTTTCTCTGGTTTGGAAATGAATGTAGCCTAAATATGTATAGCTATGGAGCTACTTCGTGAGGGTGTTAACCCAAAGCCCCAATTATGATCCAAAAACATGTAGACTGCGGGTAAAGAACAGTAATTGTGGCCCGCAGAAGGTAATTAGGTAAGCGATTTGCTGAATAGATATGTTAAACCATATTGTTTGAATGGCAGCATCTGATAATTACCAGGGTTGCATACAGAGTCGGCCTAATGCATAAGCAAATCAAGTGGCTGCTTAAGGGCAACCCGCCTCCACACCAGCAGGTGGCTCCCAAGAGCATTAAAATGATCCCAGAAGACAGAGCTACAAATGTAAGAGTAACAGAACCAACATCGCTCTTACAAGAGGAGTATTCTGTTCAGTAATCATGCCAGTAATACCTTCTGGGCTGTAGAAGCAGCCCAGAAGGTATTACTAAAATATATCTCTTTTAACATTTTATACATGATAAATCTTGTTGTCATAAGTATTATCAGCATATACTGTCATAATCAATAAATTTGAATATTATTTAAAAAAGTAACTCAGTTCATATTATATAGATTATTTCCACACAGACTGATGTTTTCCAGCCTTTATTATTTTCGGCGAATAAAACACAACTTTAAAGGTTAGAATATTACATCCGACCAATAAAGAAACCATTTTAATACAGACATGTGGGGTTAATAAATAAGTATGTTTAATACCTGCTTAAAGGTTGTAATTTTTAAAAGGCAAACGAGTCTCATCGGAACAAATATAATTAACTGAATCTGACATTGTGTACGTGGCGTGTAGTTAATAATGAGGTTCAAGCAATACTGAGTTACCTGTACACTCAGTCAGTATAGCATATTATTTAATTTGACTTATTTTCCTGTTGTATACTATAATATTTATACTGTTAGGCATATAATGCAAAAACGTGCCAACATAAATTATTTAAAGGACCTAAAGTTGTGGAAAGTCCCAAAATCAGTTCCTGTTTAGGGGCCCAACTAATCTTGGACTGCCTCTGTTTGCATAAACTTTAACTTGAACTGACACGTTATTTAAATTAATGTTTCACAAAAGATATTTTATAGGGAAATATAAAAGAACCTAAAGGTCATACAGTCGACATTGTTTTAACAAAACTAAAGACTCTACTGAAGTATTTCTACGTTATTGTTAAGGCAACCTGGTAACACTTAGCTATAGTGCATTCACTGATTGGAAAAATTAGCACATTTTTAGTTTTTCGACTGGCTGATCTTTGATTACACCAGAAAAGATTCTTGTAACTAACTATTTTCTCAGGACATCTCTAAACACAAATTTGTTTTCCATTTTTCCTGCAGTTTAATGGAAAATTATTATTCCAGCGTTATTCCTTATGATACCACACCATCAAACATTTTTATTCCAATGCTACTATGCTTCCTATCCCATCAGGTTATGGAGCCAAACCTTCTGTGTTTCATCCTTTTTACCCTGTTTGGCTTTGTCCTAACCTCCTTCAATGAGCACCACCACAATGGTACCAGACACTACAATTACTGTGTGCTTGGAGCTGGACCTGCTGGTCTACAGATGGGTTTCTTCCTCTCCAAAGCAAGAAGGGACTACATCATCTTTGAGAGGAACTCTGGCCCAGGCAGCTTTTTCAACAAGTGAGAAACTTTATGAGAGCTCTGATTTTGAAATTGGCTGTAAAAATGGTACGGGTGGGTCACATTTTAAAGCATAACTTATTTAAACTTTCGTTTTCTATGTTTGAAGATATCCCAGGCACAGGAAGCTGATTAGCATTAACAAAATCCACACAGGAAGGTGCAATCGAGAGTTCAACCTGCGGCATGACTGGAACTCTCTGCTGAGCGATAAACCAGACCTGCTGTTCAAGAGGTTGAGCAGCGAGTTCTACCCTCCGGCCGACGCTTTCCCTCTCTACCTTTCCATGTATGTGAGGGAGCTCGGGTTAAAAGTACAGTATGGTGTGGACATCGGACGGATCAGGTCTGTTCAGTCAGCCACAGGAAGGAGCTACGTCCTCACTGATCAACACGCAGCAGACTATACATGCAGGTAATCTAAAAGAAAAATATTGAACTTTTTCCTATTTTGTTACCTTACAGCCACAGGTTTTAATGTATTTTATTGACATAATGATACTGGGGTTAATTTAGTTCCAAATAAAAGTCTGAAAAGTGTGGTGTGCATTAGTGTTCAACCCCCCTGAGTTAATACTTAGTTAACACTGTTCACTCCAACTAAAGCTCCAAGTGTTCCAACTTTGTAAATCTTTAGGCTGAAATCAATTTTCAGTTCTTGTCACAGATTCCGAAATAAATATGTAGGTCTGGACTTTGACTCGACTATCTAATACATGACTCTGCTTTGATCTAACCTATTTCATTGCTGCTTTGGCTGTATGCTTAGTAAAATTGTCCTACTGGAAGGTGAGCCTCTATCCCAGTCTGAAGTCTTTTGCAGCCTCTAACAAGTTCTTTTACCCAGGATTGTACCATATTTAGCCAACTGCAAACAGATCCCCGTCTCTTGCTGAAAAAAAGCATCCCCACAGCATAATGCTGCCACCACCATTTTTCAGGGTGTATTTCAGAGTGATGTGAAGTGTTTGTTTTCTGCCACATTGCATGCAAGCAAAAATTGTTTAGTTTTGGTCTCAACTTACCAGAGCACCTTCTTCTTTATGTTTGCTGAGTCCCCTACACAGGCAGTCGCAAACTCTATCCTTGACTTTAACTGTGATTGGCCTGAATTTCATTTAGTAGCATCAGACTAAAGGGGGTTGTTAGAGCCAATGTTTTGGGTTTGTGTGTATTTATTTTGTTTGGTGTAATACCTATGGAAATGGACACCACACTTTTTTTGAGAAACAATGTATCTTTTTCCTATTCACTTCAGTATTTTGCACCACTTTGTGTTGGTCTACCATCCATCCATCCTCTATACCTGCTTCTTCCGTACAGGGTCATGGGGAGCTGGTGCCTATCTCCAGCAGTCTATGGGCGAGAGGGGGGGTACACCCAGGACAGGCTCACAGTCCATCGCAGGGCAACACACACAGGACAAACAATCATGCTCACACCTATTCACACCTAAAGGCAATTGAGAGAGACCAATTAATGTTTTTGAACTGTGGGCGGAAGCCGGAGTCCTTGGCACGGGGAGAACATGCACTGAAAAAATTAGGTTTATGTTATTATTACAGAACATTCAGTATTAAACATGCCCATGTTCCATGCAGAAAGACACCGCGCCGGGAGTTGAACCCAGGACCTTCTTGCTGCAAGGCAACAGTGCAACCAACTGCACCACCGTGTAGCCCTTGGTCTATCATATAATTTCATAATAAAAAACATTGAAGTTTGTGGCTGTAACGTAACAAAACGTGTACAGGGCATGAATATCTTTGCCAATTTACTGTGGGTTGCCATGCATTGTACTTTTATTTATCTCTACTTCAGCATCCTTCTAGTAGCGACAGGTCTGTGGGTTCCTCAGGAGGTAGAGTTTGCAGGGTCTGACTTGGTTGAGGGCTATGAGTCCATCTCCACTAACCCTGACGACTACAAAGGCCAGGCTGTCCTGATCTTAGGGAAAGGAAACTCTGCATTTGAAACCGCCCAGAGCATCTTGGGAAGAGCGAGCCGGGTGCACATGCTCAGCTCCAGCCCCGTTCGGCTGGCCTGGCAGACACATTACGTTGGCGATCTCCGGTAAAGCAAGATGTAAAAACAGGAAATGTTATTCATATAAGTAAGATGAGAAAAAAACACGTCTGCTTTGTTTATGCATTCCAGAGCTGTTAACAATGAGCTATTGGACACATACCAGCTGAAATCTCTTGATGGGTTGGTTGAGGCACACCTGGAGGACATATTCATCTCCAAACAAGAGAAGAGCAGCAGGAGATCAGGAGTGAAGGATGCAGAGATGAGGGCAAAGCTTTATCTGGGTTTGCGGAAGTACATGCAGAACAGCGATGAGAGGAATGGTTCCAATGCATCCCGAGAGGAGCTTCAAGTTCACCACATCGACAACTTTCCCCTGCGGAAACCTTATGACCGGGTGATCCGATGCCTTGGATTCAGGTTCAACTTCAGTATTTTTGACAGGTACAGTTCAAGATAACCAAGCTGCCTAGAGTTCCTGAGAACTTCTTTTGTGTCTTAAAAGCCCAAACAAGCTTGCGTTATTCAAGCATTGTTTATGTAAATCTCCTCAGCTCTGCATGCCCCCCACACAGCGAAAATGCAAAAGGGAGACTACCAGGGGTGACGGCATGGTATGAGGGAAAGAACACTCCCGGTTTGTTCCTTTTGGGAACCGCCTCTCACTCCAGAGACTATCGAGCCTCTGCTGGAGGCTTCGTCCATGGATTCCGTTATACAGGTAAAACCTCCGGGGAATCTTTGCTCTTTTCAGATGTTTGGGACATTTATTTGGATTTGTAGGAACGAGCAGTGGGTTTAGTAGCACTCAAAAGCCAGGATTTCACGGCAACAACAGCAACAATGATGTCCATTTATGTCATTTAAATGTTCAAAAAAGCCGCATGAGTTCTCTACTTCAGCTCGAGCCGTACATCGTTTACTCGAATACCGTTACCACGGCAACACATGGCCATCAACCAGACTCGTGACAACACAGCTGATGTCCTGGATCCTGAAGCGGGTCGGAGAGGCCTCCGGACCGTACCAAATGTTCGAGATGCTCGGGGATGTTATACTTCTTCAAGGGTGAGCAGCTGATTTTCTGATATCCTGAGCACTTAGGCACTTTTTCCAGCTTTTCTCTTCACTTCTAAGCATTCGTTATTTACAAAGCAGCCTTTTTGCAGAGATATTTTGAGGGACCTGCAGGGGCAAAGGGACAAAGATCCACATCTCAGGTGGAAAAATCTGTGGACAAAACAACTGTTAGGCCAGAATTATTCATAGCCTTGGTAAAGATAAAGAAGCTGGTCAGAGTTGATGGGAAGATGGAGGGAGCAAAATCCAGGGCAATCCTGGAATAAAATACCTATCAGATGCTGCAAAAGACATGAGACTGGAGCGGAGGTTCACCTTCTAGCAGGACAATGACTCTAAACATACAACCAGAGCTGCAACATATTGTTTTAGATGAAAGCACATTGATGTGTTGGAATTATTTGGCAAGACTGGAAAATTGATGTTCCCAGACACTTTCCATTCAATAAGACTGTTTGAGCAATTTCACTAAGAAGAATGGGCAAAAACATCTGTCTGTAAAGGTACAAAGCTTGTCCAGATATACCCCAAAAGAGTTCCAGCTGTATTTCCAGCTTCTCCATCCTTTTTACAGTTATGGCATTCTTTATGATGGTCTGTCACAAAATAAAACCCAATAAAATACTCAGACGTTTTTGATCATAAAGTGACTTATGTGAAAAAGTTCAAGAGTTATGGATACTTTTGCAAAGCACTGTGTGATGTTTGAACCATTTTGTTTTTCATTCTACAGATGTTCCTGTTTCAGAAGCTTATACTCACTTCTTGCCTAAAGCAGATCTCTTCGCCCACACACAGTAGCGGGCCTTGTAACCACGGACACATTAACCTTGAACTTCTGTGCTGATTGTATGTTTGCGTTGTTTCCTTGCGTTTTAGTTTTCACTGTGAGTACATCGAAGAGTTTCTGCTCCAGGCTTTGCCCCAGTTCTCCTCTCTTTCTGGCCATGAGGTGTCCAGTCATGGGCTGATAGTGGTGGTCATGCAGTATGGGAAGAAGAAGATAGACTATCTTGGACGTAGCAGGGCAGAAACAGACTGGACTAGAGCTTGGAAATCCAACTTTCTCCACCCTGTTTTATACTACTATGACTCACTCCCTACAGGTATGAATGCTGCCATCATCAAACAGCTTTGTAGTTGGGATGGTTTTCAGCGACCTGTGTTTAGTTTGTATTTCTTTAACAGAGCAAGACATGAAGATGCGTCCCCGTGGCTGGCCTTTACCAAGGCCAAAGGCGATTCATCACATGGTTGAGGACTTTCTCACAGAATGGGACGGTCCCCTGTCTCACATCCAGCCACTGCGGCGCTTTCTGGAGCACTGTGTCCAGACTGACCTGAGGGCATTCAGTGCAGGTAAGGCAGCACAGTAGCTGATCTGTTCCTTAAACAGAGCATATGATCTGTAAAGTCCTACTGACTATTTAAAACTCTTTGTAGTATAACCAAGATCATGATTATCACAATTTAATTAATTAAAATGTACAAATCACAACATGTTGTGGTAGAAGCACTCCAGTGGAAACAAGATCTTTACTTTTTTTTTTTTTTATTCCGTTAAAATGCAGAATTTTTCAAAAATTGTAAATAGGAATCTGGAAGAAAACAAAAAGCAGTAAAAATAGATGATGCACATATTTTAAGGCTCAAATGATGAAAAAAGCAGAGCATGTATTAATGTTTCTTTATGAGCTTGTGTATCTTCAGTTTAATTCTATTTAGTTTATTTATATAGGATTGATTCACAAAAAATGACTTCTGAAAGCACTTTAGAAGACAGATCCAATTAATAGCCACATGTATTTTCACATCAATCGATTCACAGACAAACATTCAAATTTCAATTTGGTTATAATTAAAATATAATGCGGTTAAATCCTTTTTTTTTCATGCCAAGTATTAAACCGTTTTTCATCTAAGGAAGCTCAGCTGATCGCTTCAGTTCATTGACGCTGCAGCAAGCGTTCCTTTTCTAAAGTTTGGTTTGGTTTTCCTAGTCCATCACACTGGCTTATAGCACATGTTCCTGCTCTTGTGCAAACGTTTTGTTTACATTTCTAAACCACACCCTCCATAAGCAAAATTCACAGTGGGGGCATTTTTTTTTCTTTTCAATTTTCTTTCTCAACTCCTCACCCCTCTGTGTGTTGCCTTCTGCATTTCAGAAACATGTTTCCACTCAGCCCTCACACACCGTAAGCCCCCGCTGTTCTGTCAGCAGGGATATTTGAATGAGCAGGGCGTCCAGCACTACAGTCAGCTGAGACGCCGCGTTTACAAGGCTGGACCGGTGCCGGTTGAGCAAGTCACTGCTGGAACGTCAACGGCAGCAAACCCTGCATTTCCAAACTACCTGGCACCACCTGGAGCATCCGTATCTTCTGCACTGAAACTTGACCTCTGATTGTTTTACCCATTAAATGCTGGTTTGGTCACTCAGAATCGCTACCTTCATCACTCAGAGTCATTCTCTCATATTCTATCCTTATACTAGAGAAATGTATTTTTACCACCATTATCTTGTAAATCTGTCAGATTTCTACTTAAAAAATATCAGCTCAAGACAAATGTGGTTTTCAGTCTAACCCCTGATTTATTACATGGTCTTTCTGTCATAACCTGGAGGTTGCAAGTTATCGTTGATCGCTGAAAATAAGATGTTCCTTGTGAGCTCATTTTTTTGTTTTTCACAATTTTTTTTCTTTACAATGGAGTATTTTAGTTTTACATCACATACTACAATACAGCTGGGTTTGACAAATTATGCTTTATTCATGTTTTACTTGAGGTTTTATATATACAAAGTGGATTTATAACATGTTCCATTGCAATGCATATTTAGCATAAACAAAAAAGAGCATTTGTTGCCCAGTAGAAACATGTCTACCAATCTGTTAGAGGCAGATTCACCTTAGAAAACCATACAAGTGTTCTTGGAAACAGGGATTTTGAATAAAAATATTTTAAATTAACTGATTCAAAACAACTGTTTTCATATACAATAATATATGGTCTTTCATGTGGTACTGGTGTTAATCTGAGACAAAAATTTACAATATCTGCTATCAAACTAAGATAAAACAATCAATAGGAAACACAACATGCTTGATATGCATTTAAAACCACCTTCGGAAAAATACTGCGACTTATAATCTTTTTATATTTTATACTAAGAACAAAATTGTCACTCACAATATGGCGGCAACGTTGGTGTGTGGCCTTTTATCACCTTTCGCTGCCACACTCGCAGCAATTATTGGTCACTGATTGGTCCAACACTGGAACTTTTTGATTGGCTGGTTTGTTTGGTTGATGCTATTGGAGGGTAACAGACAAATATCATGAAGTCTGATTGGTTGTTAGCGCCCTGAAGCTGATCACTGTGCAATAGCTGCCTCTTTTGCTAGTTTGACACACTGAAATGTAAATTGTAAAATAGCTGACATCTTGGTGTCGTAAAGGCGAAGGTTTTGTGTTGTTTTAATAGTTCAACTTATCTATGATGGGAGTGCTTTTCTAAGGGAGTTCATTACGCTTCCTGCAATGGCTCCACGTATATCAGTGGCTGCAGCAATATTCCCCTGAGAGCTGTTTCCTCCGAGTGCTGGCAGAACCTGTGAGCATAGACGGTTATAAACTGAGCTATCTATGTAGCAGTAAAACATGGACGGGTGGACCTCTGTCGTTGTTTCGGAAAATGACCGATCCATCTCCGAGGGTGAGTACATGCTAGGGCACGGACTTGGAGGTGAGACCCGGGAAGCAGCGGACGGAGAGCCGCGCAGTGCGGCAGCGAGGATGGAGGACATGGGCGCAGAAGCAGCAGCATCGGTGGGGTTCGGGATTAGTGGAATAGGGGAAGGCAAAATGGTTTTGGGTCGGGTCGGGTCGAGAGACGACAAAGAGCACAGGTACCTGCATCTTTTGTGGGAACCGGGGCGAAGTGAGCTCGGTCCGGGTGGTGTGGCGAGCAGGCTGGGGAAGATAGCGGGGAGCAGAGCCAGGAGACACCAGCGAGCCGTGCGGAACCTTGGTCCTATAGGGAAAGACATTTACGGTAAGGGGACAGGTCTCCACTGAGCAATGGACCTGATTTCAACATCGAGGCTAAACGCAGACTTCCTTTAGACATGGTTTAATGTTATGTCTATACCTAGCCTTAGCTTTCACTTAAAATAAAAAAAGATTCACAAAATAAAACGCACAAATCAGGCAAAAATACCAGACAATACACATCAAAACTAGACAGTTTAATTTGATTCAGGATGAATATATATAATCCTGTCTTCAGTTGTCATTGTTCAATACTAATGTAGGGGGAAACTGGCATTTAAAAGCTAAAATTCAGAAAATAGTGGAAAATATATCCACCAAATATTTGCATATTTGCACTGTACAGGTGAATGAATAAGGAAATAGTGGAAAATATATCCACCAAATATTTGCATATTTGCACTGTACAGGTGAATGAATAAGGCAATACCTTTCTCTGCTAGTTGATTGGAGCGATTAAAAGCATTTAGGTATATGACTCTTCTCAGAAAAACTTAGAACTAGCAAGTATTGATCTGATGCTCATTGATCGTGTTGCATGGATGGATAGATTGATTCCAGTGTTTTTGAGAAAACAAACTGTGTTTAAAAGTGGCCATCGTCAGCGTAAAATAACTCATGATTCAGTGTTTGTTAGCTGTGTGTACTGTGAAAACAAGTTTCCCCTGTCCAATGGTATTCTTTGTTTGCTAAAATCAAGAATGAAAGGAGAGAGCTTATATAATCACATGGAAGAAAGGAACATAATAAATAAGGGCAATAACAAGATACAAAAATAAATTAGAAATTTAAATACCAAAGTTGGTCCTGTTGTCAAATTCCTTTGGTAAATGCTTGTTTTGTGTCGTTCCAATCAGAATTAGACTCTTTAAAACAATCTAATTGTTTTACAGAGTCTTGGTATAATGTTAACCTATTTGTTTTTGGTCTAACCAGCCTAAATGTGTAAAATGTTTAAATGCATTCAAGACTGAAATAGCCCTTTAATTTAACACTAAGATGAGAAGCCTCAAATTTCGGCCAAATGAAGTTCAGGAAATCATAATTCCATCTCCATCTTTTTTCCACAGCTGCTAAAAGAATGAGGGAAGCTGCCAACAGCAATGATATAGACACAGGTATGAGTGATGTGGTGATACAGTTGAATGCTTTGGCAGTAGTGTAAAGAAATGATTAAGGGTTTTTTCTCTGTGTTTTATTTTCCCTCAGTGCGAAAGCTCCTGCAGGATGACATAGACCCCTGTGCTGCAGATGACAAGGGCAGGACAGCTCTTCACTTCTCATCCTGCAATGGCAATGATGGCATCGGTAGGTTGGTGACAGCTGGTGACTGCAGCCCCTTTTAAGTGTGCATCCTCCTTAATAAAGCAGTAAGAAGGTGTGCAAACACATAGATATTCTTCTCTTGTTTTAGTGCAGCTGTTGTTGAGTTATGGTGCTGACCCCAACCAGAGAGACAGCCTGGGAAATACCCCTCTGCACCTTGGTAAGACAGCCCTCCTCCTGACCTGTAAAAGCTGTAGTTACTGTGGTTGATAATGCTTGACTACGGTTTTTACTGAGCAGCTCGGCGCTGCCTTTCTTAAAGGTCAACCTACGTACAAAATGCCAAAGCAATGCTTCAGTAATATCATCTTAAACCGGATGTATTAAGTAGTATTTTTGAAATTTATTTTACTCATTTCATCCTGTATTTTTTCCAGCGGCCTGCACCAACCATGTGCCTGTAATCACCACATTGCTGAGAGGAGGTGAGACCTTTGTAGAAGAGTTAAACACTTGAGTTTTACTCAGTTGATCAAAAACTGCAAGCTAATTAGTTTTATAGTTTAACCGAATAGGTACAATATTACCTGACTTTTACCTTGTGAGAATTACAGATAGGCCAGGTTGTGCTACTGATGTGAAAAACTTAATGGCTACAAAGGGGCATCAGCATTGTTTCTGCTGAACAATTCAGGGTCAGTTTAGAAGCTGGAGGGAAAAGTATTTAATTTATTTAAATATTTATTGTTCTGGACAAGAATAAAAACACAAAATTTGACATCGAAAAATATTTGTTCTTTCTGACTTTATTACTCACTCCATCCATCCATCCATCCATCCATCCATCCATCCATCCATCCATATATCCATCCTTTAATCCAACACTTAAAATTGTGTTTAAGGTAATACAAAGACTGGAAAGTGTTAGCCTTCTATCTGATTTTACAGTAAATGACATAATCAAAGGTTCCGTGGATTTTCAAAGAAAATTGATCAGGTTCCTTTTAGGTCTAAAACAAAAGCTTTTGACAATTCTCATCAGGAGCTCGCGTGGATGCCCTTGACCGAGCAGGCCGGACCCCGCTGCATCTGGCCCGCTCCAAACTTAACATTTTGCAGGAAGGAGAATCACGCAGCTTGGAGACCCTCAGAGGAGAAGTCACTCGGGTACATGAGGCCATAGCTGGATTTGCAAATCGCAGTTGAAAGTGTCGTCTATACCGTTGATTAACTTTTACCTGTCATTTTCCCCTGTAGATAATTCAAATGCTCAGAGAGTACCTGAACCTAATGGGCCAAAGTGAAGCGAAAGAGAGACTGGAGCACATTTCAACGCAGCTGCAACACACACGCACCAGAGAGCAGGTGAGAATTAGACAGCCACCAGGTGATTGGTGGGTTTAATGGTGCACTCTATTGCACCATGTGTGGGTTTGTTTTTCATTTAATAATAAACTTCTAATAGGTTTGGTTTTTCTTCATCAATCCTTATATGCTTTTCTGTTTTCTCTCTCAGGTGGATGAGGTGACTGATTTACTGGCCAGTTTTACATCACTTAGTCTACAGAAACAGAACCTGGATGCTAGGCAGAAGATTAACTAAACACAGAGCTGACCTCCAGCTCCTTTTTAAAACTGCCAAGGCTCTAATTGTCTGTGTACATCCATAAGGGCACAGGTCTAACATCAGACTGGGATTGGCTGTCATTGTTTATTTAAATGACTGCTGTAGACAACAGCTCTACGCCTTTTTATTTTAACCCAGGCAAGAAAGCTTTAACAACAACGTTTCTCCTGAAGTTTTCTGAATGGGTTTTCTAATAATACCGGGATTGTAAAGTTGTCAACTTGATACGAAACCCATTGATGTTATGGTTAAAATGTTCTGACTTTTTTAATTCTAGAAAAAAGTCCTGTTGATAAATCTCAGAAAAACCACAGATGCATCGATCAGAAATTTTTGTGGCTCTGAGATTTTTTTCAAACCTCTGACCCACTGATTCTAATTTTTTTATAAGTACTATATTTATTATAATTTTTGGATAAATTAAAAATATTAACTGTCCTCACAACAGTTAAGATATAAGTAAAAATCTCTTAATACAGCTTAATTCTTTGAGGTTATTATATGACAAATACATCTGTACAAATAAAGCAAACTCCTTTTACAAGACAGATAATACTCACTTCTTTCTTTGCATTTGCAGAATGTGGAAGTGCACAATTAAATATATTTTTTGCGTTCAATATAAATTGCAACTGTTTCCAACATAATGTTTGAGTGAAAAAAAAACCTTTGATTTACTGCCAGATGTGTCAGATTGTTAAATCATTCCTAATTTTTTGAAAACTATGTACGGGCTTAAAGAATCTTTCTTGTTTGTCGTAAGTATTTCCTTTAAAACATCACACCGGGTCTATGTGTTTAGAAAAAAAAAGAGGAGCAGTCAGTGTAGAAAAACCTACTTTAAACAGGAAATCATTATTTAATTACAAAAGGTGACATTTAAGCTGTTTTCACCATCCTATACTAGGAATTAGCACAGTTAGCGTTACCAACATCAGTCTCTGTGTGTATTTCCTAGATAATGTATACCTTAACCTTAAGTAAGAAGACTTCTAACATTTCCAAATCTAGCGTGTTCCATAACAGATCAAATCGGGCTTTTCAAAAAAGCAACTTTAAGTTTTCTTATCTCAAGAACAACTACTACATTAAAGAGGGTCGTCAGCATGACCTGTTAGCGCTTAAGCATGGCCGGTTAACTGATCGGAAAAAAGATACGATTGTTCGGTCATAATTATTTGCTCGACAACTGTAAAGTCAGCCAATTCTTGTCACCATTTAGTGGTGCATCTCTTAGAAAAAGTAATTCAGAGGATAGGTAAAAAACTGAAAACAGGACTCCAATGTAACTGAAATAAGTTGGAACCATGGCTTTTGTATGAGAGACTGTTTATTCAAATACTGTTCATGAGCTCACTTGTTCTCGTTTTGCCTTATGTTCATTGAATATACTGTGATAATTACAGGACACAGTGGGTTAACAGTTTTAACTGGTGTATCTTTTGTTTTCTTGTCAAAGTGTCTTTTTTTTTTATTACCTTATTTTTTTAACTGTGCACAATGACTCTTTGTGAACTTTGTTGTAAAGAATGTTTTGCTGTTGGAAATTATCATGAACCAATAAATCAATACGTTGGCTACGATTGTGGGATTCTATCTTTGACAGCTTTATTTAAAAAGATATTTATATTAACCGGATAATAAATGAAAACACTTGTAATATGTCATTGTGAAAAGTTGAAAACAGAACATTAGCGGATGTACATTTAAAAGTTCCACATTTCTCACACGCTGATTGGCTGCCTCAGCAAAGCCACGCCTCTCTCCACAGGCGAATTGTTGTCTGCCGATAATAAAGATGGCGAGAGGACCCGCGTAAATTGGAGATCTCAATTGAGGTATTAAAATTTAATAAACGCGTTTTCCTCACCTTTCAGTTCTTGTAATATACATATATTACGGAGCAACAGAAGATAAAAATACCAATGAGATGAATGCATGTTTGCCGCGTTGTTTGGTTCACTTACAGCTAGCATGGCCTAGCTTTTAGGCAAAGCCTCAGTGTTTCCTGAGTCGCCCTCACCGGTCAGCCGACTGCAAACTCGCCTAGAGGATCGCGATGTGCTGCATGTGCTGGACGATCAGCGTCTAAGTGAAAAGGAAGGGGGTGTGTTTATGTATCTTTACGAAAGGAGGCGGGAATAGTTTAGCTAAAAGTTTGGTACCGGTTTGAAAATGACACTTTTGTAATACAATTCCAATGCTAATATTTTCCCTGATTTAGTCACACTTGTCCGCCTTTAAGTCTGTTTCTTGATCTATCCTGCTTGGAATCTGTTTAGAATTGACTCAGGGCAATGACAGAAACGTTTCCAGTCAGAATTGGCCTCACTTGTTCTGTTGACTTTAGTTTGCATTTTATTTGTTTCCTTGACAAGTCTTTGTTCTAATTTTAGGACTGTCAACATCCCAAAACACGAAAAGGGGTTGACTAGGAGGAAACCATGGCGTATGAGGAGTTAAAGGGTAAAGAAGACATTGTTTATGTCACTCTCCATTGTATTTTAGCTCTGATTATCGTGTATGGATGGATACAGGTTATTCGACTAATACACACTGGTTTTATTTAGCCTCTTCTATGTAATTGCAGTGGGCAGAATGCTACAGTGCTTTGCAATAGTCTCGATAACCATTGACCCCTTACCACGTTTTCTCATGTTAACATATATTGGCTTGAATAGATTGTATGTGAAAGACCAATGCTGAGATGCACATAATTTTACTTTGTTTCATTCCTTAAAAAAAAATCTGATAAGTGCGTCATGCATTTATATTCACCTTTCTTTACGCTGACTCCTAAAACAAACTCCAGTGTAATTTATTCTCCGTATACATACAGTTGTTCCATGCAGGCATCAGAAGTTGTCAGAGAACATTTTGATTTAACAGCATCATGAAGAGCCAAAGCACACCAAAGAGATCAGGGATAAAGCTGTGGAGAAATTTAAGGCAGGGTTAGGTTATAAAACAATATCCCAAGCTTTGAACATCTCAAAGAGCTCTGTTCAATTCATCATCTGAACATTTGATTACTAAGGACATTACTATCAGACAAGTACTGAACGTCTTTGGTCCTACATGAAACACCATGTGTGGCAGAAAACTAATCCTCCACGTCTTCCTGACAAATCCACATGGTGATGGCCGCATCATGCTTTAGGGAGATGTCTACAGCAGGGACACTGGTCAGAATCAAAATGCAGGGCAGGTCCATTAGAAAGCTTGTTAGAATGTTAATACTTTTGCAAAGCACTGTAAATACAGCCTTGTTCTAAAGTTGAACAAATTAATCACAATGTGAGTGTCATATTTTAGAGATGGGGGCAGATGGAGGCCTTGTTGCTGGTCGTAGCCAGAGGGAGAAAAGGAGGTCCTACAAGGATTTGTTACGAGAGGAAGAAGAGATTGCCGCAGAGGTCCGAAAGTCATCCAAAAAACGTCCAAAGGTAAGTGATTTCTCTTTTTATTTTAAACGTTTGTGTTAATGCTTATTACAGTGTTATAAAATGTATTGTCTCTATTCAAATAAGGATTCAGAGCTTTTCATGCTGGGAGGGGACTTGCACAAGAAGAAGAAGAAACACAGTGACGACCACTATTACCGGGGTGACAAGTTATACTTCTAAACGCATGAGAAGATGCAATGTCTTGCTAAGGTTTTAATATATATACCTTTAAGTTTGTGACATTACAACCAAAAGCTTTAAGGTATTTTGTTTAAATTGGATGTGATTTAACAATGTTTTGCATTTACAAATTTCCACTTAATAACTGGATTTTGTTGTCTTTGTCAGATCATGATGGTTTAGGCCCACCTCCTCATAAGAAAAAGCATAAGTCTGTAGAGCGCTCTCCACCTCTTTCTTCACCCTCTTCATTGCACCCGGCAGACACCGCAATGGGCCTCCTGCAGGCCATCACCTCTCCAATGGCTACAGGTTCGGACCCCAGCCCCCACTTGCACAAGAAACCCTCTTATCCCACCTTCTCGTCGCATTCCTCCAAGGACCGCAAACGTGAGAGCAGCGGAAGCAAAGGGAGCCACTCCTCATCACACTCCCGCCCCATGTCTCTGTCGTCGTCGTCGTCGTCTTCTTCTTTTAAGAAGCATTCTTCGTCTTCCTCCAAGTCGTCGCTGTTTCACGGCGGAGCTCCAAAAGAGGAACCCCTTACGTTGCGTGAGGCCGACGGGCTGAAAATGAAGCTCATCATGTCGCCAGAGAAAGAGGAGCCGGAAAGTTTTCCAATAATGCCACACTTATCCAAAGTTAGTGTGAAAAAAGAGAAGGACAGAGAGAGGACGCAGCCGTCAAAGTCGCCCAAGAAGAAGCTGCCGCAGAGCAGAGACCCGCTGCCTGTGGTGGGGAAGGAGGTGGAGGTAGAAGGTAACAAAACTACATGTTTCAAGATGGAACACACATTTTGATAAATCAGATCCACACAGTTTAGGCTGCAACATATAGTAATCTCTATATGAAGCCTTGGTTTTCTTTTGAAGGCTAAATGCTCTAATCTCCAGGTCATTATGGAGGTGGTGTGGGAGATGAGAGTTCTTCATCTGGGGCAGAACTGGAGGCTGGGGAACTGATAATAGACGATTCATATACACACCTGTCAAAAAAGAAAAAGAAGAGCAAGAAAAGCAAGAAGAAAAAGGACAAAGAGAAAGACAAGGACAAAAGTGGGAAGGACAAGAAGCACAGCAAAAGTTTTGGAGGTGTGTTCACATTTATTCCTCCGTTTGCGTTTTTAGGTTTATTTGGTAGAATAGATGATTTATGGTTCACTTTTTAGCTCTTCTAAAGAGCTACACGTTTCTGTTACCTACATCAGTTTATACACTATGGGGCATGGTTATTAAAAGGCACCAATTTTAATTAACAGAACGGATATTAATACAAACTGAAACAATTAGTCCTGATGCTGGATGTGCGTCAGTCAAAGGGGACCTAAGCTGCATCCTTGGGACAGATGTGATACTACAGCAGAAAGGAGGAAACAGACATGGAACATCATGGGCTTCTCTCAGAATAATGACTCACGCTAAAACTCAAAACTAAAATTTAAAACATCTTCAAGCAGCATTGCTTTTATTCAGTACGGAAAAGCAACAAGTATTCATACGGCTGTTAAAATAATTTAACATAAATGAATACAGTTATAAAGTTATCTGTGACATTATTTTGTTGGTACTTTGATTTTCAGACATCGAGTTAAGCCTAAATCTAAAATAAATAACAGCTAAATTTGGTAGTAGTTTTCAATAGTTCTGCTATTATAGAGTAAATCTGGGAATGTAATAAGCAGATAATAGCTGATGAATAGGTTGGGTTATCTGCTCCTGTAACCAGCCTGCAGTCAGCTGCTTGTAGCTTGGTAATTGTAGTTTAAAATCAACATTACCTTTTGTTTCTACAGGATTGTAGTTTTGGTCAACTTTGAGCAGTCGGCCAATGGGCGTTTGGGACCGACCATACGCCCACTCATATCCACTGGGGGCTGTTTAGTATCCACTTTGAAAAACAATGATTTAGGGTCATTTTCTTAATAATCCGCTGATAGTATGCTGTGTGGAAATGTCAGTATGTGCTCCAATAAATAATATCTATCAGCAGAAGGTTATTTTGGATAAACCTCTTATATTGCATAATAGTCAACTGAATTAAACAGGGATAAGAACCAAAAGAAATTCAGAAAGGCTGTAATTAGGGATGGACCTATTTTTGATATTTTCAGGTATTCATTAAAAGAAAGGCAGGTTGTGACAGTGGAGATATCCTTATTTTGTTTCACATCACAGTAGCTGAATACTCCGACTAAGGTGTTTATTGTGTTCATCAGAGACCGCCTGGGGGAAGAAACTGTCTCTGTGGTGGCTGGTTTTTCCAAATAGCTCTCTGAAGCCCCGACCTAAAGGCGAATATCTAAAAAGCATGTGTCCAGGGTGTGTGGGATCTGCAGAGATGTTAGCTTTCCTTTTCCTGACTCTAAACCCGTACAAGTCGCCAGGTGGAGGGAAGGCCAGCTCTGATGATCCTCTATGCAGACCTAATTGTTCAGTGTAGTATGGACCTGTCCTGTTCTGTGGATGAGCCAACCCACACAGTGGTGAACAAAGGAAACTCCAGGCCCTTGCAGGGGTTATGCGGGGCAGCATGTAGCCACCCTGATGAGGCCGAAATGTGGGTAGCGAGACGAGATGCACAGTCTGACCCAGTGGTACTGCACCGGGGCGTGGAACTTGAAAATTGATTGTTTTGACAAGTTTACATTGGTTATGGTTCGTTTACATGTATAAAATAGAAGTAGGAGATAATAAAATGCAAATGTATGGGTATGAAACTGGAATTAGCAGAACCGTTTCCACACATCTTGTTATGTTTTGTTTTTGCAACTAGAAATATTTCCAATTGGACAGATTAGGTTTTTTCTTGTGATTATGGTGCAAATGTAATGCCCTTCTTTCTTTCAGTTTCATAAATTAACAGCAGTAAAACATTTGGCTAATTGTGTATACACCCCTTTCCTATATATCACTACTTTTTTTCATTATTATAGCTCGCACTTTTCTTTCATTCATGCCTCCAGAGCTCATGCTGGAATGTCTCCATCCCACTAATAAAACCTGACATAAATTGGTTTGAATTCTAACTTCATGAACAGCATTCCTGACAAAAACCATAGTGTTAAACATTTACAAGCTAAGATAAGGACTGATAGTAAAAAGGAAAGACACCGAAAGGTAGGAATAGGATGATGAGCGCTCACAAACTCAGAAATGCTCAGTACTGCAAACCCCAGTTTAAAAGTGCTGAATACACTGAAGCACTTCTTCCCTGCAGAGCCCCTTAGTTCTAATGTAAATGAATTCAGCAGAGCAGCAAAGTGGAACGCCTTCCTGTCTGACTGTAGCTGTCCTGGTTACCGTTTGCTACATCAGTGATTCCCAACCGCAGGTACTCGTACCCCTAGTGGTACGTGAGCACATTGCAGGGGGTACGTGGAAACATTTAATATTTTTTTTCCAAGATGAGGGTAAATGTCATCAGTTAGTAGGGATAATTCTTGGATGTGTGATGCTTTATCACACACCAAGCTTTTATCAACCAAAAGAGCAAAAAGGGCACAATAAAACAACCACAGGTGGGAATGACTAGAGCAGGGGTGTCATTGCTGTTCACATAGACGACGCTTCGCTACCAGGAGAGAGGGAGAAAAGTAACAGCTGTTTCCACTCTGCCTCCAGATCTGTCAAAGCGTATCAAGAACAAGCAATCTCAGGTGTCTTATCAAAGCTTAGTTAAAGGATGGCTACAAAGTAAAACTGATATGGTGAGCCTGAATATTACATTTGTTAAGTGCTCTGTTGCTGGTTTTTTTAAGTTTAGATGTTTATTGGGGACTAATTCAGAAGAGCTCCCGTTTTTTGTTACAACAAAGGCAGGTTTATTATTTATGTTGATTTTGTATTTATTTAGATATTAATTTTCATGGCAACAGAATTATCTTTATGTTTAATTTGAGCTGAAAATAATTAAGTTAAGGAGATTGAATGAAAGTTTGACTGAGGGGGGTACCTGTAGTATAACAAAATGGCTCAGGGGGTAAGTCAAAAAAGGTTGGGAACCACTGTGCTACATGACAACCAGTAATACTTTTACTATGGATGACAAAAAGCAGTAAGAGCGAGACACGCTACTTCAGGAGTCTGCTCTTTTGAAAGCTCATCTTTGTGTCATTTTCACCAGAATCTTCAAGAAGCCACAGCCACTCCCATCCTACTGTCAGCCATAGTGCTGTTGGCCCAATGTATGCTATGAGCAAGCCCATCACCCCTCACCACCAAGGCCATGATGGAACAACAGAGAAGAAGAAGAAGAAAGAAGATAAAGACAGAGAAAAGCATGATAAGGATAAAGAAAAGGTTCAACTTGCTAAGTTTTAGCTCTATTTTTTCCAGCTGAAAATAATTTCTATGCTTTGTGTGTTTTCCTCTTATCGAGTGTTTTTTTGTTTTTGTTTTTGTTATTCATCTAGACCAAGAAGAAGACGACGACAGCATATCAGGTGTTTTGTAAAGAGTACAGGGTCAACATAAATGCTGAGCAGCCAGGTTTAGGTGGGTAAAGTGTTCTTGCACAGACATTATTCCTTCAGATTTCTCTGAAAGATGCGTGTGTCTAATCTGCAGATTTTGGTGAGCTAAGCAAGAAGCTGGCGGAGGTGTGGAAGGCCATGCCTGAGAAAGACAAACTAGTAGGTTTTTGTGTTTCTCGAAGTCATTAAACACATTACAGGATGAGGTTAATTTAAGTATGTTCCAGGTCTGGATAAGTGAGGAAAAAACATTTATATTTCCAGGCTTCATTCCTCATTCGTTGTCTAAATGTTCAGTCTTAGGTTGATTTTTGGTTCAAAGTACTAGCACTAAAGATATATATGCTGTAAACTAGTATAGGACCTTGATGTTTATATTTTAAAAAGGGGCAAGAAGGAGTGAAAACCTATATGGGGAGTCTGACAACTACACCTGTTAAAGTGATCTGCCTTCCTCTCAGGTTTGGAGGCAGAAGGCCCAGTACCTGCAACACAAGCAGAACAAAGCTGAGGCCACCACTGTGAAGCAAAAGTCCTCCAGTGAGGGCAAAACCAAAGGTACCTTGCATGTGTTCTTTGTAGGTTTGTAGCTAACAGTGTGAATGCTACAAAGTATTCACACTGTCGCTACCCTTTTGTGTACATTTTGCTCTCTAACTACTTCAGTTTTTACGCTATTTAAACCATTCAAATATCAAAAGATTCAACTGTTTCAGGACATGCCAGCTTTCACTTCTGCTATTTCTAACGTTTATACTGTTTAATTGTCTACCTTCTAGACCAGGTGTGTCCAATTCCTGTCCTCGAGGGCCGTTGTCCTGTATGTTTTCAATTTATCTTTGCTTCAGCACACCTGATTTCCATTGATGGATGATTACCAGGCGTTTGCTGAACTGCAATCAGCTTAATCAGGTGTGTTAAAATAGGGACAGATCTAAAGCATGCAGGACACCGGCCCTTGAGGACCGACCTTGGACACTCTTGTTCTAGACAATATTCTATTTCCAATAGAAAAGAATGGGGATTGTGCTCTTTCAAGGTTCATTGTTAAAGTTTGCATGGGGATTCAGCTGGAAACCCCATGCAAACTTTAAAAGTGCAACAAAACACTGGGCTATAACTAAGAGCAGTATTAGGATCACCTGGAGAGGTTTACCTGTTTAAGGTTCAAGTCGAAATAACAAGGAAAAGTCAAAATTGCACTAGCACTAAAGCCATGCAACAATCATGCTTTTTGTAAATGAGCTTGAAATCAGTAATAGAAAAGCAAACCTGCCCAAACAAGCAAACTTTTTTTTTTTTGTCCTTCAAGGCACCCTTATACTCCTTTTATAATAACTGAATACTTTAGCTTTTTAATTTTCGGTTTCTGAAGCAAGGAATTGTTCTGTT
Organism: Crenichthys baileyi; assembly: GCA_036173005.1. Taxonomy (NCBI): domain Eukaryota; kingdom Metazoa; phylum Chordata; class Actinopteri; order Cyprinodontiformes; family Goodeidae; genus Crenichthys; species Crenichthys baileyi. The sequence goes on along the minus strand of JAHHUM010002029.1, from coordinate 821,850 downwards.
TTTGGCTGTTTTATAAAAGAGTTTACCTGTTGTTGTACTCTTCAGTCATGATGTAATTTAAACCAATACAATACTTTCTACGTTTATGCTATTATTGTAAAGGTTGTAAAACTTTGCTGACTCAGCAACTTTCTGCTTCAGTCCAAACCCATTCAGCTTATAGCATACACACTGCATTCTTCTTGTTATTTTTCAGCTCTTTTTCTGCTCACTGTGTAATCCACATGCTTTTGTGTCTAAGTCGTGTTTTGCCATCAGTTGTAGGAACAACAGCAGGGCTGGTGTCACCAGCCAGAACACCGGTCATTATGTCGCTGTCCCCGGCCCGGGTGCCAGATGTTGACCCCATCGACGCGGCAGCTCACCTGCAGCTGCTTGGAGAGTCCCTGTCTCTGATTGGCCATCGGCTGCAAGAAACAGAAGTGAGCTTCTGCGTCTCTGCAAGCCGGATTAGTAAAGATAAAACAAAATTAGAGCTTAGGTTTAGTATGCACCGAAATTAGTAAGGTATGTGTGATGCTTTGTCGTTTTAGGGGATGGTGGCAGTGTCTGGGAGTTTGTCCGTTCTGCTGGACTCCATCCTGTGTGCTCTCGGCCCGTTGACCTGCCTCACAGCACAGATACCACAGTTAAATGGATGTCCTCGAAATGTCCTGGTAAAGATGATATTCTTGAAATAATTATTTTATTTAATTACCGTCTTACGTTAACAGTGATCCTTAATGTTTCTGCTATCTAGACAACATGCAGTGCATTGCAAAAGTCTTTATTTCCCTTAAACTTTTCCAAAGTCTTTTGGGGGATTTTATGGGATAGAGCCACATCAAATTCTTTACATATGAAGGTCTTCACCCTTCCTGTGTCAATACTTTGAAGAGCCACCATTTGTTGCAACTCTTATTTGATATGTCTCTACCAGCTTTGCACAGAGGTGTTAATTTTTGCCTGTTTTTCGAGCAAAATAACACATGCTCTGTCATATTAGATGGAAAACCTCTGTGAACAGCAGTTTTTAAGTATTTCCAAAGATTTTCACCTAGATTTAGGTCTGGACTTTAACTGGGCCATTGTAACAGATCAATATGGTTTGATCTATATTATTCCATTGTAGCTTTGAGTGTATGTTCAGGGCTGTTATCCTGCTAGAAGGTAAACCTTCACCCAGGTTTCAAGTATTCCTCTAACAGGATTTCTTCCAGGCCTGTATTTAGCTCCATCCATCTTCTCATCAACTCTGACCTGCTGAAGCATGATGGCACCACCGCCATGTTTCACTGTGAGGATGGTGTCTACAGATTTTCACACTTGAGCTGTGAATCTCTGTTGCTCCTCTAGAGACACCATGAGCCTCTTTAGTGCTATTTTGATCAATGCTCTTGTTGGCTGGTTTAGGTGGATAGGTTTGTGTTTTCGAGGCCTCAGACAAGCTCATATTTATACTGAGATTAGATTATATGCAGGTGGGCTAGTTTCAAGAATTAGATGATTTCTTAAGACAATTGGTAGGACCAGCTTTTATTTAGGGTACCAGATTAAAGGTGGCTCAAGATAAATGCACACCACACATAAATAAATAAACGGTTTAAAAATCATCATTTTGCATCTGCTCCACAATTCTGAGCTACTTTGTACATAAAATCCCAGTAAACGGATTGAGGTTTGTGGTTATAATGTGACAGGATAAGGTCTAGGGGTATGAATACTTTTACAAGGCACCTCATTTAAGTGTTAGGTTCGCCTATATTTGCTGCTTCCTAAAAGTTATCTCTTCTCTTCTGTCAGTCAAACACATTGGACAACATCGCCTACATCATGCCCGGTCTGTGAGGATCCTGAAACGGAGTAATGTGGCATCAAGGCCACCAAACTGACTGGAAGGGTCTGATCCTGGAGAGACCTTCGAAGTTTAACTTAAGCCACTGCTTCGGATCTGAAGATATGGATATTTCTAGGTTCAACATTTTTTTAAAGTGTATTTTTTTAGATAATGTCTCAAAATTTTGTAATTGCTGATTTTAAATCAAACCTTTTATTGTACATGTTTTGTTCTTATGTTACTGTACAGCTGTCTGTTGAGTTCTCGTCATTGACTAGGATTTAAATTGTATGATTGTAGTTATCTTAGTTTTTTTTTTTTTTTTTTTTACTAAAACGTGTGAAATTTAAACTGTTTTATGCACTCATCAATCTAGGAAGTATTTCTCTCATGTAAACATTTACCATGTTTAAAGTACTTGTTTTTTACTCGTCGTTTTTTAAAGTGGGTGCAGCATTTAGGTTTTTACTGTACTCAGACATTTAGGAAGTGTTGGACAAACACAACTCTTGGTGCAACTTCTTGGAAATGAAGAGATCTTCCAATAATTTCAGTTAAAAACTGAACAAGAAGGCAACTTAAAACTGTTTTAGTGACATGGATGACATGGTTTTTATGTTGCACATCAAAATATGTAAAACAGGTGTTTTCCTATAAATTTAGAACATCATGAAAAAGGTAATTGATGTATATTAAGTGTTTGTTTTGGTGATTATGCGCTACAGCTAATAAAACCCAAAATTTGAGTTTCTTAGAAAATTTGAATATTACATAAAACTAATGAAACATTCATTTTATTACAGATGTGTGCCTATTTAAAATATGTCCATGTTCTCTACATTATAAGCATTCAGTTTTGGCCTTTTCCTCATGAATTACTCCCATCAGTGCCTGTGGCATGAATCTCAAGCAACTGAGGTGTGTAAATAAAGAGCATTTCTTCTCTGAGCAGTATAGGGGGGATTTCAATTAAAGTTCTTTTTGAATTAACGTAAGAAGTGATTGTAGATTTTGGACTCTAAAGAATCCGCAAGACTAAAGGACAGTATCATCAGCACAAAGATTGAATTTAGAATTATTAGAAGATTTAATATTGATTTAAATGGTGAAAAGAATTGTTCCAAGGACAGATCCCTGGGGAATACCTTCAAAAGCAGGAAAGTTAGAATGCTGAAAATGTCCTATTTTAACACGATCTTTCATGAACCAGAGGCAGATTATTTTGTCCAGACCTATTGAGAGCAACTGATGAAGCAGTTTCTAAAACTGAAGTTATGCAAAACCAGTGTGGCAGCAGAATTGGCGCCCTGAAAGCCAGCCTGGAGCAGAGTTAATCAGTTACTGAATAAAAACGTTTGAAGTTACTAATTTATAAGTGAATACAGTATTTATGCTTAACAGGGCTGTTTTGAGATTGGACGGTGATGATTTATATCATACTTGTTGCCTGATGTTTTTATACAGAGGTAGAACATGGGCTGTCTTACAGATTTTGGGAATGATACCAAAAGGAAATGCTTGAATCAAACATGAGATAAATATTCTGAAACCATCTGGGCTGAAAGGTTCGGTGCAAAAGGTTCTAATTTGACCTCAAAAGCAGACCTCAGTACATGGATGCTGGAAAGAGATCGCTTTGCAATGAACCTCGTGGCTTATTCTGTGGACTGTTGGACATGAAGTTGAGTTGGCCTTACAATTACATTTCTTAATTGTAAATAGGTTTTATTTAATATGAATTCCATTTCTAAGTTGAATTCCTAAAATTAACGAACTTTTCAATAATATTCTGGTTCATTATGACGCATCTGCTTTCTTAACCAAGGCTGAGATCTTAAGCAGAGCTCTGGCGTCATCAGCAGATGGAGCTGTGTTCACCTCTGGAGTCCAGACGGTCAGGCCTGAGTCAGCCTGCAGGAATTAGGAAGTCTGATCTAACTCTGACACAGCAGCGAGCAGGAGCAGAGATGGCAGCGTCCGCCTCACAGTCCGGTAAGACGGAGCGCCCTGTTGTTTTTATTCAGGTCTAATAATAATAATAATAATAGTAATAATAATAATGGCGGAGGAGTGGGTGGGAGCGGCTCGCTCTGCTGCGCGTCTTTGCGGTTCCTGATGAGGGAAGAAGGTGGCAGTTGCAAAAGGGCGCCGTCACTTCTCGGAAAATCCATTCTGAGAAAACGAGTTTGCTTATACACTATCAGAATAAACCGGGCGCAAAGTCAACAACATCTTATGTTTTGGTATTATCTTATCATGCCTGCATGTAGTAATACAGTTAAAGTGAGTCAGACAAACTTTGCAGAGTTCAAGCGCTGTTTGAGACGAGAACAACACAGTGTGATTAACCATGGGTGTCGGTTTTTCTTCGCAGAGCTGAGGCTGGTGGTTCTGGGCCCGATCAAGGCAGAGAATAGAACTGCAGTCTGCTCCATCCTGGGCCTGGAAGACAACCAACAGGGCACAGATGCTCAGGCCGTTCAGGAGCGCACCAGACACAGGGGGCAAGCAGCTGGCAGGCAGGTAGGAAGGACTTCCATCTCCTCAGATCACTGAAAACAAACGTGCATTTCATAATATTTTTATTACTTATACTTTATGCAGCTACTGTTAACATAACTAGTTATTTTTCTGTTTACTTTTAGTGGATTCTAGCTACTCTTGGGCTTGCAAAAATATTGAACTTTTTTACATTTTGTCACGTTACATCCACAAACTTCAGTGTATATTATTGGGATTTGATGTGATGGACCAAAACAAAAAATCTGAAAAGTGTGGTATGGATTTTCTTTTCTCCCCACCCCTTTTATGCTCATACCCCTAAATAAAATCCAGTGCAACCAACTGTAATCATGAATGAGTACAGAGTCCATCTGTGTGTTGTTTGATTTCAGGATAAATCCAGTTGAAGGCCTCAGATGATTTTTAGAGAACAAACATCATCATAAAGACCAGGGGACAAAGCAGACAGGTCAGGGTTATAGCTGTTCTGTGGCCCCAAGAAGTCGATGTTGGAGAACGGCAAACGTATGGAAGATGTGGTCTCTGGTCAGACCTGAATAGATATTTTGTGGCCTGCATGCAAAATGCTATGTATGGCAGAAATGTAACATTGCTCATCACCCTGAACGTGTAATTCTAATGGTGAGACATGGTGAAGGCACATCCTGTGGGGATGGGAAGACTTATGAAGCAAAATATAGGACAGTCCTGGGAAAAAAAAAAACATGTGTTAGACACTGCAAAAGACTGATGGCGACAAGGATAATGAGTCTAAATATGCAGCCAGAGCTACAATGGAATGGTTTAGAAAAAGCAAAATTAATAATAATAAATTTAATAATACATAATACAAACCGGTATTCTTCGTTATGTCAAAGACCAACACAAAGTAGAGCACAGTTGTGATTGGAAGAAAGGTAAAGGTGTCCAAATGTTTTTGTGAATAACACGGTGGCGGAAGCATCGGGCTTTGGGGATATTTCTCCTGAGCAGGGAGAGGGAAGCTGTTCTTAAACAGTGGTTCTACAAAACTTATATATGTACTTCACATGTTTCAGATTTTATTTAGCAAACAAAATGATAACCCTTCATCTTTGTCCTTTCACTTCTCAGTTATGAACCACTCTGTCTTAGTCTATCTCCTAAAATCCCAATAAAATACTCACAAAATGTAATTTTCTATGTGTTCAGTTTATTCCAAACACATAACTGTAAATTATAGAAATTGTTCTCTTGTGCAGGCTCAGAATGTTCGTGCTGCATTGGTTCACCGTGTAACTGACACTCCTTCTTGTAGGTAGTGGTGGTGTCCAGTCCAGCCTGGTACAGCTCGGCCTGTAGCCCAGAGGAGAGGAGGACACATATTTCCTCCTTCATCACCTTATCCAGCCCTGGACCTCATGCCTTCCTGCTCTGTGTCTCATTAAATGAGCCTGCTCACGATGAATCCAAGGCACTCGACGCCCTTGCGAAGCTGTTTGGCCCCGCTGCAGTAAGCACAAACACCATTGTTCTCTTCACCCACACAGAGGAGCTGGGAGAGGACGAGCCACTGGAGCAGTATATCATGAGCTGGCGCAAAGACCTCCAAGAGCTGGTGGGAAGGTGTGGCGACCGCTACCATACGCTGGAGAGATGCAGCGGAGAAGCAGAAGAGGGGAAAAATGTGGAGGAGCTGCTGGAGAAGGTTGAGCAGGCAGTGAGGGAGAGCGGTACCAACCACCTCAGCTGCCCTCTCTACCAGGAGGCTGAGGACAGGGTGAGGCAGCGGCAGATAGAGATTATAAGGCAAAGGAGGGGGGAAGAGCTGAGTGATAACACATCTTCAAACTCACAACCAGAGGTGACAGAGGAAGAAATGGAAGCAGTCAGGGAAGAGGCAGAGAGAAGCACTCGTGATTTTGATTTGGATGTAGATAGTATTTTCCCTTCTGGTAACAGGGTCTCGCCTTCCTCTGCTGCTCCCTCCTTTCTTTGGGGCTTATGGGAGAAGCTGATGGGCTGGATCAGGTGGCTGCCCACTCTAGTAAGAAGGGAGGCTCTGTTCGGGTCCCTGGTGGGTCTGTTTGTAGGCGGGCAGATCGGTGGCACGGTTGGAGCCACTGTGGGTTCTGTGGCTACTGAAGTGAGCAGAAGGAAAACAGAGAAAACTAAATAACAGGTGCACCTTCAAGTAATTTTAGCTGTTTTACAAAACTATGTGCTTACTGAGTAACACCTGGTAAAAGAGTCAGTTTTACAGTAGTGCTTGAAAGTGTTTCTGCATAAATATGACCTAAAATGCATTGTCACATCAGATTATGGTTGACGAAAGTGCATCACTGTAATCCATGTTAATAACTTTGGTCCAGAGATGAAGCATGATGGAGGAAGTGTCATGATTTGGGTAGAATCTGTTGAATCTAAACCAGGATGGTTTGTTAGTTGGATAATTTCTGTATTATACCTGCAAATTGCACAGGAAAATATCTCTAAGCCTGGGCACACAATACATTGGAACAAAGAATGTTTTAAAAGACAAATGATAAATGTTTAATATGGGAAATCACCAGCTTTCCGGGCTGGAAGAGAAAATTCTCAAAGTTGATGACAGATTGGCAGAAAGGAAAGCATCTACCACAGATACAGCTACAGTTTCCACAATTTGTAACATTACAACCACACACATTTTACTGTTTTGTTGGGTTCTCGTGTGATAGGCCAACACAAAGTGGTGCATAACTGTGAAGTGGAATGAATATTATACACGATTTTCAGATTTGTTTCTTTACAAATAAAAATCTGAAAAGTCTGGTGAACTCAAAATGTCATCACATTTGTTCTATTATCATTTCAACGACACTAAATGTGACAAAAAAAGTTATCAAAAGGTATTCTTTTTGATACCTTCTTTCAAAAAGTAGTCTTTTTTTTTTTGCAGTTTATGTCACTGCATACAGTTAGAACCCCACAAATACTGCTTAAATGGGACATATCATGCTTTTAAATCCTTCCTTTTTACACTTAAATCATTCAGTTGTGGTATATATAAAGTGGAACTGCGATGCTTTGGTCTGTTATTGTAGCTCCTTGTTATTGTAGCTCCACAGGCCCCTCTTTTACTCCTGTACTGAGGTGCTCGTTTTGGTGCTGTCTCTTTAAATGCGACTGAAGCACTTCACAAGCCGCCCCGCTGGAGGCCAAAGAGCGTTCCACTTTAACTCGTTCAGCCGTTTTTGTAGTTTGATTACAGATACAATTATCTAGCGGGTCAGAAACAAGCCAACAACGGAAAAAAACAAACTGTTTATGTAATAATGATATTCAAAACACGCAGAGCGGTTCTGTTTTTAAGGAGCTAAAAGCAGCACACAGACCTAAAATAAGCAGAAGACACGATGCTACTGCTATCAAAACAATAGCCAGGACGTCATGTCTAAAATAAAGTTTTAGACATGAATATTTATGTATGAAGTGAACCAAGTATAATCATTCTCTTATTTTTATCACTGGGTTCCTCTGCTTCTGTGGAAACATGATAGCATTTTAGGTCATATTTGAGAAATATCAAATTATTTAGAAGCCTATTGACCCTTTCAAGCACTACAGCTTCTCTGATTACCGTTACCTACCAAAAACCATGAAATTGCTCTGTCATTCTTCTTTCTGCAGCTTATATGGACAGTTTGGTGTTTTTTAGCTTGGTGTTTGTTAGCTTTAAAAAACTCTTATTGGCTGGAGAAGTTTGTTTGTGTAATTTACTCTCCATTAAAGGTGAAGAAAAGCTTATTTCTTTCTGTGAAACTGTATTTCTCTGATGGTTTTCCCGATATCACGCACACCCTTCAATATGTGCATGCTGCCTTTTATTTTTTTCTAATTGCAAACTATCACATCATATGAAATTTTAAAAATCGCTCTTCTTGTGCATTCCTATCACTGATGCCTCAGCTATTAAAGTAGGTTTCAAAGTATGCAACAGTTCAGACAGGCTAAACCTAGATACTTTTTTTTTTTTTTTTTTTTACTGTGGATATTTGTGGTTCTTCATGGTATATAATCTTTGCAGCAGAGCTCAGGTAGCAATTAATTTGCTACTAATTTGCTATTAATTTATAAATAATAAATACATGCCACTACAGTGAGGGGATTGCAGGGGTTTCTCTAGCTCAGCTGTGTAAAAGGATCATACAGTTAAAGATTTTATCCATCATTTTCTGTTCATTGGGGTTTTAACTTGCCAAATAGGTCCTGATGCTGTTCACTAATCTTCCTCTGCTGCTACAAGGACCTCCACCTGAGACGCCAACTCTCCACTACATAGCCTTGTGCCTTAAACTGCATTGTTACTGTTGTTCAAGCACTTTTTACTTACTTGATACATTGCAAAAGTATTGAAGTATATTTCTTTTATTACAACCTAGACTTCATTGTGTTTTTTGGGATTTTATTCAATAGATTTATGTAAAGTTGAAGGAAAATTATGTTTTACATGCATTTGTGTTCAGCTCCCTATGAGTCAATGCTTTGTAGAACTACGTTTTAATGCATTTACAGCTGCAAGTGTTTAGGGGTATGTCTCCACCAGTTTTGCACATGTAGAGACATTTTTACCCCATTCTTCTTTACAAATCAGCTCAAGCTCCATTAGAATGCACGCAGAATGTCTGTGAACAAAATTTGTTCAAGTCACGCCACAGATTCTAAATTGGATTTAGGGCTGGACTTTGGCTAGACCAATCTAACACATGAATATGCTCTGATCTAAACCATTCCATTCTAGCTCTGGCTATACATTTAGCAAAAGCATGCCCACTGCATGATTCTGCCACCACCTTGCATCACTTGCTCATTCAAGCATTTGTAGCCATGACCTCAGATATATTTCACTTTCACATACAGTAAGTAAAAGTACACTGTAGATCACTGTACTCCATCATCACTTCTGTCCACCGCTGCAGGGTGGTGGTAAAAGTATCATGGTTTGGACAGAAACTGCTGGACTATAGCTTTACTTTTTGAACAATGATATCTCGATTGTGGGAGCACATTAAAATCACGGTCGCTGGTACGCGATATTGAGAAATGTCCACAAGGTGGCAGTGTTGATCTTTATGTTGGAGTTGACTGTGATTTTTGTTTGTTGCTTACCAAGCAAATAAAAACTGCAGCTTTACCAACTCGTTGTCAGTTTTCTTGACATGCTCGATTATGTGATTCGTTTTTCTGAGTCCGTATGAAGCCCAGAACAAAGATCTTGTTTTTAATTAAAAAAAAAACATCATGCAGTAGAATAAAGTGAAGACATAGTTTGTGGAGCACTGAACAAAAGGGCTCCTGCTGCCTCTGGGACACTCCTGCTTCCACTGTGATGGCTCACAGCCTTGACACTGACGTAATTGATACTCCACTAAAACCGTCCGCAACAACCCGTCCTTGCATCTCTCTTGTTCGCTCTAGGCCCTCCGTGGGCTGCTGGGCGGCCTCTGCCTCAGGAACAGCTAGGCGTTTCCGAATGTGGGTGGTCCAGCCCGGGCGGGAGGGAGAGAATTAGCTCAGCTCTCATGTTTCCCCAGAAAGAAAGAGGAGGGAGGGATAGGAGAAAGAGAGAGTGAGTGAATGGGAATACATCTGTCTTCCAGATGTGGCCTCCTCTTGTCTGGTGGTGAGAGGGGGGGGTCTTAAAAGTAAAGGAAAATTGGTGCTAAACAGTTTTTTATTGTTAGGGATTACACATTCAGCGTGGACTGCAGTGCACAGAGTCCACCCGTCAGGATCTGCTGCTTTGTTTTCTCTGTAAGGTATGCCAGTGAAATGGCAAACCAGTACCCCTTGAAGTTAATGTATATGAGAGAACACCTGTCCAAATATTATTCAGTCTTAGTAGATGCACATCAGGCAGAAGATGGAGAGAGCGGGGATGGGACTGGGACCATGGAGAAAACTAAAGGGAAAGTTTTGCAGGGAATTGAGAGGAAAAGTAGCAGAAATCAAGGCTGGTTGCCAGAACTGGCTACCAGTGGCACCTCTGGGACACAGTTACCCACCAGGGATGAGGGTATGACTTAATTTGTGTTTGTGTACATAATCTATGCCAAAGTCTGCACAAACACACGAGGGAGCAAACATTAACTCACACCATATAACTTCCTCCTCTCCCCTCAGAGCAGAAATGTTGCTGTAAGGGCCTCGCGGTCGCTTGTTGGATTTTGTGCGGGCTCGTCCGGCGGGAGATGTTGGACGCCGCAGTATTTTTTTTATTATTATCGCACCCCATGGGCTGGAAAAAGACAGCAAGCCAAAGGAAAATAAACAAGATGACACACGTTTTCCTGAAGTGCAGCAGGCGGTTCTCTTTTCGGTTTCCACAGAAATGTTTCTGGGGGAGAGTTGGAGCACTTTTCTGATTCTATTCTAATTTTGTGTTTGTACAGTGAAGCAACTGAAAAAAAAATGACTAAATAGGAGAGTTTTCAGATAAGACCACAAAAAAATGTGATGAAAATATGAAAACCTCCAGCTGTATGAATATTTGTGGTAGGAAAATGTCAGTGTATTTTAAAAGGATTTTGCCTTATAATGAATAGGGCATTTACTTTGATACACCTAAAGTCCAGTACAACTAATTGAAGTCACCAAATTAGTAAACAGTCTATCTGTGTAATTAAAGTTTTAGCTGATCAGGTTTTACACCTAACTTATAAAATGTGTTTAATATTATTAAAGTTAAAATTATTATTAGAGTTAAATAACACAACTTTATATCTATGTTTAGGCATTAGGGAAAAGAAAAAAAAAACTTTTAGAGTACATTTTCTTGTATGGAACATTATATTAATGCAATATCTTTATAGACAAACGAAAAAAGCACGTGTGGCTGAATGGTGAAAAAAATGAATGCACAATATCTGAACAACTTTTAATAAACAGAAAAGCTGCTAAATCTAACCTACTTATATCTAAAAACACCTTCCAATTCTATATCAGTTTTGGCCAAAGTTATTAAAAGCCATTTAGCAGTTCAGACTCCTGATCTAAAGCAATAATCAAAGGAACAGCCAAGAGATGCAAGGTAACTCTGGAGGAGCTGCAGAGATCCACAGCTCAGGTGGGAAAACCTATTGAAAGGTCAACTTCTAGATACACACTCCAAAAATCCGGCCTTTATGGAAGAGTGTCAAGAAGATAGTCATTGTTGACAGAAAATCCTACCATGTCCCATGTGTAGTTTGCCACAAGCCATAAGGGGACACAGCAAACACAAGGAAGAAAGTGCTCTGGTCAGATCAGACCAAAACTGGAGCTTTGGGCCTGCATGCAAAACGCTGTATATCAGGAAAACTAAATCTGCCATCACTAGGAATGCACCGTCACTGTGAATGCACTGTTATGAAAATTTGGGTCAAAATCCGACTTTATTATTGCTGTTATGGTATAACAGCTTTTCGGCATTGCTTTTCGGCTTCTGTTAAGCACCCCACGATCGTGAACTGCATCACTATCAGTGTCACATGACACCAAATACCAAATGACCACCCCCCTCCCCCCCTCGAAACACATACACAAACGACAACAAGATGGAAAAAAAGATGTTATTAATATGGACCCAGTTTTACTTGTTGGACCGATACAGATATGTTAAAAACATATCTGTATCGACTGATATCGATGTTAATGGCGATATATTGTTCCAGAACAACAATGGAATAGAAACAACAATGTTCAGATCAAAGCATATTCAAGACATAAATGCAACTATTCAACTATCCAAAGCATTTGTGGTAAGACTTCAAACTTGACATTCACAGATACGAGTGAGCAGTATTTTGTGACAATAGGGCAAATGTTTCAGTCTCTTTATGTGAACAGCTGATACAGACATAACCTGAAAGACCTGCCACTGTAATTGCAGAGAAATGTGGTCAAACAAATTATCGACTCAGTGTAATGAATTCAAATGCATGCCACATGCCTCCGATTATTTGTCAAATTTCTATAAAACCATGCATTTTTTTTCCTTCCACTAAAACATTTGGAACTACTTTTTCTCTCTATCACATAAAATCCCAATAAAATAAATCTCAACAAATGTAAGAACTTTTGCAAGGCACTGTAAGTGAAAGTATTTGAAAAGCACACAAAAATGTTGCCATATAAAAGAGCACAAATGAAACCCAGCAATGACAATGGACTTTCCTTAGGAAACTGTCTTTTTTATCTGATCCCGGAGCTGTCGATGTGTGCCGGGCCAACATCGCTCTCCTCCTCCTCTCCTGGAGCGCTCGATGCATTCCCTGTCATCTTTTTCCTATTAGTGCTGTTTTTAAGCACCCTCCCAGTGTGTGTGTCTGTGTGTGTGTCTGTGTTTTGGATGCAGTTGTTTATGAATCAGCCCTCTCCCCCATCCTGTGTGTATCCAGTACAGACTTTGCAACAGATTTACACAGGGTGTGACATAAGATACTTTATTTTTGCTTTCATGTGAAAATTTATAACGCAAAAAGGAGTAGGAAGTGTATCTGAAAGTAGCTAAATATTATTTGCTAAATTTCGATCTAGCTGCAACCGTATTTATTTCAAATTTTTAGCCTGAATTTTACGGTGCTGCTGGCTTCTTAAATACAGCATATTTCACCTGACTGCTTCAGATAAATCATTTTCAATAAATTATGGAGTGTTATTATTTAGTAATTCAGTTTTTATTTTATAGTTTTGTATATTTGCTTCTAGTTGTAGCCTTTGTGCTTGTTTTCATAGTTTTTAATGGAATGCTTTATCTGGGCCAGTACTGTTCACTCTGTATGTCTACATACATGAATCAGCAGTGAAGAAAAATCTAGGTAAGTATCCATATGTACAAATGTCTCATCATGATGCAAAAAAATAATTCAGCAAAACCGACATGGATTAGGGATTAGAAAATAGGCATTCGAAAATAATATCTAGAGAGTTATTTCTTAAGACACAAAGAAGAAGGAACAGTCAGATCCCAAATATTGGATTATGATCGCAGCATTTTTAAAATGATCTGTAACAGGAGTCTCTGATTAAACTCCCAGTACCTGTTGTTGCTCCACTCTCTCTGACTTTCTGAGCTGCTCTACCAAGATGTGCAATTTATAGAGTTATAGAGTCAATTACTTCCAAAAAACAATTTTTTCATCTTGGCTATCAGGTCATGCACATTATCTTCTTAGATCAAGGAAATCTGGGTTTTCCCACACAAAGAAAGTAAATCTGTTCTGGCTGCTGCAGCGCCCATGTGTCTGTTTCATGGAAACTGCCCAGACGGATCTCAGTAGAAAGAAAGATCCGTAGAGAGCAGCTGAAACATCACTCATAACATTCTATGACATTCAAAGCAAAGTGTTGAGTTTATAAAGTGGCAGAACAACTTTTTCTGTAAGGTTTGTCTTTTTAAAATGACCACTTGCATTGAATTATGTTAAAGACTGAGTTGTCAAAAGCTCGTATCTAAACAGAGAGTAAACATGCTACGCTGACTTACTGTACTACCTCAGCTAACTGTGCTGTTAAAAACCATAGTCCCCTGGATCAAGGTAGGAGTTTATTAAAAACTCTAACCTGCATTTTTGTTTTGACTTTCTTCACATTCAGATGTTGGCATACATTTTTCTCAGTGGTTTAATAGAATTGTCTGAAACTGTATGGCTTGGGTCAAGTGTTTTGTACTTCCACCTGCTTCTCACAATAGTCCCACCAATATCTGTGGAACTTTATGATGACCAGTCCAAAACATTAACCTTGTTGTCCTTTAGCTACTTTGTAGCTAATTTTGCTGTATGCTTAGAGTCAGTGTCTATGCAGAAAACTCTTTTTTGCCCTAACTTCTCGGCTGATGTCTAGAAATGTAGCTTTAATATTTCCACATAAAGCTGTCTTCCTCATGATGACATCTACTTTGTGAAGTGCACTAGTCCCTCTTGCAGCAAAACAGTAAAAACATGATGCTTCCTCCACCGTACTTCACAGTTAGGATGGTGTTCTGAAGCTTTCAAGATTCCCTCTTCTTCCTCCTCCAAATGCAATAATGGTCATTATGGCCAAACACTATAGCTTGAGTTTAAACAAACCCCAGGAAATGTCTGCAAAAATCAAGTTCTTTGTCCCTGTCTCCATTTATAAATTGTAATCTTTCTCTTTTGCTTTTGGAGTAATGCCTTCTTTCTAACTGAGTGGCCTTTCAGCCTAAGTCTGTACTGGACTTGTTAAGTTAGTTAATTACTGACTTTTCAAGCTCACTCAGTATGTAAATAGATTTTTTTGAAGTATCAGGCTGGGACTTGTATTGGCAGATGACTAAATCTTAACACAAATGGGGATCAGGGACTTGTCTCCGCTGACTAGGGCAAAGCGTAAACATAAACAGGAAAGAGACAAATTTGGATATGAAATCAGACACAGGTGCTGAAGTTGGAGCTACCATGGATACACTCATAAACACAGGGTCTTTTGTAACTGCAGCTGAAGAGCTTTAAGGGATGGGAGAGGCTTGACTCAAGCGCTGACCACCACCCTCCATGACTTCCGCCTACGGCTGGTAAAAATGTGACGGAGCACATCCTCCTCTGAACAGAGGCTGCGGTGGAGCTGGCTGAGGAGACAGAACAGACTTGGATGATGTTGAGTAGCCTGGTTTATGTTTGTACATGCCGCCGTCATCTGCCTCTTTAAAAGAAAAGAAACATCTCAGTATGGCTGCCACATCTTTGTCATTTATCTTCCCTTGAACAGCAAAGCATACATTCTGACACTTAGATACTTGGGCTTCAGTAATACATCACAGGAACATGTCAGAATCGGATGAAGCCTAAATGAATCCCAACCCTGATAAACAAGTGGGAGGAGGATTAGATCACTAAAATATTCAGTGCTGTGAAAAAGTATTTGTCCCCTTAATATTTTCTTCTGCTTTTTTTATTTGTCTCGTCTCGTCTCGTCTCTTCTTCTTCCGCTTATCCGGGACCGGGTCGCGGGGGTAGCAAACTCAGCAGAGAGACCCAGACGTCCCTCTCCTCAGACACCTCCTCCAGCTCCTCCGGGGGGAGCCCAAGGCGTTCCCAGGCCAGCCAAGAGACATAGTCCCACCAGCGTGTCCTGGGCCGTCCCCTGGGCCTCCTCCCGGTGGGACGTGCCTGGAACACCTCCCGAGGAAGGCGTCCAGGAGGCATCCGGTATAGATGCCCTAGCCACCTCAACTGGCTCCTCTCGATGTGGAGGAGCAACGGCTCTACTCCGAGCCCCTCCCGAATGGCCAAGCTCCTCACCCTATCTCTAAGGGAGTGCCCGGCCACCCTACGGAGGAAGCTCATTTCAGCCGCTTGTATCCGGGATCTCGTTCTTTTGGTCATGACCCAAAGTTCATGGCCATAGGTGAGGGTAGGAACGTAGACCGACCGGTAAATTGAGAGCTTCGCTTTTTCGGCTCAGCTCTCTCTTCACCACAACGGACCGGCACAGCGCCCCCATTACTGCGGCAGCCGCACCAATCCGTCTGTCGATCTCCCGCTCCATTCTTCCCTCACTCGTGAACAAGACCCCAAGATACTTGGAGACTTGGAGGAGCTGATCTTCATCCCAGCCGCTTCACACTCGGCTGCGAACCGCCCCAGCGCATGCTGTGGGTCTTGGCAAGAGGGGGCCAGCAGGACCACGTCATCTGCAAAAAGAAGAGACGAAATCCACTGGTTCCCAAACCAGACCCCCTCCAGCCCTTGGCTGCGTCTAGAAATCCTGTCCATGAAAGTTATGAACAGGACCGGTGACAAAGGGCAGCCCTGCCAGAGTCCAACATGCACCGGGAACAGTGCCAGCTTAGTGCCAGCAATGTGGACCAAAATCCTGCTCTGCTTGTACAGGGACTGGATGGCCCCTAATAAAGGGCCCCCGATTCCATACTCCTGGAGAACCCCCCACAGGGCATCACGAGGGACACAGTCGAATGCTTTCACCAGGTCCACAAAACACATGTGGACCTGTTGGGCAAACTACCATGAACCCTCAAGTACCCTGTAGAGGGTATAGAGCTTGTCTCAGATCTCATCCACCCCCGAAGCCCTACCACCTCAGAGCTTTTTAACCACCTCAGTGACTTCAGCCTGGGTGATGAAAGAGTCCAACCTGAGTCCCCAGCCTCTGTTTCCACCAGGGAATGCGTGATGGCAGGATTGAGGTGATCCTTGAAGTACTCCTTCCACCGCCCGATAATGTCCTCAGTCGAGGTCAGCAGCCTCCCACTCCCACTGTAAACAATGTTGGCGAAGCACTGCTTCCCACTCCTGAGGTGCCGGACTGTTTGCCAGAATCGCTTCGAGGCCAACTGGTAGTCCTTCTCCATGGCCTCACCAAACTCCTCCCAGGCCCGAGTTTTTGCCTCTGCCACAGCCGCAGCACACTTGGCCTCACGGTACCCGTCAGCCGCCTCAGGAGTCCCACAAGCCACAGCTGATAGGACTCCTTCTTCAGCTTGACAGCATCCCTTACTGCCGGTGTCCACCACCGGGTTCTGGGATTGCCGCCGCGACAGGCACCGCAGACCTTACGGCCGCAGCCGGACTCTATGTCTCCAACATCCCCCGGAATCTGGTCAAAGCTTTCCCGGAGGTGGGAGTTGAATACATCCCTGGCCCAGGGCTCCGCCAGATGTTCCCAGTAGACCCTCACTATGCGCTTGGGCCAGCCAAGTCTGTCCAGCTTTCTCCTCCTCCAGCAGATCCAACTCACCACCAGGTGGTGATCAGTGGACAGCTCAGCCCCTCTCTTCACCCAAGTGTCCAAAACATGCGGCCGGAGGTCTGACGATACGACAACAAAGTCGATCAGCCAAGAAGGCCGGGTACTCCGCACTACCGCTAAGGCCGTAGGCCGAAACGACAGTCAGAGACCCGTCCCCATCCCGAAGGCGCAGGGATGCGACCCTCTCATCCACTGGGGTAAACCCCAACACGAGACGGCTGAGCTGGGGGGCAACAAGCAAACCCACCCCAGCCCGCTGCCTCTCCCCGTGGGCCACGCCAGAGTAGAAGAGAGTCCAGCCCCTCTCGAGGAGATGGGTTCCGTGGGCTCTGGAACCCAGGCTCCTTCCCCCCCAGCGAGGTGACATTCCACGTCCCTAGAGCCAGCCTAAGCATCCGGGGATCGGGGCCGCTGAGGTCTCTCCCTTCGTCCGCCGCCCAATCCTCTTTGCACAAATCCCTCACGGTTCCCCCTGCAGGTGGTGGGCCCACTGGGGGATGGCCTCGCGACTCTCGTTCAGGCTTGACCCGGCCGGGTCCCGGGAAGAGCAACCCGGCCACCAGGCGCTCTCCGGCGAGTCCCGACCCCAGGCCTGGCTCCAGGGTGGGACCCCCGGGCGACATCACGTGCCTCGATCTACTAGTCCTCATGTAGGATTCGTGGGCTTTTTTATTTGTCTCACTTTTTAATATCAGACTTGGATAACCAGAGGTTTGAATTATTATATTATTTATTAAAGGTCAAAGCTATCTAAAGCAAGCTGGCCCGATGTGAAAAAGTAATTGCTCACTAAACCTAATAACTGGTTGGGCCATGCTTGGTGGAAATAACTGCCTTTCAGCATTTGTAATAACTGGGAATGAGTCTTTTACATCACTATAGAGGAACCTGGGCCCACTCATCTTTGCAAAATTGTTTCCATTCACCTGCAGTGGAAGGGTTTGGGGTATGTACGACCTGTTTAAGGTCATGCCACAGCATCTTAATCAGATTTAAGTCCATACTTTGCTTAGGCCCTCCAATCAGAGGTGGACTTGCTGGTTATCCTCATTAACATTGTCCTTCTGTATAACCAAAGTCGCTTGAATTAAAGTTCATGGTTGAACATTCTCCATTAGGATTTTTGATAGAGAGCAGAATTCATGGTTCCATCAGTTACTGCAATTGTATCCCGGTCCTAAAGGTGCAAAGCAGCCCCAGATCATCACATTACCACCACTGTATTAGACTGTCAGAATTATGTTCTTTTTCTGATATGTTGTATTTTATGCTCCAGTAGATATCATTTTCATCCAGTCTCATTCTTTGATAATAAACCTTAATGAGGTCATGAAGTTAGTCATTGATGTGGTCTTAGAGTAATTTTGGTAGGCTCACTACCGGTAGGTTCACCATGTTTTCTCCATTTGTTGCTAATGGTTCTCATTGTGGTTCTCTGGAGTCCCAAAGCCTTAGGAATGGCTTTGTAACCCTTTCCAGACTGATAGATGTTGACTTAGATTCTCATCTGTTTTCTACATTTATTTGAAATGGGATATGATGTGTTGCTTCTGATATGTTTTAGCCTGAGTCATCTTGTCAGAAAGTTATATTTAAATGATTTCTTGATTCAATATTCGAATTCAATTTGGTCAGTAACCTGGTTAAACATTAATTCAGGGGTTAACATGGGTCGGGCTCATTTTAATAATCTTTTTCATTCAAAAAATGTTTTACAAATAAAAATCTGAAAACTGCGTATCCAGCCCCTCCCTCAATTAATACTTTGTAGAAGCATGCAAATAAAGCTGCCCATGAACTCTGACCAGCTGCCCATGAACTCCCCACAGCATGATGCTTCCACCACCATGTTAATGTTAGAAATGTACCGGTTTCCCTCCATTTCAGAAATGGACACAACTTTGTGTTGTTGCATCTCAAAAAGTCCCAATTAAATACATTCAAGTTTGTGTTTATAACATGACAAAATTAGTTCAACAGGGTAAGAATACCATTGTAAGGCACTGCAGAAAGATGCTTCAAAGCAATGGCAGGGAAAAAGTAGAGAGATTTGCATGATGTGTACAAGGGATGACAATCACATTAGGAGGGGATAAAGTGTACTATCGTGCTGCTTAATTCTCTCTGCAGGAGGCTACATTTAAAAGGAGGCCTTCTCTGAGTTGCGGTGAGATAACGCAGCATGAAAGAAGCAGGGAGAGCTGGAGTTCTATTAGTGTGACAGCTCTGAGGAGTTAGCAGCCTCACAGCGCACCTCATGCAACAGATGGGCTTTGAGGTCTCTGGGAGGGGGTTTCAGTCAGAGCCAGAGACAACTCTCTCCTTGTGGAGCTGCGGTGCGAGTGCTGGACGGCCCCTGAGCTCACCATAATTGATGAATAGCGTGGTCCACATTAAGTGACATGCGCCGTTGGCTGTAAGTGGGTGCGATGATTGGGGTCCTTTTGAAGCTGGGGCCCTGAGCTGTGTTTGAACCATCAGCAGAGACCCTGCATCTCTGTAAAAGACACCAGACGGTGGTTTGGTTTCAGCCTCGACACAAACAAACACACACACACACATGCAGACACACTACCCTCAGTAGTTTTATAGGGTTTTGGGGGAGGTGACTGTATTATTTCTGTTGCAACACGGGCTTAATTCAAGGCAGATTTGACCCTGGTACTGCTCCTACGCTTCTGCTCGGTTGGATCAAGTCTTAATCCTGCCCTCACCACATGAATGAGAGACACAAAGAGAAGATTGACTCGCTGCTGCCACATACATCAGATGTCACTCAGGTCCATATGCTGTCACGCAGCTTCTGATTGGGATCGGCGTGTCATATGAAAGCTGAAGGAGCTTATAATAGAGGCCTATACAGGCCAGAGGCGGAGACAGACATGCAGGAAGATTGGAGCCACATCTTGCACAGATACGGTGGGCTTGTGTGCAGTCAACCTGGAACTGATCTTCTGCTACTCGCTTGTTTTCACAGATCCATAATGTCGACACATCTTCTGCCAGGAGAGCTGGTGGACCTGACCTTTGACACCACTTCTAAGTTGCGGTGCACAAAGCAGTTTCTAAATAGGAGCGACTTAGGAAACTCTTTACAGTAAGCTGTGACTAACAAACCCAAAACAACGCTGGGAAGCATCCAACCTCCGTCCCTGCAACACGAGCTCCCACTCTCACCCAAGCACATAATAACTCCTGCTCAAGGGCCTGTTATTGTAGTATCTTTTCAAGCGACGCCAAACCCAAAACACTCTCTCCACTCACACAAAACCTTGAGCAAACAGGGGGTGCAGGCAATACTTTCCAACGACTGCGCCCACCAGGCAGCAGATCGCGAGGCAGAGGAACTTGCAGTGGGTTCAATGTTTGGTACACCTCAAGGTCCAGCTCCCACGCACTGGAAACACAGGAATGCTGGGTGCTACCAGACCCTGTTGATCCCTCACTGACGCCCCTGGAGTCGACACCCCTTTCAATCTCCTTCTGAAATGGGAGTAAAGGACAGTATTGCGCAGGGATAGGCCTCTGATTTGTTCCGTGGTCTCTTTGAAAACATGCATCCTACAGAAAGGCGGAGGAAACATCCAGTAACCGTGACTTGCAGGATGAACGCAAAAACAAGATGTGCAGCGGCATGAATTTACTTCTTTCCAGAGAGGGCAGTGGGCTCAGTTTGCAAATACTCTTTACATGAAGCAAGTTTGGTTGCTAGTTCTCTGCCACAAAAGAACTGGTACAACTATTTACAGCGGCATGCAAAACTATTAGTACCTCTTTGCCACCTTGTGTTACATTACAAATGCAAACGTTAATGTATTTTATTTAGATTTCATGCGACAGATTCCTAATTGTAAAGTGGGAGGAAAGTAATACGCTTGTTACACATTACATTTTAGAACTACCTTTTGCTGTAACTACAGCTGCAAGTGTTTTGGGGGTATATACTTAAACTTGCACCGTCCAGTATTTGTAGCTATGTGTTACTGAACTGTACAATTACTGATACTGAGTTACTGATTGGTGACACAATTCATTTGAGAAAATAATGTTTAAAAGACAAAAGTAAAATATTTGTTAATGGGGAAAATCCTGACGGGTGGAAGATATATTGCTCCAAACTGGTGACAGATCAGCAGAAAGAACAGCATCAACTAAAGATGCAGTGCTTTGCAAAGGCAAGCATTAAAACAAATGCAAAGAAAAAATGCTTAACAAGCAAAAACAGCCACAAGTAAAGAAAAGCTGCACCAGACCACTAGGGGTAATTGACCACCAAGTCATATTGGACCAGACCCTTAGTAAAGACATTAACGGGATGCCCAGAAGAAATTTGGAAGGCAGAAAGAAAAGGTACATTTTCCTTCATGTCTCTTTCAAACAAGTGGTCGTAATATGTTACAATACTATAAAACAGCAGCATATTTACATCGGTAAAATGCACCTCCATTTTGTGGAGTGAGTTTGCAGATTTTTTTTTTACTTGCTGTTGTTTTTTGTATTTACATCATTTTTCCTTTGCTTTTTTTGTGAGTTGGAGATTTTTGCTTCTCAATTTCCTGTGATTGCATCATTTTACTTTTGCAGCATTTTTCTGTAGCATTTGTTTTTGGTGTTTCTGTGTTTTGGAGTTTGTATCATTTATATGTTTGCAGCACATTTAGCCATTTGCTGCACATTTGCCCTGTCGGCCATCATAGTTTTTAGATGATAAAACAACACAAGATAACGTAGAATTGTGAAGAGGAGGGGACATGATACACGATATCAAAATTGTTCGAAATTAAAAATTGAAAGAGTCCCTGTCCTGCTGAAGAACAGTATCCCTACAGCATGACGCTCCCACCCAAGCCTGCAAACAGAGGGGGACAAATGGGTCTGTTGTCCCAGGCCTAGGATATGGGGGGCAGAGCTCCATCTACAGTCTGAAAGTCCGAACGGAGCAGACAAAAGCGTTGCGGAGGAGGCTCCTTGGCTTGGAGCGGAGAGTTAGTCTGGGGAGCTGTGTGAAAATGGAAACTGGAGAAGACAGAGAGCACTTGCCACAGATATCAGTTAAAGTGCCGAATGAGGGGCTGGCTGACCGGTCAGAGAGATTGAAGGTGAGAGCGGTGCATACAGGCCACCTATTTTTGACCTATATATCTGACCACAGCATTGTCTTTCACAACTTTCTCCCAGACCTGTCTGGTGTGTTCATCTGTCATCATGATGCTGTTTGATCCCTATCAAACGATTGAGGCCTTAACAGAATAGCTGGATTTATATTGAGATTATGTTACCCTACACACGTTAACTCTATTGACTTATTAGGGAACCTCTGAAGGAAATTGGTTGCACTGGATTTTATTATGGAGTATCAGAATGTAGGGGTCTGAATACAAATGCACACAACACTTAAGATTTCTTTTTGTAAAACAACTTGAAAACCATGCATCATTGTCCTTCCATGTTGTGTTGGCCTATCACATAACTTCCTAATGAAGTACGTTGAAGTTTGTGGTTGTAACTTGACACAATGTCAAAACCTTCAAGAGGTATGAATACTTTTGCAGTTTATGTGAGGACATCAATGTCAAAAAATAAATCAGTTGTGTCTCTCTCTTGAGAAGAATTTGTTGTCCCTGATCAAAGAACATGCTGAAGGCTTTTCCATTACATGCTCTCACATTGTTGTGTTTAAGTTTGTCCACAGGCATGGCCAAAGTGAGGGGAGTGTGTGAGAGACAAATCCTGAGAGAAACAGACAGATTGCGGTGGCTTTGATGTGCACTCACATCTCCATCCTAAGAAAAGATACAAGGAAGGGTGAGTTTTTTTGGTGGGGGGTGGGGGAGGGAGCTGAATCCCTGCACAGACCACTACAGTGGAAGAGTGTGTGGAAATGTGTCGGAGCGTGCCATTGCAGGAAAATGGCTTGCATACATCCATGGCTGTGTGCTGATTTTTGGGATGTCAATCAAGAGGAGTGATGAAGCAGAAAGAATTTTCCCCCCTCTCTCAAATAACCCTGGAGCAGAGGAGACAACTGACACGCCTTTAAAGGGATACAAACCAGCCCACACCACA
The DNA here is from genome assembly GCA_036173005.1 of Crenichthys baileyi. Lineage (NCBI taxonomy): Eukaryota > Metazoa > Chordata > Actinopteri > Cyprinodontiformes > Goodeidae > Crenichthys > Crenichthys baileyi. The sequence goes on along the minus strand of JAHHUM010002029.1, from coordinate 798,731 downwards.
TCTAAACCTCGCTGTGTTCTCCTCTTCTCAAGGGAGGAACTCCAACACCAATGTGCTCCCCACATGTCCAAGTCCTAGCCTACGGTATTTGGAAGGTTTTGGCTGTGTGTACGTCCTGGATATTAGGAGAGGCCTGTTTTCGGGTGAGTGCTGACAGCCCGTCACTTAGCGCTGTAATGATGACTTGCTCCATCAAAAGCACGCACAGCTGCGTTAGGAAAATAGGCATAAATCAGTGATTCCTAACCCGTGTTCCCTGATTCACCCTCACATCCTTCTGCATCACCACCTGTCATGTTGGAAATGTCTTTATTCAGGTGGATGTCATTCTTCACTAATAACTGAATCTATTGTTTTTTGACCCACAATTCATGACCTATCTCACAATTCTGAGCACTAATCTGCAGCTTTAGCTAAATGTATTGGCTTGTTTTGTTTAAACTGATTTCAAGTAATACTGTGCAGGGTTCTGACGCAGTCTGGAATATTAGTCTGGATTTTGATGTAAGTATTTTAGAAAAAAATAGCACAGTAAATATATTTTTATTTTCACTATTCATTATCCTGTTGTCTAAAGGTTGCATCCATCCATCCATCCATCCATCCATCCATCCATCCATCCATCCATCCATCCATCCATCCATCCATCCATCCATCCACCTATCCAGCCATCCATCCATCCATCCATCCATCCAAGCATAATATTTTTAATGTCAAGGAAGTCTAAAATAAATAATATTCTTGAGTCTTGGAAAATCTGCAAGATTCTGCAAGAAATCTGCATTTAGTAAACTGTGTGTTTACTAAATGCATTCCCCGAACTTTTCATTGTGCTACCAAATATGCAAATATATTCTGTGTTAGAAGTGGTCCCTAGATAGAATCCCTGGCTTGAATGGGTGCAACAACAGTTCTGTAGTGCAAAACAGATCACGCAGATATGGAGCAACATCAATGTTTTTTCAATCTAAATTCCAAGATTACTTCATGTTTTGCACAAGGCCAGACTCCAGTCACAGCCAACATCTGAATACACCATCACTCACTGCGGTACGGCCGACTGAAGGCACGTACAAGCAGTTGGCCTTTGAATAAGCGAGCCGACGTTGTTCACGTGGCCCACCTAATAATTAACGGATGCTATGACTCAGCTCGGTCCCTGTGCTGTAATTATCCGAGGAGGTTGTCATATTTATTTAACTAGGAAGCTAAGACGGCTGAAGTCCAGCCAGGTCGTGTGTTGGATGGTGTCAGATTAAAACCATGACACACTGAGCTGATTCTCCTCTTCGGAGCAGGGTGGTCTTTGCTCCGTCTCAAGCCTTCCGTGTGTGTGTGTGTGTGTGTGGTTTGTTTGTGAGAATGTCACAATAGCATGACCTGGAGAAAATTTCTAACATCCACACTAATTCTGCTGAGACATCCTGAAGGTCCACATGCACACAGATCACCCTTGTCCCATATGCAGAAACGGAGCCAACAAGGGTGCCTTTGACACCGACCCCAGCCTCCATCTCGTCTTTTCACCCTCCCACGTCGTTTGGTCCCTGCAGAGGTGCTTCAGGTGCAGGACTCTGCTGTTTCCAATTAGCGGGTATAAATTAGCATTGCTCTGCCTTGTCCTCTATCCAAACATTGCCGTCTCTTCATCCCTGTCGACCCCGCACACTTCACTCTGCCTCTGACCTCCTGCCTGTTTCGCTTGGACATAAATTTCCCCTCCTTTATGGCTCTTGTCTTCAACCTCTTGCACCCCACTAACTCATGCTGTGTGCTGTTGATGTGCAGTGCATTTGGTGTAAAGACCCTACATTTTCACTCAATGAAGGCATAAATCCTGCTTCATATATCAAAATGTGAAAGGAAAATAACTTCTGGTTTTACAGTACAGTCTGGTTAGCTGTGATATTTCATAGGAGGCGAGGACGCAACCTGGCACGTGTGCTGCAGGTCGCAGCGAGGCGTGCTCTGATAAGGTTACACAGAGATTCAATTACTCCAGAGATGCCTTATTGCATGGTGCATTTGCGAGCCTTCTCCTTTACAGGTCAGTCTGTTAAAGCCAACGTTATTTTTTCCAGGGCAGAGAGATCAGCTGCGAGCAGGACCCGAGGTCAACGTGGCACAAAGAGTTCACATCTGTTTAAATAAATTCTCTGCTGTGCCATCAGCAGTAAACACACAGACACACACACACACACACACACACCACACACACACACGTACACACATGCACTGACAGAATGTAACACAGTACGTTTTCTCTGATTTTGTAAATCAAGGGAACATCTCTTCATGTTCCCAAATGTTTACTAAAATTCATTCACAGGAACTTCAGAAATGTTTTTATGCCACTTTTGAGCAACATTGCATAAACAGCGCACATTATCTATAGTGATTCTCAAAAGTCTACCCTCCCTGTTTTCTAATTTTAAAACCCTCACACATTTAACATAGAAACAAAGAAATCTGAAGGAAAACGATAAAAACAAATAAAAGGTGTAATAACCTTTTTGCATAACTTAAAACTAATACTTTGTTGAAGCATATTTTGATTTACATTGAGCATAATGTCTTCTACGACATCCAACATATTACCTTGGTAAAATTTTCCCTAAACACTTTAAGCTAGTTTTTCAAATCCAGCAGATAGTGAAGACATCTCTTGTCCACAGCAGTCTTCACAGATTTTCTGTCAGATTTAGTTCTGGCTCAGCCGTTCCAAAACCTTCATTTTTTTTCTGTTGATTTGGATTCACTGTGAAATCCTTCTTCATATTCAGCTTTCTTACATACACCAGAAGGTTTTAAATATAAACTGATATTTAGAGCTGTTCACATTTCCATCCATATTGACAAAATGTCTAGTTCCATCACAGAAAAGTAACTCCAGCACATGATGCTACCTCCACCATGTTTCACTGTGGGTACCGTGTTTTTTTTGTGATATTCAGTGTTGTCAAACATACCTTTGCTAAATGCTGGCAAAAGTTCCAATTTGTTTTTATCAGACCATAATGCATTCTTCCACAACGAATAAGGGATCTCTTTAGCCAGGTTTTCTTTAAAAGAGAAGAAGAAGAATTTCAGAGAAGCAATCAGCTTTGGTCATTTCCCAGGTGTCCCATATTTTCTCCAATTCTTGATAACTGTTTTCACTGTGCCAAAGTATTTATATAACACTGTTACATTTTTTATACTCTTCTCCTGACTGATACCTTTGTGCAACGAGATACGCTTGATCCTTTGTATCCTCCTCGCTTGAGCTAAATGATGCAAATGAGGAAATTACAGGAAAATCCTACAAGGACGACTTAACTTATTTACACTTAATCGGATTCTCTATAACTGATGTTCGGCGTGCACCAAAGAAACAAAATGCTTTAGTAATATATTACTTTAAAGGTCCGCACATTTATGCAACCAAGGTCGGTCAGCCAGTCATTTTCTACCGCTACTGCCAATGTAGGTCGCGGGGAAGCTGGTGCCTATCTTCAGCAGTCTATGGGCGGGAGGCGAGGTACACCCTGGGCAGGTCGCCAGTCCATCGCAGGCCAACACAGACACACACAGGACAAACAACCACACACTCACTCATTCGCACCTAAGGGCAATTTAGAGAAACCAGTTTACCTAACATTCATGTTTTTGGACTGTGGGAGCCAGAGTACCCGGTGAGAACCCACATATGCACGGGGAGAACATGCAAACTCCATGCAGAAAGACACCCGACTGGGAAACTAGGACCTTCTTGCTACAAGGCAACAGTGCTACCAACTGCGCCACCGTGCAGCCTGCAACCAAGGTATTGCCGTTTTTTATTATTATGTTGTTTTTCCTCATAACAGATTCCTTTGTTTTTAATTGAATTTTACAGAAAAAAGTGAAAAAATTTGAAATACTGGTCTTACAAAAGTATTCAAAACTACCTACAAACTTTCATCATTTCTATTATAATTTATAAAACGATGATGTAAGAAAGCGTGGTTAGCAGTGCAGACGATGTTTTACTCTTGCAATCATATTTTCAGACGCTGACTCTTTCACAGAAAGGGCAACAACTCCAAGGAGAAAAATTTTAAAATAAAAGCAAGCAGCTTCAAAATATCACATCATTAACTGCTCTACATTACTGATTTTGGCACCTGTCATGTGTGGGTTTTATTCTCTTCTTTTTTTACAAGCTCAAGTTGCCGTCACAGTGAAACATGGGAGTGAAGGAGGGAGGGAAATATACTGAGCATGTCCTCTACTGGACATGCAGCGTTTACAGGGATCAAATGCTTCCAATGTATAGGGTGTGTGTATGTGGATGTGTGTGTGTGTGTGTGTGTGTGTGTGTGTGTGTGTGTCTGCTTTACTCCAACTCTCTGCTGCTACCAAGTCTTTTTACAGAGCACAGGACCTCTGTGTGCCCTCTGCACTTTTTTCTTTATGAGCTTCAGCTTATCCCATGAATTGCAGAGAAAACAGGAGTTGGGCAGGTTTTTACAGGACTCCTGGGGAAAACAAGAGTGAGAAGTGCAAGAGAGCAAAATAAATTGTAGCTGTCAGTTGGGGAGCTCTGCTCTGATAAGGATGGCAGGGTAAGGGTTGGGGTAAGAGGTTTAATTGTTATCTGAAGGATTAGACAGAATGCTGCCTGGAAGATGCTGGGAAAAACATATTGGAAAGAGGTGAAGCAGATGAAGACAAAGAGGAGAGTGTGAACTTTCATCCACCGATACAGGCTCACTGATGTGGGCTCCCTCCTCCACGGGAGTCTCCAAGATAAACACGGCTGTTGGCCAAACAGCTTTCACCCCTTCTCCTGACCTTACTTCATCCCTCCTTTTTTTTACCAACTTTTGTTTCTCTCTCTCTCTCAGAAACGGTCTCCTCTGCTCTTTTTTGTTACTTCCTTTCCCTCTTGCCGTCCAGATGTTTGGCTCCACAGCAGCAGACGCGCTGAGAGCGAGGACCATGGAGCTCAGCGATGGGAATCTCCAGCCTGGATTGGAATGCTGACACCCCCCCATCCATCTCCATCAGTGGAGATGCATTTGTTTGACTTGAGATGTGATTGTGTTTTCCCTTCCTCACACCTGCAGCTTCCTCTGACCCGTGCTCTCCCAGCCCCCCACTCACCCAGTCCTCTGGACTCTCTCTGATCAATTGCTTTAACTTGGAATAACAGCCATCCAGCAGCTACTGCTTTTACTTCGTGTTTCATATTTCCTCCCTCTCAGCAGATGCTTTTTCTCAAACTACTTTAATCCTGAGCACTCATGCAATTATTTAGGCAGCTCCTGTCTCTTTGTGCACTCATAAAACAAAGTTTAACAAAGATATTGTTGAATTCCAAACAAATTTTAAAATGTAGTTAGCTAACTAAATTATTCTTCTTATTATTTTCTCATTGAATTACTCTGAAAATAAGTCAGGTTCTAACTGTGACGTAAACTAAATGTTGACTTTATACACAACAGCCAGTAGCCACATTTATTTGAATAATCATGAAGAAGTGCAAAATATATGCACAATCAGCCGATTATAAACAGGGTCACAGAATATATTTCTGAATTTTCAGACCAGAATAATCTTCCTCAATTAACATTTAAAACATACAAGCTCAGATTGATCAATTCGAAATACACCTGATTAATGACTGAAGGATACGGTTTCCCTGGTGCAGTCATTAGAGCACTAGTGAAACCTCCCTGTTAAAAAGAAATAAACAATAATAATAATTATTCTTATTTTAACATTGACTCTAAAAAGGTGGGAAATAGGCCGTTTCCCTGACAACCCTAACTAAGATGTGCTGTTCACTTAGCATTAGTGATGTCACCAAACTAGCTAAAGCTGGATGCAAACTTCAATTGTTACTCAAACAGAGAAATCTTCCCATCAGCCAGTCTTATGGCAGTTCATAACCTTTACCGAGTAAGTGGGTTTATTTATTGAACAACTGTTAAGAACTTATTGGCCTTTGTTCACTGCTGGCCACACATGATGAATGAAGTAGCTAAACTGAACCAACACTTTCATTTTATTCAAATCATTTTTTTTATTTTCTTGGCAAAATAAAGCAGCAAATGTGGTTAGAATTGAATCCTTATAGAACAATACATTTACAAACCAAAATGCTTGATTAAAATTCATATAATTTTAATAGCTAATATTTGACATGCTGCAAAGTTTCTTATTGTTGTGTGGTTTTTCCTCCTATGCCAAAAATAAATTCTTTGTTATGAAGGCATAAAATGTTAATTAATTTTGAATCGTTAAATGGTGGAATGTAAACCTTTCCCCTGATATTCACAGCTAAGATTTGCCCTTTATTTGAAGCTTGCTTGTTAGCCAGTTTAGCATTAGCACTGTGGCTAAACAGTTTGAAGCTAGAAACAAACTTAAATTCTTACTTGAGCACAGAAACTTTTTCAAACATTTTCAAGTCATATGAAGGTTTTTAACCCATGCAAACTCATCAGTCTTGTTGTTCTCTGCTGGACACCACAAACAACGAAGGAGAAAAGCTGTCTGCTATCTGGACTAACTATCTTCAGTTAATTTAAATTAGTTTATTTCTGTTCAAAATAAAGTCGTTAATGTTAAAATTGAACCATTATTGAACATTACATTTAAAAACTGCTATGCTTGATTTAAATGTAACTAATTTAAGAGCTTATAATTAATACCCTCTGAAATTCCTTTTTACAGTGTACTGTTTGTTGTCAGTCTGATGGACTGCTGTGAAAGCAGACCCTTGGGGGAGTAGCATCTTTATCAGATACAGCTCATGTGGGATCAGCGTAAAATAATAAACCAAATCTGTTGTGAGGGGAGCCAAGCAAGCGATTTGACTTTCAACAAACTGTGGTTCAGTGCAGATCAAACATTCCTCTTGCTTTTAAATTTATCACAATGCAAACCCAACCCCATTAGTCAAAGCCTCTCAGCGCGTTGTAGCTGCTAATTCTGCGGGGCTGGCCAAACGTATTGCCCCCCCCCCATTTAAATGCTATGGCTGCCCTGTTGCTGAAACCCTCTCAAGCTGTTCCAGACGTCTGACAGCAGCCAAATTTATTTATTGACTTCATTTCACTCTCAAGGCAGCTTTTACAGCTCCCCCGAGTGATACTCAGTTAATGTTGAGCAGTTCATTGCTCTTGAGTGTTTTTTTGCTCCCCTTCACCCTCCTTCTACACTGCTCCTAAGTGTTTTAAAAACTCCGTAATGACATGCTGTTGTGGAAATGAAAAAGCATGTGGGATAAAAAGAAAAAAACATCCATGTGGGCTTCCACCTCCGAGGAGACAGTAGGCCACCGAGGAGACGAGGATGGCCCAGTTCATCAAAATGAATGAGAACTTTTTTCCTGGTAAAAAAACCCCAAAGAGATCCAGACTCTGTGCAGAAAACCAAACTCTCATATCCACTTTGCTCATCTTTCCGTCATGAGAGAGATTCCGGAAAGTAAAGCCGTTGCATTAAAAATCATCATTTATCAGTAGAAAAATGGATGTTGTTTCAGTACTATTCTTATTATACTTTTATATTTGTAGTTTGCTACAGTTTTCATTCATATGTTTCCTTTTTAAGCATTTTAACAGTTTTCATTTGTTGCTTGTACACAGTTTACCTGTACATAACAGTACTAACAAGTCATCTAACAGCAATAGCAAAGCTTTCTAGGAATTAGTAAATCAAAGGGTTTTATCCTTAGATAGAAAGCTTTCTAACCAATTTAAATAATAAACTGAATTTGATTGACTGTTTGATAACTAGGATTAATTGGAATGTATATACTTGACTTGGAATATGTATGATTCGATTGAATTGACTTTGTAAAGTGCCTTGAGATGACATGGGTTGTGAATTGGCGTTATATAAATAAACTGAACTGAACTGAATTGAAACTGAATTGAAGTGTGTCCTGCCAAATTGGATAAAATTACCCTCTTTTCATGTTAACCCACAGCTAGCCACAGCTAGCTAACCAGTGAATCTGGTCGTAACACACCATTGCATTTTACATACCTCTTCACTGTTCAATGTGTTCAAGAAAGTTCTCAGGGTTCATTAAGTACCCACATTAAGAACAGCTGCATATGTGTGACTTTAGGACTCTGCAGATGTTTACGCTGCACACTATCAGCCCCGCAGAGAATGCAGGAACACTTCAAACTGTTGTACATGGTGAAATTTACACCACACATGCCTTGCATGTTAGGGAAACCACAAATCCTGCTTTCACTCTTTTTATTCTGTGATTCTTTCAGCCTATTAACATGACTAATGTTACAAAGCAGACCACCAGGAGGACCAGCCCTGTTTGTAGATATAAATGACTAATCTTAATTGCTTTAAAACACAGCAAACAAAAGTCTTATATGATTTGACTTTGACCACATCCCTATACACACACTAAACCTTAAAGTAGACTACCCCACTACTGTCCTAACTGGTCTTCTATACTTGAGGTCCTAAACCAGATGTCAAATAGGCATGGACCAGTTACAGGTCTCAAGGTATACCAATGTTTTCAGCATTTATGTTTCAAAATTGCCAAAATGTTTTGTCATATTGTTCCTAGGATTTAAAATCCTTTTAATGAGATGTCAAAGATTTTTTTGAAATACCAGAGTTTTCTTTGAAGAGTTGTGTCATGCAGCGCTGCCCCTCCCTCATCTGTTGTTGTCACGGATGGTCAGCTGGTTGAAGAAAAGCTGCTACCCTTATCTCCCACGTACAAGACAAATCAGGCAGGTTGGAAATACTTCCGCTCGTGAAATAACAAGAACAGTCATGATACTGAGAGTAAATCACAACCTTTTAAATTACAGTTGGTGAGTTGTACAGTTAAACACTCCTGCTAAGTTTTCCCTTCTGTGTGTGCCAGAATAACATTAGGTAAATGTAACAGATTGTTTGCAGGTGAGAGTCTGGTGGAATCTTTCTCTATGCAAATTCCCAGATTATTACAGAAACATGAGGAAAAATAAGCTCCATTTGTCTATTAGAAGAGCCATCATTATTGATTGCTTTGGTTTATGGTGGTGGCAGCATCATGCTAGGGGTAATGCTTCCCCACAGCAGGGTGAGGAATGCTTGTCAGAGTTGATGGGAAGGTGGATGGATCTAAATCCGACTGAGAGTCCTTGAAAGTCGATGTTAACAGAAACTCTCCATCCAAATTGACTGAGTTTGAGGTATTTTGTAAAAAAAATAATAGAAACATCAGTCTGTAGATGTGCAAAGATGGTAGAAACCATGCATAATCTTCCTGCCACCCTACGATCACACTTAATACACCACCCAGTATGCAACACAAAGTGGTGGCATCATTGTGGTGTGGGGATGTTTTTTTTTTCTTGAGCAAATGTAGCTATAATTGCAGCAAAAGGTGGTTCTACAAAGTATTACCTCTGTGGGGGGCAAAGGGGGCACCCTTCATTTAAATTCTCAAAATAGTGGCCTATTCAATTAGATAAATACAGTTTTCACACTACCCATCTGTTCCGTCTTTGATAACAATACTTTGCAGCAGTGAATCTAGTGGCATTTTTCTATAAGCAAACTCACAAACTAACTCAGACACATGAGGAAAAATGAGCTCTACCATTTGATCCAACATAGTCTGATTCGAGTACGGGCGTCTTTATAGGCTAAACTGGGATCGTATTGACTTCAAGAGAGCTTGCATTATCTCCATCATTTCATTAAAAGAGCCATAATTATTGGTGGCTTTGGCTCAGTCTACCCACCAGTTATTATTGCATTGCAGTCCTCAGCCTTTAGAGGCTTATCATGTTTTTGTGTTTTTTCCTCTTCAGATGAATGAATTCAGGGCCCTCTCTCTCTCTCTGGCTCTCCTTTCCTCTCCCTGCTGCTGCTCCTACTGCGCTTCACAGAGCGCCTTTAGCTCGGCAGCTTTTTCAAATTTGGGACTTGCAACACTCAGCCAAAAGCCGCAAATTACCCCCCTCTAGCAGCAGCGAATTAGGAACAATTTTGTGTTAGCTCTATAAAAAAAGTGAGGGAGAGAAGCATGGGGGAAAATATAGCTTACACTAGGGACCACCAACAGAGGCAGCATGGGATGAGCGGGCTCGCCGGTCGACAGTTTGGGTGGCAGGGCGGTGCTAAAAAGCAAGCCTGAGTGATCTTCAGAGCAATCAATCCTATCATATCACATCTACATGGAGCAGCATAACATCCATTAGCAGACACAAAGGCCTGAATTAGCGGATTTGTGTTGCTGTTCCAGGATGTTTGCAGGCCTGTGGGTTGAGCTAACACAGACCTGCAGCCAAGATGCTGACAGATCTTCAGCACCTTGCAGGATTAGTCAGTCTTGTGACACTGAAGGAGGAAAGGATACCAATGAGGTGACAATCCTGGAATTTTCATTCTTTCTTTTATTGAGGGTGGGATTTAGATGTATTTTTTACATTGCTCCACAATGCGGTTGGTCTTTAACTCAGAGCATTAATATAAAAAGGGGGTCATTTTCTAGTTTCTTGCAAAGCGTGAGGTTTGGCACGCCTGCCTAATCTGCTTCCCTTGAGCCAATCCATGTTTTTCCCATTCTGGCACCCTCTTTCTACTCCCTTTTAAAATCCATTTCCAAGTTGTAATATGCCACTGCAGACATTGCTGTGGGGGGAAAGAAGTAAGAAGAGAAAGTGCAGACAGAGGCAGAGAGGTGCAGGCTGCTCCTCAGTGGAAAGCAGACAACTTTTTCTGTCTCGGAGATCAGACGCGGCGTTCGGGCCAAAGCTGGGTTGGGGTTACTGACTCTCATTAGGCCTGTGCAACAATCGCCAGGCCTTGGGCTTTGCAACTGTTACAAGGGCTAGCACAACTGAAGTCTGAACCCCAATCCCCCCTTCTGACACGATTTGGCCCAGAAGTTGATTGTGTTTCCTGCTCAAACTTTCTCATTAAGCAGCATCGAGTTTGAAGCCTTTGTTTGTGTGGCTAATGGCTCTCATTTAGTGCAATAAGCGGTCCAGGGGCTGCTGTGGGTGACATCACACATTTGCGGTGTTTGATCTTCGGTCTGTAAAATGAGACTTTTTTTTCCCCTGGTGGTTGGAGAACTTTTACCTGCAGTGCATACTGCACACTGACATTTATGCAGGCCCGCGCTTCGAATCAAAAACTCATGGAGAAGAGATTTTGGAGGAAAGCCATCCTCTCTTGGGCGGGCAGAAACAGCTGGCAAGCAGGAAATCTGAAAAATAGATATTTTTAATATATAATGTGCAAGTTTTCACTAATATTTGGTGCTAATTTGGCTGTAGAATCCCGCAGCCATGTCTGTGACACATAGACACATAATCCTGAAGTCGCGATATTCCATCTGCATCTGTGTTTTTCTCATTCATTTTCTCTGCCCTTGCAAGGAGTTTTACATTTCCTATGATTAAAACATTCACATTCACCGTTTTGGCCGTGCAACCATGACATCCAGCTTCAAGATTTTTAGCGATTGGATGCTTCTAAAAATGAAAAACCATAGTTATTCATCAAAACAGATGTTCAAACGTGTTATAAAGGATCAGTTGACATCATTTGCGCAGCAGCATCCCCAAAGTTTGGAGAAATATTTCTGTAAAACAGCTTTTCATGAGAGAACATCTCAGTTCTTAAATCAAAAGTTTACATTTTCACAGTTCTTGTTTCAGGGATAATTGGTGATACAACAGCTATCTTCAGCGGTGTTTAAAAACAAGAATTAGGTGCACAGGTTTAAAATTATTGTGGATTTTCTCTAATCCAAACAGGCCCAAATTATACAAGCAAGCTGGAATATATACACACACCCCCAATAATATTTGTCTTAATGTCTCCTATCAGGTTGCACCATGAGCAGCTGCTTTTGTTGCCATCAACAAACTTCTGGCATAATAATGGCTGGATGTTTGACCGCTCTTGGTGGAGGAAATGGTGGAGCTCATGTAAGCTGACCTGGCTATAAGGTTTGGTCCACAAACTTTCAGTATAGTTGAAGTTAGGGGTTTCCATAACTTTAACTGGCTTAACCAAATTCCACATGTGATTTTGATGTGTGTCCAAATTTTAAACATCTAGATGTTGATTTGAGGTAAGGCTAAAATATTTGAGGATGTCATCCTTCTTTATTGATTCATTCACTTTTAATGTACAAATGCCACTTACAGAAATTCTGCCCTGCAGAACGATGCTGCCACCACCACCACGGTGTTCTTAAAATAGATAGCGATGAAAGTGTTGATATTCGCTCGGTAGTGGTCTGCTCCCTCTCAGTCTACAGTGATATAAAACTCCCTTCACTGTTGACAGTGGTCTTCCCACATCCTCCAGTTTTTTCCTGCATGTTCCTTATCATCATGGCCATTTTTCTTTCCTTCATCTTTTATCTGAGGGGGACCGTGTGGTTCAAAAAACTGAAACTTGGACACAACATGTGCTTTCACAGTACAATAATCTCAGACACACATCATAAGTGGTTTTTGAAAGAATAAAGCAACCAAAACAAAGCTGTGAAAGCTCAGCCCTGCTGAAAAGCCGGTTCTGTGCACGAAAACCAGCAAGTTTAAATGAAGTTGACTAATTCTGCTGAGAAAAGTGGTAAAACATTCTGCTAAACTTCAGCTCGATAGATTTTTCCAATTTTACTATAATCATGTGAATAGGCTCATTAGTTCGATAAAATCATTGCGGTAGCAACAGGTCTAGCCGACCTCCACATGCAGGACTATTACGGTAGCTTAACCCTTTGGCTCATAATTGAGCCAAAATCTGTTCTGTCAAAGTTAGTAATGCCGCTGTGGTATCCTAAATAATTGTTCCTTTGATATATTTAACAATTTCACAACAAGATAAAGTTAGGGGCCGCATGTTTTGGACACTCGGGTGAAGAGAGGGGCTGAGCTGTCCACTGATCACCACCTGGTGGTGAGTTGGATCCACTGGAGGAGGAGAAAGCCGGACAGACTTGGCAGGCCCAAGCGCATAGTGAGGGTCTGCTGGGAACGCCTGGCGGAGCCCTCGGCCAGGGATGTATTCAACTCCCACCTCCGGTAGAGCTTTGACCAGATTCCGGGGGATGTAGGAGACATAGAGTCCGAGTGGACCATGTTCTCATCTATTGTCGATGCTGCTGCCGGTAAGGTCTGCAGTGCCTGTCGCAGCGGCAATCCCAGAACCCGGTGGTGGACACCGGCAGTAAGGGATGCTGTCAAGCTGAAGAAGGAGTCCTATCGGCTGTGGTTGGCTTGTGGGACTCCTGAGGCGGCTAACGGGTACCGTGAGGCCAAGCGTGCTGCGGCCCGGGCTGTGGCAGAGACAAAAACCCGGGCCTGGGAGGAGTTTGGTGAGGCCATGGAGAAGCACTACCGGTCGGCCTCCAAGCGATTCTGGCAAACAGTCCGGCGCCTCAGGAGGGGGAAGCAGTGCTTCGCCAACACTGTTTATAGTGGGGGTGGGAGGCTGCTGACCTCGACTGGGGACGTTATCGGGCGGTGGAAGGAGTACTTCGAGGATCTCCTCAATCCTGCCATCACGCATTCCCTGGAAACAGAGGCTGGGGACTCGGGGTTGGACTCTTTCATCACCCAGGCTGAAGTCACCGAGGTGGTTAAAAAGCTCCGCGGTGGCAAGGCTTCGGGGGTGGATGAGATCCGCCCTGAGTACCTCAAATCTCTGGATGTTGTGGGGCTGTCATGGTTGACACGCCTCTTCAACATTGCATGGCGGTCGGGACAGTGCCTCTGGACTGGCAGACCGGGGTGGTGGTCCCCCTTCATAAGAAGGGGGACCGGAGGGTGTGTTCCAACTAAAGGGGGATCCTCAGCCTCCCTGGTAAGGCCTACGCCACGGTATTGGAGAGGAGAGTCCGGCCGATAGTCGAACCTCGGCTTCAGTAGGAGCAGTGTGGTTTTCGTCCCGGCCGTGGAACACTGGACCAGCTCTATACCCTCCACAGGGTACTCGAGGGCTCATGGGAGTTTGCCCAACCGGTTCACATGTGTTTTGTGGACCTGGAGAAGGCATTCGACCGTGTCCCTCATGATGCCTTGTGGAGGGTGCTCCAGGAGTATGGAATCGGGGGCCCTTTATTAGGGGCCATCCGGTCCCTGTACGAGCGGAGCAGGAGTTTGGTCCGCATTGCCGGCACTAAGTCGGACCTGTTCCCGGTGTATGTTGGGCTGCCCTTTGTCACCGGTCCTGTTCATAACTTTTATGGACAGGATTTCTAAACGCAGCCAAGGGCCGGAGGGGGTCTGGTTTGGGGACCAGTGGATTTCGTCTCTTCTTTTTGCAGATGACGTGGTCCTGCTGGCTCCCTCTAGCCAAGACCCACAGCATGCGCTGGGGCGGTTCGCAGCCGAGTGTGAAGCGGCTGGGATGAAGATCAGCTCCTCCAAGTCTCCAAGTATCTCGGGGTCTTGTTCACGAGTGAGGGAAGTATGGAGCGGGAGATCGACAGACGGATCGGTGCGGCTGCCGCAGTAATGGGGGCGCTGTGCCGGTCCGTTGTGGTGAAGAGAGAGCTGAGCCGAAAAGCGAAGCTCTCAATTTACCGGTCGGTCTACGTTCCTACCCTCACCTATGGGCATGAACTTTGGGTCGTGACCGAAAGAACGAGATCCCGGATACAAGCGGCTGAAATGAGCTTCCTCCGTAGGGTGGCCGGGCACTCCCTTAGAGATAGGGTGAGGAGCTCGGCCATTCGGGAGGGGCTCGGAGTAGAGCCGCTGCTCCTCCACATCGAGAGGAGCCAGTTGAGGTGGCTCGGGCATCTATACCGGATGCCTCCTGGACGCCTTCCTCGGGAGGTGTTCCAGGCACGTCCCACCGGGAGGAGGCCCAGGGGACGGCCCAGGACACGCTGGAGGGACTATGTCTCTCGGCTGGCCTGGGAACGCTGTGGGCTCCCCCCGGAGGAGCTGGAGGAGGTGTCTGGGGAGAGAGACGTCTGGGTGTCTCTGCTGAGTCTGCTGCCCCCGCGACCCGGTTCCGGATAAGCGGAAGACGACGAGTACGAGTACAACAAGATAAGCCAAAGCAGTTCCACAGTATGCCAGTACCTCCACTGTGTTTTACCTTACCTAAGATGTGCGTTGTCCTATTGGCATCATTTGAGATGGACTGCATTCTCTAAGCGCTTTACTTAGGGAATGCAATACCTGCCCTTTCTCATAAACTTTAGTTCTCACAGTTTAATAGTCATCTTTTAGTGCTTTAAATGGCTACCTAGTTACCAGTCTGTCTTATTCTGGTTCATCTTTAAGCTGTTTGAAGGCGTCTTTTATTTTGCTTTACAACCTAATTAAATCTGGAGATTTCTATTCCTATGGTTTCTTTTCAGCAACATGGATGGGTTTCAACATTATTACATCACTGACGTAGATGAAAACTATGATCCTATCTCCATACGGCTGAAGCTAAAAGTCCAACACCTTCATTTTTAATTCATAGTCAGAGTAAAACTGTAAAGGTTAAACATAAAATTGGTCTAAGGGATGAATCAGTTACAGTTTCTATCTGTCATCATAAGAAATTGATTTAGTATTGTCTTCAGTACAGGGGCCACAACAGGGGCCGGGACCAGTTTGACAGGCACACAAACTTGATAGGTTTTGGTTATTTCAGTTTTTAAGGTTTTAAGATGTTTGTACAAAAAATCTCTTTACAAAGTATTAAAATTATTTAGATTAATAAATAAAAGAATCAACTGTATCCTTTTGAATATTGTCTTGTAGTTTTTTTCTTTCCCAAATCATTACGTCTCCTAATCATTTTTATTGTTTCCTCTACCCCCAACTGTACCCCCCACCCCACCCCTTCTCCCACTCCCAGCGAGCGCGTGGCTGAGGTGTGAGATCATTCTCCTTCTGGCCTTCTGGGTGGCTTTCCTGCTATATGTCACTGTCATCTGTTGGCACTGAGGCACAAGAGGGGGTCCCTATTCCAGAAAAAAAACAACAAAAAAAAAACGAATCACTCTGCTTCACCACCCTGAGAATAATAAAATCCTGGGCACAAGACTGGTGAGAGGCATACCAGTGGATCAGCATGTTTTACGGGGTTTGGCAGAGGAACGTGTGGACCTGTGAGAAGAGAGGTGGTGGGGGGGGGGGTTGCAAGAGAAGGATGGGAAATTTATAATTGAATAACTCCCCAAAGCAGGGCAGCATGGGATGGGTTCTGCCAGGAAAAGCAAATGCCAAGAAGCAAGTGGGGCTTGTGGAAGTCAGCCATTAAAGTAAGAGGAGAGAGAACGTCAGCTTTGATATGCTTCAGGAGAAAGGTGTGAGATTTGGTAATGGAAACCGAAAACCCAGCATTTAGATCAATACAAACCAGACTAACTTTGGGCATGTGCTGGTTACCAGTATCAACGTATATCAAGGTTTCAGGTTTTGAAATATTTCCAGTGGAGGAAAACATGGGACAGTGATAATGTGGGAACTAACAGAGTGCCCATCGTTCATTAATGTTTTAAAACTACAATTGGTAAGCTACAAATGGCATAACTGTCAAGCAGCCAACTGCAGGCTAGCAACTTGAGCAGATAGCTACTCCCACTGTTTCTCTGCCATAAGCAAAATGACAGAAAGATGTGGCAATATTCTGCACAATAAGGCACTTGAAAACTATGCCACGCCTAATTTATTTTAACCTCATCATTGGCTGGTTACCAGTGTAAAGGTATGCCAAGTTTTAAAAAAGGTAAATTTAAAAACAAAACCTAAAAATGTTCTCATACTCCTCTTAGCATTATTTTATTTGGATGCCAGAGAAAGTTTTGAAGTTACCAGAGTTTTCTCCACCTGTGTGGAGCATAGTCTGCCACCATGCATCCACCCTACTCCCCTGATGGTGTACCCTGCAGTCGAAAAGAAGGTTACCTAACTATTTAGTTCTCTTAGAAGAAAGACAAATGTAACATTTGCAAATGTTTCTGGTAACTAAAGGTACGTACAATCATTGTGTGGAAACACCAACATCACTGTTTTAAAACTACAGTCGGCAAGCTACAAGCAGCAGACAGCAGGAAAGTTATTACACCAAGTGGCCCAACTAATAACCAGCTAATATTAGCTTGTCATCTTGTTTTGATTGAACAAATTATGTAAATACAGTGAAACCATGTTACTTTTACTCAAGGTCGTAAAACCATCAACATCTCATAATTTAGCTATAACTTTGTCGGTTACAGCTGTTGAAGTAGCCTTTACCACTGTTTTAAAAAGAGATGATTTCAAAACAGCAAAAATATTCCTTCATACTGTTTTTTTTTTATTAGATGCCAGAGAATGTGTCTGAGATCTTTTCAGACAGCAGCACTTAGCTCCCCCCTCCTGCAACTGTTGCTGCAGTTAAAGTCAAAATAATCAATAAATATGGTAGCATGTTATGCATTTTAATAATAATACATTTTATTTCTACTACTGTTTTTATTGTCAAAATGTCAAATTGCTTACAGGAATAAAAAAAAAAGATTAAAATAAAAATAAAAGTTAAAAGAGTAACTGAATGTAAAAGATTAAAAGATGTTTAAAGCTGTCTGGTGCTTCCTGAAGGTGTCAGGGAGGAGATTCCACGGACGAGGAGCAGTGGCACAGAAAGCTCCTTCATGCTCAATCTGGTGAATTTGTTAAAACTGATCAGACTGATAAAGGATATTTTTGCATAAATACCATAAAACCAAGTTTTTGTTTTTAACTTAAGGCTATTACATCATTAGATTTTCTTTTAAACAAAAGTCATCTCAGGAAGTTTTGAACACTATGCTATGTATAGACTGACCCAAACGGTGTCTATTTTGGAAAATATATTGCATTAATGAAAAGGGTCCAACAGCCACAAGTAACAAACCACATGAGACAAGGTGTGCTTTTAGTCCAGTTATGCATTTATGTGTGGAAAAAACATGTCTCAACACACTGAACCTCTTATGAAAAATAAAATCACACTAAATTATTGCATTAGATGAATTAACTTCAGATGAATTTCCAGCAACACATGCTCTGAACTTGCAGTATTTGTCCCAGAATGAACCTTTCTCCTTGCTTGGCGCTGGAAGCAGAAGGATTGGAGGCAGCGAGGCGGGGCGCTCCACCAAAACGTTTATCTTGCCTGTTTGGCTTGGCGGTTGTTAGTACTGGTACAGCAGCACTGTCAGGCATGAATGGACTTCTGACTGAATTGACTCAGTTTCTGCCAGAGAGCCGACCTCCACATGCAGGACTATGAGCTGTGTGATAACGTAGAACCCTGTTATTCAAGTGGATCTGAGCAGAAACACTGCAGGGTGTTGCAACGTGACTGAGATGCCGTCACACATATATTCATTGCATGAATCATTTCAATATAACAAGGATTCAGGTTGCCTGTGGCAGAATATTGAGTGTGAAACTTCAGCTCTTTGTTGCCAATCTGAGTGGTTTTGCAGACAGCTTCAAATTTGACTCTGAGGGCAAAGACCTCACAGGAGACTAAAGGAAAAATATGTCACTAGTTATTAAAAAAGGAGATTTCTTGTACTAGAATAAAAGACTCAATAAAGCCTTTAAACACTTAATGATGTACAGAGGAAGGAAAAAGGAGAGTGAAAAGACTGAACAATGTAGGATGGAAAACCGATGTGAAGTCACAGCTACACACACACATACAGACACACATGTAAGCCTAAAGAATCTAACTTGCTTATTTTATAAGGTGCACTGACTAGCCCCCTTCCAACCTCCCAGAAGAAAATGACCCCATCTCCCATCCTGTGCTGCCAATCAGCCAGTCTAAACCACATTTGTCTGATGTAGTTTTTTTTCTCACAAGCAGAAAAGGCTTATAACAATGAGTTGGTATAAGATTCTCATGTTATAACCCTGAGTAAAAAAATGCTTTTAATTCATTGTATCACTTTATTTAAACAGAAATGTGAAAACAAATGATAAAACTTTTAATAGCATTATCCCTTTTTGACATTGTGCTATTCTGATGTCTGTTGGTTAATTAGTCAGGCTTTCTGCTAAGGTAGCCTGACTAATTAACCAGCCGACATCCTGCAGTCAGCTGGTTAAGAGACATGCAGGCACTGGTTTGCCAGCTTTAAAAAAGTGTTAGCTTGATGAAAGCAATGGGAGCATTTGCTGTGCACTGCCAGTCACCAGTGCAAAGCAATGTGTCGGGGAGGGGGGAGGATAAGCAGATATTTCCATAAAGAGAATTATTCTTATCATTGCTAAAAATATTACAGCACATTAATTGTTGCAGTTAATATGTATAACCGTTATTTTTGCTATTTTGATTTTGAGACTCTTTAAACTATTCTGCTCTTGGTAGTTTTAAAATAGTGTTAGCTGAATAAAAGTGATGGGTGGTGCTCCTTAAGTTTTACACCATGAGTGACATATTTGCAAACAGATGAGTTTGTCTTTCTTCCAAGCAATGGAAAAGGTGAGCAGCCTTCTTTCAGTCAGCAGAATGGTAGTGTGGGTAGCCCAGTACTACTATATGCTCCATAGTATTCTCTGACATCTTATCGAATGAACCTTAAACCAATGTAACCACATTCAGTATCAGCTCAAGCCAATTCATTAGAATAGAAGGATTTTGGCACTTGGTGGATTGTTCCCAAGTCTGTGTCTGACCCTGATGTTCATGTTGATGGATATCAGGCATCCTAAAGTTTGAAAGTCCAAGAGAAGATTTAATGTTGTTTCTGCCTTTCATGAATTTCCTACATTAGAGAAAAGGATGGAAGTTTAATACAAGATAATATTTGAAAGCTATAATACTGGTGTACATGTAACTGCTGTTCAACAACAGATTGTTTAAGATCAGAAAAAAAACTAAGTAGGTTGAAGTAAAAGTTTGTGAAAGGGTTCCTACCATCTCTGCATCAGGTAATGGTCCCTCTCATTTGTTGCAGTCTCTCACTGACGGAAAGCTGCTAAAGGGGTAAAGATGCGGGGATTTCCATCAGTCTTATCCCTAAGACTCAACATGGCCATCCATCTCGAGCAGAGTCTAGATAAAATGAAAATAAATACAGCTGTGCTCTAAATCCTAAAATCATTTCCCTATGGTCAGTCTCACTGTCAGGCAGCACTGTGTGGAACTAAATGAAACTGACAAGAATAATAAATCAATCAGACGCTTGAAATGAGCTGGGTGGAGAAATGAGAGGAAGACTCAATCATGTAACCTCTCATTAAATCGGCCTGTCTATAGGTTGAATCACAGCAGGTCTGAACTGTTGGTTTAAGGGTCAGGCTGGGATCCATTCATCAACTTTGGATTATTTCACAAATTAAACAAAATACTTTTAACGGGAAGGATGGCTATAATAGAAACAGATGGTTTGGAATTTTGTTTAAATATTTAAATTTTTTTTCTTGCTTTATTACATTTAAATGCAATTTTCTTACTACAGCATGTCAAAAATGTCGTTATTATTATTTATTTATAATTTTATTATTATTATTTATGTAAGTATATATATTTAAATATTTATTTCAAATGCCCTTTTTAAATTAGATTTGGGCAATATATCACATTTAAAGTGAAAATAAATTTTCATATCGTTTGTTGTTTGAAAATATACTTTTTTGAAGTTTTGCACTATCCATACATTTTAGAATTATATATTTTTGGAAAGACTTGATTTTTTAATTAATATTTTTTGCTAATTGGCCTGGCTACAGTTGTCCCACACTGTTCTTTTTAAGCGATCTTATCTTACTTGTACCGGATTGAGTAATATAAGTGCTTTTATTGACCTGAATCAGCTGCAGGCTGATACTGGAGCTACTGGCCTTTCTGCAAAAATAGTCAACATATCATTTTACATCTATTTATATATTTTTTGTTATTTACTGCCATATAATGAATATTTAAGTAAAGATATTCCTGATTTTAGAATATGACCCATGCATCTACTGCGTTAATACTATCACATTATGCGGAGGTAAAACGCATCCGAGGCCTGAGGTGACCAGCCCTATGTTATATTTATCCCTATTCGTTTTTTTATTTTTATAGTTTCAACACCTCTTCAACACTTCAATAAACGTCTCTAGTATTATTATGATATGATACAATTACCTCTATATCATAAAATAAGTTACATAAAAAATAAGCTATTATTACAAGTTAAAACAAATCCTCAGATTTAAATAAGTTTGAACATAAATACGAGTTAAGGCGAGGTTTAAATCTTCAACTTTATTTTTCCAGAGAAAAAGGTTTAGGAAACTTGCCATTTAAATATTAAAACAAATCATGATAAGTCATGAACAAATAACAAAAAGCGCCTGCTGAGGGATTTGCTGTAAAGCAAAGAGAGTTTCATCCATTTCACGTTCAGCAACTGTGATATTGTTCTTTTAAGGTCTCTGTTACCTGAGAAAAAACATGTTTAAATCTGGTTTTAAGGGATTATTCGTTATTGGCGTTCATGTGTTTGGCTAGTTCTCCGCTGCTCCGCTGTGTCTGTAGTTTCTGGTACTCCTGGGACAAACTGAGGAGCTGAGGAGAAGCTGCCGGGTGGAAGAGACAATGGGGCGCGTAAGGAGCGCTGGAGGTCAGAGGAGGGGAATACGCGGCGCACTGGGCCGGGGAGAAGGCGTCCAGTCCCGGTTGTGACTGCAGGAAGGCCTTGGCTGTGAGGGCGCTGCGGGAGAAGAAGGTGGACAGAGCCGGCAGGATACTGCTGACAGGTGGGATGGCGGCGGGGCCGCACGGAGAAGGAGTATGATGGTGGTGGAGGAAGGGGTAGATCTCCAGACCGGGTAGCTGCAGAGCCGCCGCACCGAGGCCATAAGCGCCGTGCGTAAAGCAGTGAAGTCCGTTCGGCTCCAGGTGCTGGTCCTTTAGCGGATCGAAGCGAAAATGCTGCCGCTTAAAGCGCTTCCTCCGCCGCAGGAAGCTGCCGTTCTCAAACATATCGGAAGAATTGGGATCCAGCGTCCAGTAGTTCCCTTTGCCAGGGTTTCCGGGCTCTCTGGGCATCTTCACAAAGCAGTCATTCAAGGACAGATTGTGTCTGATAGAGTTCTGCCAGGCTGGGAATTTTTCCCGATAATAAGCGAAGCGGTGGCTGATGAAGTCACATATCTCACTGAGGGTGAGGCGTTTCTTTGGGCTCTGCAGTATGGCCATGGTTATCAGAGCAATGTACGAGTATGGAGGCTTCACGGACGCGGGGGTTTTGGTTTTAGCAGGAGGAGGACACACCGGATCTTCGGTCTGGCTGCTGGAAGTCTCCGCGCTGCGTTCCTGCTCGCTCCGAGACTCCTCTGAAAGTGAAAGCTGCTCCTCTCCGCTGTCTTTCAGTCCTTCTCCCACCACGTCGATAACAATATCCTCCATGACAATACCTTCTAAACCTAATGTCATAGTAGACGTCCAAAAGCTAAGGCCAACACCACCTGGCAACAGGTGGGTGAGTGACAGCTCCTGTCCGGAACGCACACAGCTTTACGCACGGTGCATTTCCAGTACGATTAAAGAACAAATCCGAGCTCGGCTGCAGTCCCGCTTGTCAACACGCACACTATGCCAATTCCAAGGCGTCGGGATCCAATCTGCTTTATTTCCGTGAATCTGTGTGTAGACAGCACTCTGCGAGCGGTTGTGCGTAAAGCGCAAACGCGTGTGCGTCCTCGGAGTTGTCCAGCATCGTCTGCACGCTTTGCAGCAGGTCGGCTGGATGTGATGTCATGAGTGAGAAGAGTCTGACCAATGAAAAGAGGAGCAGAAGGAGAAGGGTCTGTACAGGCAGCGCGCTCTCACCATCTCATCACCAAACGGGCACAGACAGGAGAGAGGCACTGATGAAATCAAAGACATCTACACTGATAAAACTCACTGTCTGAATTTATACAAAAAATTCGTCTGACAATTTTAATACATTTTATCTGGAGATTTGAATTAATATTTATTGCTGGAAATTATGTAAATTTAACAGCTAAATGATACTTAGAAAAGGACAATTCCAGGTCTTTTATATGTAATTAGTTAAGTTCTGACTGATTATTACAGCATTTTTATTCATCTGATTGTTAAAAATAAAAATGAAAACAAGAATGAGGGAATAAAATGTCATAGAAATAGTGACATTTTTAAAATCTATTCCAGCAAGGGGGCTGTCAACATTTTTCACCACAGCTAAGATGTGTCGTTCATTGGCAATGACTGACTCAGCTAGGGTTAAGAAACTGACTTTAGCATTAACAAATCCCAAATAACTTAATCTTATGCTCTGAAACAGAAACTATCTCACACACAAGTGTTAGTTCTTTTCTGAGCTTTTGCTGTGTAGATACATTAATTCATTATACGACCCATATAAATATATCAGCCCGACTGTTCTCTGCTGGACACAACACACGATGAATGAGACTAGCTAATGGTTAACTGAACCATCATCTGTCCCATCAGCTAATTTCTAATCAAATGTTTATTTGTTAAATATTAAGAAGCTAATGTTGTTATAATTTAACTATTATTGAAAACTGGGTTTACAAACGACTATTTGATTAAAATCGAATTTTTTTTTACTCATATTTGATATCTTTCAAAAATCCTTTTTATAGTGTAGCAATTTTCCCTTCAGCCTTAGCCATTTTGCCAAAGCTGGAAACAATTTTAAATTCTTTCTTCAGCACAGAAACTTTGTGAACGGCAAGTTTTATAACAGTTCTTCACTTTTACTGAGTTGATAAATTTATCTTAATGCAACCCATATAAACCTATCAACTGTATGTCTGCTGAACACAACATACAATGAGTAAGAGCAGCTAACAGTTAACTGAACCCACTTCTTCAGCTAAATTTTTATCAAAATATTTAGGTGTGATTAATCCCCAAAAAAGGCATTATTAAAGACAACAAATACATATTAATATGTTTCATTAATATGGTATTGATTTTAATTGCTATTTTTAATGACCTTAAAAAGTCATTTTTATAGTGTGGTCAGGTAATAAATAGAGTATAGATAAAATATATATCATTTATTCCTTTCATACATCATGATGTGTCTCCCTGAGGGACGAAAGGACCTAAACGACTTGTGTAAATTTAGTGAAAGGCATTTTTATCCGGCGATTTTAGACTGCAGGTAACCAATTGTTGTTTTCATATAGCATCACAAAATCAGTCATTCCACTTTTATCCTCTGTTGAGCATCTGAAAACATGTAATTGTGAGTCAAGTGTGTGAATAAAGTGCGGCTGCATGCAGGAGCCTTGCTCCTCCAAGGAGGGATTAAGGCTTAAGACCTAGCCTCACGTTGGAGAGATGTCTGGGGATTTTTCCCCAAAACCTTTCATTTCAGAACGGTGATCAGAAGTCCCCAAAGTAAGTGAGGACCTTTAAAAAGTGTGTATATATTTTCAGTAATTATGAGTTCCCATCATGGCTGAGCATTTAATTTACTATGTTGATTTATCTTAAACAAAGATTTCCCATCTGTCATTTAAATAACCGAGTAAAAAAACATAAAAACAAAAAAAGAAACAGTTTTTGAGGTTTTTAACAGTTCTCATATATTTTTCATGGTTGTCTTAGGAGCAAACCTAATTTAAAATCATCTACTTTTAACATAAATATATTGACTGTAGCTTAGGAATAGAAAAATAAATGTATTGACTCAGTAAAAGTTACAAAATTTTGATGTGGAAATTTTCTTGTTAAGCAAGATATGCTAGTGCAAGCTAGCTTTTAACCCCCCGAGCCCAGAGTTGGCAGTAAATGGCCCGTCTTAGGTGTGGTTGACGTGGAGATTTGAAAGGTTTATTAATTTTTCACAAATATTATACGCTTTAATCAAAGCCTGATTCTGGTAGCACTTTCTATTAGAGCCCAGCAGTAAGATTGTAAAAATGTGGCAATAGACTACTATAGTGTAATACCGTATTATCATGTATTACCAATAATATTACCATATAATCAGGTTGTATAATAGGGATGGAGTAATTGTTTGATAATAGATTGTGATTATTTGGTAATATCATGTAATTACCTAATTAATTATTGAGAAACTACTGAGTGATTTTTCTCGGAGAAAATTCTCTTTGTGCTCACTGCTACAACCAGGTAATTACATAGTAATAGGTTTTGTAATTTTGTAAACAAGAAATTATCCAGTTGCAGTCCAGTTTGACTTTATTATTTATTTCATGTAAGTTACAAATATTACCTGGCAATTAAATTATATTACCTAATTATTGCAGTTTTATTACCAAAATAATTATACCTTTGTTACCATCTCATTACTAAGCAGTCATAGGATGTACATCCTCAATCCTTTTTTTTTGGTTTGTATTTTCAACAAAGGATTTTTTTTATTTATTTAACTAATTCATTAAATGTGTTGTGGCTGTTAAGCATACTTTTCATTGAGAAACACTGATTAAAATGCACTCAAATAAAATGTTTGCAAACAGCTATAATAAATTCAGGATTATATTCAGACAGCTTGTTTTATCAGTGCAAATGAATAGAATTATCAAAATAATTAGATAAAAAGTAATTCGTTTTGAATTTTTTCAAGTTGGTTGAAATTTAACACATTAAGATTTCTACAAATACTAATTAAAATCTATCACGGTAAAACATATGCAAAGCGTGGCACATTTCTTTATTGTATTTTAATAGTTTTTTTTATGAGTGTATGAAAAGAAGCAGAAGATATTATTCAATCTTTTCTCTTTACTTTGCGGCAGAAACAGCCTTTGTTCTCCATTTGAGCGCAAAGCCCGACAGATTACCTTCTTAAATAAACGGGTCATTCACAGCCGGATTGTGATATTGGGATGAAAGTAGTAAGATTTTCATTTCCCAAGACATAAAAAGACGGGTGCTTTTGGTATTGTTAGGAGGCCTCTGGTTATTTGTGTTTAATGACGCAACCCCTTTGTTTGGGGATCCCCAGATTTCCTGCCTCTATAATTGTATTGATACCCCCGAGGGGGAGAAGGAGAGAGGAGTTGGGTCCGGACTGGGTGGGCTGTGTGGTACCGGCAGAGCTGCAGATGATTTCCCAAATTCATCGCGCATGTCCTGAGATTGGAAACAGGCCCCTGCGGGTTGGATGGATTCAATAATGAACGTCAAATACCCTCACTAAAAAAAGGTATGGTACCGAGGTTCTGGGGACAAGACGTTCTCTCCCAGATGAACCGAACCGTGCGCATCCTGCTGCTGAGTGTTTCCCGATGTGACACGCTCACAAAGCGGCCTCGAGTCTTTATTAGGTTATTCTTGTAAGAACTCTAAAAGCTCTAAAAGATACGCAACATTACAGCTTGGAATGATGTCTTTAGTTATTTTCTTCTCTTTTTATGAATCAGGCAAAAATATGGAAACTAGACCAACAGGGCCACACACACATTGTGTGCGCACAGATTTCTGCAAACGCATTTGAACTAAAATAAATGATCTATTATAAAAGCGAGTATTATTATAGATCATTGGTGTTCTGAGTCGCAACAGGGAGAGTCAGGAGTCACAGAGGATTCTATGATAATAAAAACATCGATTGGCAGGAACTGATTCGGCCTCAGGGATCTCTTTGGATGACTCCGGATTATAAAAGTCTCACAAACATGAGCTTTTGCGGGCTGCTCCAGTGAAATGTGTTCCTATCTCTATGAAAAATTGAAGCAATCCACAGAATGGGAAGATCGGAACATTAATAGATGGTTTGTTTTAGCTGGAAGAAGCTGCCCCCCATCAAGTATCATCAGTGTTCCCTTGAAATATTGGCAGAGAAATTAAATAAAGCATCCAGTTTACTGTTTCTGAATCACAGCTGCATAAAACACAGCTAAGCCAAAACCCACGTCTGCAACAAACAACGGAATTTAGCGGGAGGACAAGTGTGAATTTCACGAGCGAAGGGCGCCCGTTAACACACTGTCTTTATGGGCTGACGAAGTGATGCAACCCGTTCTTTACATCTCATCATCTCATTAAAATCCTGTCCAAAACCGCTTTTCTCACTCATCATGTTGTTGTTTGCTAAACACACACACACACACACACACACACAAACCTGCACAAATGACGTGGA
This sequence comes from Crenichthys baileyi, assembly GCA_036173005.1. Taxonomy (NCBI): domain Eukaryota; kingdom Metazoa; phylum Chordata; class Actinopteri; order Cyprinodontiformes; family Goodeidae; genus Crenichthys; species Crenichthys baileyi. The sequence goes on along the minus strand of JAHHUM010002029.1, from coordinate 771,670 downwards.
ATGAATTACAGGACACAATCATTTAAATGTGGCGCTTCCTGGTGGTGTAACGGAGAACAGCAGGTGCTCCTGAGCATCAACAGACTGATTATAATATGAGGTTTAAAGGATTAGCTAATCTATTGTGTCAGAGTTGTGTATTTAACATACAATTCTGGTCACATTTATTGGCAGGTCCTGGTAAAGATGTATGAAAAGCCTTAGAATACACCTATCTCATAGCGGTAGCCTAATGTCACACTGAAAAATCTAGAAAAACCTAACTTTCGTGTACATTTATACAATGGAGGAAATGGGATTAATGTTTCTATGAAAATCACCACTGGCCCCTAACAATTCCTTTAAAAATAGCTGCTACTTTCATTGATATTACATCGTTAAAGTACATATTGATTTGACCAAGTTGATGAGAAATTCTAGAAACTTCTAAACAGACGTTTGGTTTCATTGAGCATAATTATGGCATTGCAAAGAGAATATTTTATTTTAGGCCATCTATTTATTTTGCCATAATGCCGTTAGCAATAGGTGTGTAACGGTCCACAAAAATAAAGGTTCCATACATACTTTGGTCTTAAAGTCATGGTTCAGTACATTTTCAGACCATGTCAATTAAGAGAAACAAATAAAAAGGGGCAAGTATAGAACTGGATGGATGGATGGATTGGTGGATGGATGAAGGGATCATGGATGGATGGATCATGAATGAATGAATGGTAAAACAAAACAAAAAACACTTGAAAATGATCAGTCTTGCTGTTTACACTTTGTTTAGAATACAGTACCAGTGTATTGTAGCATCTCATATGCTGTGCAGCATTTTGGACTGAATAAATGCTGCAGGCAACTGGAGTTGGACTGACTTTTTCTCCAGTACAAGTTCAGCTTTACATTGTTTCAGGTGAGTAATTCAGTTATGTACAGAGCGAGCTTCATATCTTACTGCTGCTGAAAGATGCATCAACTGACATAAATTTCTGGACCGGTCCACCTTTCTTTCTCCACAGTAGCTGCATGAGAAACCTTAATGTTGCCAAATAGCAGAGGTTGGTGATAGTTAAGAATCATCTCTGTACATTTTACATGTTTTTTGGTATAAAACAATGCGGCATTTGTTTGGTACATGTGTGTACTGAACCAACAGGACTGTCCCGGATATTTTCCTTACATTTACTGTTTCACCCCTTTTATACAGGATGGTAAATGGCATTTAAAACAAAAGAACAACAGCAGAATATATGGATAAAATTAATATTGATTTAACTTTAACGTTAGTGTACAAACATTAAAGCAAACTATCTTTCCTTCTCTTTATTTAATGTAATAGAAGAACAAATTGAAACAGAACTATGTAATCTGCATAAGTTAGAAAATAAACGTGGGGCATGCAATTTCTAAGAGATCAATATAAAGACTCTTGACTAAATTACAACTGAGTGATTTAAAACTAGATTAGGTTATTGGCAAGTCCTAAGAACGATGAGATTTAGGTAATTTTGTAAGAGGTTAACTGTGTTTTAGAAAGGCCTTTAAATGACAATAAAAGGAACCCAGCATACTGTAATCAGTGAGGTTTTGATGGAATATGACTCAACACTCAGGATGCCATTACATTGGAAGTAATTAAAAACTGCTATTTTTCATTCCCTGAGAGAGGTTTATAATGCTTATTTGCACTTCTTGGATAGTGGGCACCACCTATTGTTGTGCACAGTTGTTTGTTTGCAGGTTCTGATTTGGCACTAAATTAAAGTTTTAGGTTTTTCTAGACTGCAGTTGATTATCTTAGACCGGTCAAACCTAAATTGGCATGTGTCATGCTTTGTGGCTGTGGAGTAAAACCCAGGCACAGACAGGAGAGTTGGATGAACATAAATGTATTAAAGGAAGACTGATAACTTACAGAAGACACCAGGAAAACAGGACAAGAAACACAGACAGAGACACAGACACAATAATGAGGAGCGTAAATGGAGGATCTGCCAAAGGACAAGGTGAGTAAAGGAGCTTATATACTGTGAGAGGTAACGGGAACGACATGAGAAGCAGGTGTGTGGCAATCAGAACATATCTGAAACAGCTGAGAGGAGAGAAATAGAAACCCTATGAAAATATAACAGAAAAAAGCTAAATGTACAAAGAACAAAAGAATGAGCTACGAAACTAATAAACAAAGGAATGAACTAAAATGGCAACAACTAGGGAACATAGTCAACAGGAAAATGACCACAATTACAAATTACAGTAGCAAATAAATGTGCACTGGTGGCCAATTCATTTGTTCAGGTTAGTCATTGCAGAGGGATTTCTCCATCCCTTCTTTTAGTGAAAACACACAAACAAACTTTTATTGCAGTTAGTTTTCTACATTTTTAATAGGTTTTTGGCATTTTCACCTCATTACATTGAATTTAACAATGAAAACAGCAATATATAGACTTACCTGGACTAAATTATGCTGGAATACACTTTCCAATGGGGCTTATTTTACAGATTTAAAATATCTTTTGAAAATAACAAAATTTAAGCTGCTGTTAAACTATAATTAATTAAGCCCACATTCCATTATTAAAATGTTTATGTTATTGGTCTGATGCAATGTTCTAATCTTAAATATCGCGTTTTTATTAGCTGTAAGCGGAACATAATTTTAATTAGGAAAAATAAAGGCTGGAAAACATCAGTCTATATGTAATTAATCTAAATAATGTGTTTTACTTTTCAGAGTCCAGATTTGAATCTGATAGAGAATCTGTTGAACGAGCTAAATATTAAGGTGATGGCAAGGAGGCCTACGAACCTCACAGACTTGGAGATCATCACTAAAGTTAAATACCAATGGAGACTTGCAAAAAGCTGCTCATTAATTATAAGCCATTTTTGATTGCTATTATGCCAATGAAGATTAGTCCATCGATAACCGATGGGGATAAAAATAACTTTCAATTTGGCATTGTTTTCTAAAATGTAAAAAAACAAGCAAACAGATAAATCACTTTTTCCAACAGTAATATTCTGTTTACATTGTTATCTTTTGAGAGATGCCAGTCTGATTCCTGCAAATGATAGAAATTATTTTCCTGACTTACAGCAGGGGGCAGTATTGAACCATAAAAGATAATCTATGCAGAAACTCTTTACTTTTCCAAACACTTCCAAACCCTCTAAAACAGTACAGATCCACCACTATCACACAGGCTCCAGTTTTGTTCTACTATTTAGTTTTAGGTCTCTATTCATGATTTCCTTTGGTGTGGAATTTCTCTCAGTGATCTCGGTGCCTTTAAATGTACGTAGTTGCAGTAAAACACAGCAACATGTTATTAAATTGTGCTCATAGTTTCAGACTTCATCGGTAGCATTCTCAGCTCAGTTAGCATTTTCATACCATGACTCAGAAAGTCCCCACAAGCAGCCCAATGCCTGCGGAGCCTGCAGTGTTGTGATGGAGGACCTGAGGATGGAGGTAATGCAGATGTTGTGTTTTAAATGTACCACTCTGACTGATTGCCTGGTGTCAGGGCTCTCACTGGACTAACAAGGCGGCAATTGCAAGATGAGAAGAAGTCACAGCGGTGTTCGCTTGTTCTCCTCTGTGTGCAGGCACGGCTGCTCGGCCTTTTGTAGAAGATGGAAAGTGATAAACAGGCGCACAACAACACATAAAAGCTGTAGTTGAGCTTTTTCACTTCCTGTTTTTACCCCCCTGTAGTCTCAGAGGGCATGTTAATCTATACTCTTATCATTGTAACTGAGATTGCTTTGATGACAAGTTGCAGCTTGTCTACAACGAAGTCAGAAAGCATGTCACAGAAAAATGCACAAAGTATGCTTAGGGCTTGTTGAGATGAACATTTCCACAGAAATCTAGCAAAGACTCAAAATTTTATCTGCAGCTGTGTGTTGTCAGTGGGTAGATGGTGGGGTGTCATGGCAGTGAAATACCAGACTCCAGGGTGTCTTTCGTAAGGCCTTCCAAAGTCAAGAAGTGAGAAATCTCATAGTTCAGCTGGGCCAGTTCATCAGAAGCAGTCCAGCTTCTGCAGTTTACTAATATGGATCATTTTTCAAACAGCTGCAAAAGAAAAATTATTTTTTTCCTGAATGCTTTCATCTCTCTAAGGGCTATAATTTTTTATCTACCTAGCTAGGGATTCACACCCTCTAAAATAACACATTAAAGGGATAGTTCAGGATTTTTTACGGTATGTACTATTAAACAGTTGTAAGCTGTAACTGTAGTCTAACTGGAAGCAAGACTTCCATCCTACAATAACTTCATTCTAAAAACTTCATACCGATTCATGAAAATGCTTTTTATTCCCTTTTAAACTGTTCATGTTTGAATTGGATGGTTATATACACAACAGACAAGATTATTGTTTATACATTAGTAGTTCCTAAATTATGTTAAGGCGCTTTACAAAAAACATATACTCCATTACATACATTACTTGCATACATTCCAATTTGATCCTTGCTATTAAACAATTCATTCAAGTTCAGTTTATTATTCAAATTCTTAAAACAGTTTTCCATCTTAGGAAACCCAGCCAATTGAATAGAGTCATTAACTCTGCAGCAATCCGTCATACTGAGCATGCATGGAGCGACAGTGAAAAGGAAAATTCTTCTTTAACAGGTAGAAACCTCCAGCAGAACCTGGCTCAGTTTAAACAACCATCTACCATGACTGATGGGGGATTTGAGAAGACTGAGCATACACACAAAGAATACAGAAGCACTGGTGCATGAGTACCTTCTATAATAAAGAAAAATTAGAGGGTTAATGGTGGCAATAGCTTCTTTAGTGGCTTCATCTGGAAGAGAAACACAGCTAAACAGCTAAGCTTTGAGTTAGTTGTAAACTCCTAAGGATATAGACAGTTTACTCAGTCACAGCAACAGTTCCTTCAGTTGCTCTGTCTAGGAGAGAGACAACATTAAACACAGAAAGCCAGAGTCTAATGTATCATCCATAGAAATAGAACATGAAGTTATTAGCAGCAATAGCCCAGCTATTTAAGAGAAAAACAAAGAGAGAACATAAAGGTAATAGTAGAATTACAGCAAAAATAATTGGCCTCACGAACTAAAACTGGGAGCTGGTTCCACAGGAGAGGAACCAAATGACTAAAAGATCTGCCTCCCATTCAACTTTTAGAAACTATAGGAACCACCAGTAAACCGGCAGTCTGAGAGCGAAGTGCTGTGTTGGGATGATGGAGCTTGATTATATAGGATTTCGTATGTGAGATCAAGAATTTAAAGTTTTAGCCTGGATTTAACAGGGAGCCAATGAAGAGAAGCTAAAATGGGATAAATATGATCTCTTTTTTTCTTAGAACTCTTGTTGCAGCATTTCGGATCAGCTTAAAGTGCATGTAATTGTAATGGGATGCTGTAGGAGAGATGAATTATGTGTTGGGAGACAAATAAAAGTTAGGAAAACCCTAAAAGTGTTTGGAACTACAAGTTTCAAAGTTTCCTGAGTCATTTGTTTTTTTCTTTTTGTGGCGCAGTTCACAACTCTATCTTTTATCCTGGCTAAAGTGACCTGAAAAAGACACTCTGGCAGTTACTTTTTTGTTTTCATTTATTTTAATAATTCATTTTAATATTTTAATTCAGTTTTCTTAAGTCTGTTTAGGTTTTCAACTTCATGGTCCACTGAGGAGTCTATAACAAGTCATAGTAAAATGTGATTTTGTGTTTCTACCATCAATAATACCAATCTAAAGGGGTTAGCCAGCTGTAAGATCCATCATCAGTCCGGATGTATGAACACTTCCTACTGTGACTGCAGCTGGGGGGGGACTGCTATACGAGGACTGTGAGTGCCTTGGGATTGGAGGGTGGCTCACTGCAGCCCCTGCTGGTCATTGAGCATAGTAAGAAAGATGCAGGCTTTCATGTCAGTCAACAAAAGTCTTTAATAACACCAGAAAAAGTAGCAAAATTTATCACTTTGTCGCTGGAGGGGGCTGAATCCAGTTGATAAACATCACTGGTTTTCTACCGAAAAGAGAAGCAGTGCAGTGTAAAAATATAATTCAATGAAAAACTTTTATATGTGCCTTTTTTAGCTTTAAGTATGTGTTTGACACAAAAAGATCATTGGTGATGCACTGCCTCATCCGTCCATTTCATGTGTAAATAATCATCGGCTTCTGAGTGAGTAACCGTCTGATGCAAACATAAACAGCTATGACATTTTTTAGACTGCAGTTGTTTGGATTCTTGCTAATGCCCTGTCCTCACTAAGGTGGATATGTGGCCAAACTGATTTTTTTTCTGCCTGTGCCATCATAGAGACTTTTTGTCTTTTTTTAAGTGGACATTCTCTGGCTTTCCATGCTAGTATCGAAAACAACAGTGGAGCATTGACTGTATATTACCGTGTTTTTGATTCAAATCTGTGTAGATGGAGTTTTTTTTACAAAAGTGGAGGGAAAAAACTTCTTTAAAATGTTCAGTGTAGTGTAGCTGGAGCCGAAAAAAAGACACCAGGAGAGTTATTCGCTGCACTTTAACTGCTTTTAACCTTTTAATGGAACCTCACCACCCATGAATTTACGTGTGTTCCCTCTCTAAATAGGGAAGTTTAACATTTGTCAGAGCTGCTAGTGTGGCATTAAAGGACTGCAGTAAATTACTCCTCGACATCTGAAGCAAGTGGTTGGATGAGAAGCCCTTACACTGCTGCTCTTTAGAAGAAGAGAGGGCGATGAAGCAACTGGTCCTTGAAAACTGTGGGGTCAGGCCCCTGGGGGGCTTGGGTGTGCATTTAGTGGTTAGAGCTACATCTAATGACCTGGTGTGCTTTAAGACCTGAGCCACGCTAATCAGTAAAAGTCTTTCCAACAAAGAGACAGGATGTGTACAGTTGTACAGGAATTTAATTTAATTTAATTTAATTTAATTTAATTTAATTTAATTTAATTTAATTTAATTTAATTTAATTTAATTTAATTTAATTTAATTTAATTTAATTTAATTTAATTTACACTTGACTTGACAAAGTTTACACTCTCAACAAATTTCTGAGAAAAATGTTAACTATGTATTTTGCCATCATTAATTTCGATTATAGGTATTATTATGTGAAATATTTCATTTGGGGCAAACAATAGTACAATTTTTAATGTACTTTTACAACTTTGTTCTACCTTATAATCAGATGTAATGAACCAGACTTTTCCCTGTCATTCAAATGGAAATTATGAATTTTAAATTTCTTTCTGGTATACAGATGCGGACCAGCATGCGGCAGGTCTAAGTTGCAGAAATAACCTAAAAAACAACAACAAAAAAACAACTGATCTCGACATATAGCTGTGATGCAGGCACATTCCAGGACTGGTTCCCACCCCACAAGTTCAGCGCTGACACTTGCATTCCTTTCCTGCGAACCCACCTGGTGTTACTTTTTTAGTCTCCACATGTTTTCCATGCCTGTGACCTTTCTGACATCCTTGGACACAGGTGCGGATGGGTTGGAATGAGAGACATAATAGTTTAGATTTGTCTATTTTCTCTGACGATGTCAGAAACTACACATTTTTGTTAGAATCAGGCTGTTTGCCCTGGAAACACATAGAAGATGCAGGATGACAGATTTCCATGGCGTTGTTTGCGGTCTTACACATGTCTCCTTGGTGAATTTGTGCAAATCAAGATGTAACGTACACCAACAATGGGAGAGGCTTATGATCAATGTGACTAATGTAGGATGATTGACCTAAAAGTCTCTTGAATGAAGATTGGTGTTCTGTTGAATGCCTGTAAACATGCAACTTTATGACAGATTCTGCTTATTCAGTGGAAATATCTGTAAAATTGCCAACATACCTTTTCCATCCCAACTATTTTTTATAGCATGTGAACTTCCCCCAGTCATTCCTGGTAATTTCTGCTAATAAATCACTTGAAGTGTTTTTGCATGTTACAGCAGATCATCAGTGAAGGACACGTACAGTATGCTGACGGAGACGCAGCAGCTTCCTCCTGCTGCTTCCTTGGAATGACTGTCCATTGATGGAAAGTAAAGGTCAACAGTCAACTCTTTTCACTTTTTGAAAGGTTGCAAGTAGAATCTTTTTTCTTTGGGATTTCATGTGATTGATCAACACACAAGTAACCCATAATTGGATAGTGAGAATTGAATGAAACTTAGTTTTGCAAATTCGCAAGGGGTGTGAATGATTTTGCAAGCCTGAATGCACTAATGCAAAGAGCCACCATAACAAATGCACGATCGACTCACATCTTTGAAGAGACTGCTTTTATGAATCACTTTTTCAGTCATACTGACCACTCAAAGCGCTTTCAGGAAATTTGAGCCTTAAGTCACAATTATTCTATCGCAAACCAGGACAAAAGACAAACAGGCTCAGGCGAGCATGTGGGCATGATGACTTAATAATGTTTACAATAATAAATAATTTATGACTAAGTGTGACAGTATGAATGACAGGGCTTTCATTTTGTGTGTGTGGGAAAAAGGCAAGCAGGGCTCTCATAAAGCTCAGATATGCCAGTTATTAAGAGGGAATTAGTCACTGGCTTCACTTTCCGAGATTATTGTTGCTTCTCCAACAAACTGAAAGCCAAGGAAAACAGGCTGAAAAGGAAGAATGCTTTTCCCTTGAGTTTTTTACATTTCTGTTTTTTTAAGTTGTGATGGAGTAAAATGAATTTGTTTCTTTTGAGATAAGGTCTTTGTTGGGATTGGCTTTACTTTTCGACTTAGTATTCTTATGTGTCTAAACCAGCTGATGCTATGAAGCCTCAAAGGTCTTTGGTTGCCATTTTTTCCCAATGATTGCGTGTCATATTTAAGAAGTGTTGTGAACTTTGGTTACACCTACACTTTTCTTTTAAAACAGTTTTCTCTTTGCCATTTGCCCACAGAGTCTGGCTGGGTTCATTGTGAGAAGTATGCAGTACAGGCTAAAACCACCTCTTCAGATTCACTGACATCAACCTAAAGCTCTTGAAATTAGAGGTGGATACCTCCAAATACCTCTGAATTCCTGTCCACCTCTTTATTATTTAGTCTCAATAAACCATTCAGCCAAAAGCATCTCTCTCAATGCATGAAGCTTCTCTCAAAATAGTGAAGTTCACCTCACATTCCAAACTATTCTTGTTTGGTTTGTTTAGATAAATCGTTTTAAATTAGCATTTTGCTTTTTTATTGGACAAAATCCAAAATTATATGAGTTAACCATTCTATTCCCTTTTAATTATTATTACCATCATTATTTATTGGAGGGTTAGGGTGAAATGTTGCTTTTATCCTATTAAATCATTAAATGTGTTTAAAATAAAAAAAAAAAACAAAAAACCTCTGTGTCCCACTGAGTCCCACTTCTGTGAAGTTGCAGAAATCCCAGATGAAAAACTTTCTCTGGCTGAATTGGATTCTGGAATCTTCAACCAGAACATCTGGTAATGATTTTCTTCTGTGTGATGATAATTCTTTGAGACACCTTAGATACGATCAAGACATACCAGGCTTTGATTGAGCAACTGCTAATTCATCCTCGGGTTGAGCAAACAGCCAAAGTCCACCAAGTTCTGGTTTCTGAAATTCTGGTTTCAGGTGCATCATATACTAACCGATGAAAGAATCTATTTCTTTTTACAAAATAAGTGACTATAGGCTAAAGCAGTCCAAGAATTTAAAACTAAAAAAAATTCTAAGCGTAGAATTATTTCCTAGGTTCTTTCAGCTATGTCTAAGGTTAAGCCCTGCAGCAGGCAAAGAAGTCATTATGATGGTATTAGTTCTTTATATGCTTGGAACTGATAAAAAGTCACATTGATCCTGTTATACTTTGGGTGCATGTTCAACACACACATGAGGATCCCTCAAGGTAGACCCCTTTTGCTGGAATTTTTTCACAATTACTTAAAATAAATAAGTAAATAAATAGTTTTTGGTAAATTAAATAACGCTTGTTGGTTTGAAGATAGAGGGATATAAATATTGAAATAAATTTAGGTATGATGCAACTATAGAAATTCAGGAATACTGGGCTTAAGTGCAATAAAAAATGTCCCACTCTCAGATATGTTGAATGTTCCATGCTGCTGTTGCTAAACAGGCCTTTAATATTGAACAAAAACATTAGTTTCAGTACAATCCTTTCAGGTCAATCATAAAAGTATCTCAAACACACCATAAGCCCCAATTTACACATTGTCCGTCTCTGCCCAGCCACGGTACAAACTTCACAGTAATTGCGCATCCTGTATACCCACAGAGAGCACTTAAAAATTAAAAGAAAGGCTTACTAGCAATTGTATATATTAGATCAATTACTGGGTTATACACTTTAACTACTTAGGTAATCAAAACCTAACTATTAAAAATTAAATGCAGAAAAATAATCAAAACAATATAAATTCTCTACTAAGTGTACTCACCTATTGTAGAACCAAACTTGTGAAAACATGTGGATGCCAAAAAAGAAAGGTGAAGCCATTTTATTTGTTTTAACTTCCACAGAATAAGCTGTTTTGGTCTGACTTCTGCATTTACAGTGCCTTGCGAAAGTATTCGGCCCCCTTGAACTTTTCAACCTCTTGCCCCATTTCAGGCTTCAAACATAAAGATATTAAATTCAAATTTTTTGTGAAGAATCAACAAGACGTGGGACACAATCGTGAAGTGGAATGAAATTTATTGGATGTGTCAAACTCTTTTAACAAATAAAAAACTGAAAAGTGGGGCGTGCAATATTATTCGGCCCCTTTACTTTCAGTGCAGCAAACTCACTCCAGAAGTGCAGTGAGGATCTCTGAATGATCCAATGTTGTCCCAAATGACTGATGATGATAAATAGAATCCACCTGTGTGTAATCAAGTCTCCGTATAAATGCACCTGCTCTGTGATAGTCTCAGGGTTCTGTTCAAAGCGCAGCGAGCATCATGAAGACCAAGGAACACACCAGGCAGGTCCGAGATACTGTTGTGGAGAAGTTTAAAGCTGGATTTGGATACGAAAAGATTTCCCAAGCTTTAAACATCCCAAGAGGTTGAAAAGTTCAAGGGGGGCGAATACTTTCGCAAGGCACTGTATCAATGGCCTTTATTGGGAGATCTACGCATGCTTCCCGGAGCGGAGTGAATGAATGGCCGCAAAGGGTCGGGCGGGGCAAGGGTACTATGAAACCACATCTGGGTGTCATCTACACCCTTACCACTAGAGGGCATCAAAGTGCTTCTAGTAATTTTCTTAGTATGTATCGAAGATGCATCAACAGTCATCTAGGCTGCATTAAGAAGAAGTGTGTGCAATTATGGCAACGGATAAAAAAAAGAAAGAGATTTGATTAGACTGTTAACCAGTCACTTGAAAAATAGAGTGTGCTACACACAGTTGCTCATATAAATAAATCACTTTAATGCAGCTTCTGGTATCCTACCAGAAGTTGTACCCACAATCAGCCCTACAGCAACACCAGCAGGATTAAGGAGGATTTAAAAAACATCAAATTTATCCTATCCTGGAGCTTTTATGTAATGCATGAGCGTACTTTAGCATGACTGGCAGTTTTACGTGATTTTTGTTTCTTGTTTGACCTTTCAACATCTTTAAAAAGACAACTGAGTATTGGCCCACTTATTGCCCTCAATGCAATATGTGTTAACAGAGCAATGAAGACATTAAGTGGACATGTCATCCCTGTGTGCCCCTGTGATACATAATTATTCCCTTTGATTCATTGGAAAATTCCTGCTGACAGTCTGGGGCATCGCTCTGCTCTGATCATATCATATCATGATTAAACACTGTTATCATCATCATCATGTAACTGTGTTTTTACCGCTGACATGCTCATATCTGTAAAAGCTTAAACCTGTGTACACCATGGCGAATGGTGATGATAAAGGTGCCAGACAGAGCCTGAGCTGCTGTAAATTCTTATTTAAGGGAATAGTTATGTTTTTTAGCCATGTAGCTTTAAGCTGTGCCATGTGAAAAGCAGGTTTAAGCTGGTTTATGCTGCAGCTCAAACAAAGCTAACTTGACAGCATTGTGACTTTCGTTTTTTAAATACACGCACCACAACACTCACACACATGGCTAACACAGTCTGAGTGTTTAGCCTCCTGCCCCAGTCTGTGCTTTGCAATAAAGCCTCAATCACACGACACCAAAATCCCTAACATGTTGCATTAGCTATGTGAGATCCACATTCTTTCCACTGAATTTTTTTCTTTTGTGCATTTTTATCCCCCAACTTTTTCACTGCCTGGCTTTATGAAAAGAGTCACATGTAATGGACGTTAAACAGACTCAAATGAAACAAATGTGTTTGAAGTCTGAGTAGCTTTAAATCATACTTGTCACCATACAGTTAGCATAGTCAGGATGTTGAAGTCTTTGTTTGAGCTCAATCTCAGGGATGTACTGTTGAAATGACCCAGATTTAGCCTGTAAGGTCTTCAAAAGTAGCATATAGTTGTGAAGTAGAAGGAAAATATGCATGGTTTCTCAACATAAAATAAAAAAGATTTAAAGTGTGACATGTTTTTGTGTTTACCCCCCGAAGTCAATACATTGTAGACTGATTTGCCACAGTTATCGTTGAAGGTATTTTTGGCTATTTTCCGTTCAAGTTTGGATACCTATTGAGACTGATTTCTTTGCTGATTTGTCTCGGTAACATAACTTAATGTCAATTAGACCAGAGGAAAGTAAAAAAAAAATATCTGGGAACATCAGTTGGATTTAGATCTGAACTTTGACTGGGCCATTTTTCCCATCAATTTTGACCAATTTGTCTGTCCCCACCATCCTCACATGTTTCACTGTGAGGATGGTGTGTTCAGGGTGATGTGCAGGGTTATTTTTAAGTCACAAGTACCGTTTTGCACTAAGGCCCAAGAGTTTAATGCTGATCTCATCTGACCAATGCACACTACATCTTCATTGTATGAATCCTGTACAGTACCCTCCTTTTTTGTCCATATGGGAGTGAGGTAACTGTGATTAGAGGGTAGCTGTATTGGACTCCCTCAGGCTAACTCACCCTGTTATTTCCCCCGTTCTCGTCAGGCTGGGCTCTCCACAGGGAGGGTGGGTCTGTGACCTCTCTCCCAAGCTCAACCATGAGTGAGGGAGGCACACATTGTACACAACCCACCCCCGCCAACCCACCCAGCCACTTTGAGGTCTCGTTACAGACATTCTCGAGTGCACAGGCCAACGTTGGAGCCTCTGCGTCCCCCAACAGAATATATTTCTCCTAAGTACAGATTACAGAGCTGATGGGCGTCTGGGCTGACTCTCTTCACAGTGGCAGAACACTGATCTTGTCACTGTCTTCCATCTGGAATCATGTAAGGCATCTTGAGTGATAAACTGGGCAAGGCAGGGTCAATGTAAACTTGAAATGAAAGCTCAGTTCACTTTAACTTTCCAAGCTGAAGCCAAAAAACTGACAGGGACAAATTGAGCCCAACTGGTGATATGAGCGATGTGTCTTACAAACTTTCTTTGGAATTTTTTGTTTACTACTCCCACTTTTTCAAAACTTCCTCCCTCTTTCTCAGACTCTTATCCTCCTATGTCCCCTCCTCCCGGTTTTTCAACCCTCTGTACTCAGAGAGCTTGAAAACAAACCGACCGTGGTCTCAGTGGTCGGGACGGCCTGTAAAGGCAGGCAACCCTTTAGAGGAGTGAATACAAAAACAACTATAAATATTTAAATTGCCAATGGAATTTACGTAAAGGATTCTGTGTACATAAACCAAACTTGACCGTCAAACAATGACAAATGTGGCTGTCTTGCAGTTTCTTGGACTTCTGATGCGTGCAGATTCAGAGTTCAAGAATTCTGGTCTAAATGCAAACTGCTGTGTGTGGCAGAAAGGTAACACTGCTCATTACCCTGAAACGCCATACCTACCGTGAAAAAGGTTTGTTAGCAGTATCATGCTGTGGGGATGCCTTTCCTTAGCAGGGACAGGGAAGCTGCTGAGAGTTAAAGGGATGATTGATGGAGTTAAATACAAGACAGTCCTGGAAGAAAACCTGTTAGTGGCTGCAAAAGTGTTGAGTCTGGGGCAGAGGTTCAACTTTAAACAGGACACCCCCCCGAAGCATACAGTCATATGTGAGAAGGGCCTAATCAAAGTCCACATCTAAACCCGAGACTTGTACGCTTTAGATTTTTACTTATAAAATAGTTTGAAAACTGTCTCAATTTCCTTCGACTTTGACATCCATAATTATGTGCTTCTTTGTGTTCCAAATCCCAATAAAATACGTTGAGGTTTGTGGTCATGGCTTGACAAAATGTAAAAGTTGTTTAACAGGGAGTATTTCAAATTGATTCCAAAAGAATGAGAGTAATACATGAGACATGTCAAGACTAGTTGACCATTTACACAGAAATGAAAGGACTTTAATTGCTGTTTTAATGACAGTCTAAGACAAGCCAGGGGGTGATGCATGTTCTCATCAGTTACACGATGACGTCCTAACTTAAAAGGAAATATTGTACTTTATGTAGAGTACTGTTTCCCACCGTGAGAGCCAGCCAAGACATCAAATACACACCAGGGTCGCTCGGTTTCTGTTTAACTCAGAGCAAGTGATTCAGTCCTTGCAGTCAAGGTACATTACCATAGCAAATACAAGGGTTTTCACCTTCAGGCCTGTTGGCATCACCACAAGCCTACATATCTAAAGTCCTAACTGAGACCATCTGGGTATGCATATCAAATGAAACAATGGGTATTCTGGCGTTACTGTGCAAAATACATAATTATTATCATGTATTAAACCTGCAGAAAACGACCAATTACCAAATTGCAGCCACACTCAAGCTTCTAAAGAGTCTGTTTTCCATTTTACAGGACACAACATAACCTAACAGTTTTATTGAGCTGGTCAACTTTGTATCAGTAAAAAGGCCATCGTGAACTCAGCGGTGTATTTAATTGCTTTAAAGGCTTAACCACAACAGCAGGTAAAAAGCAAGTTAGGGGAAGAGTGTGAATGCATGGTTTGAGTCAGAAACTCTGCCCAAAGTTGAAGCCACACCAGCAAGCCACCAAAACAAAGATAATGAGGGTAGTCTTTATCTTAAATATAACCACAAAAAGTCCTTCAGACCTTTATTTAAATCGTTATATTATATTATATTATATTATATTATATTATATTATATTATATTATATTATATTATATTATATTTTTGATAATGTTAATATTAAATATTTTCATGTAGTTTCAAATATCTAATTGCATGGAAATTGTTTAGAAGTGACTATGGTTTCTGTTATTTCCTTTGGTATGCATCACCTATAATTAAGCGGAACATAACTTCATTTCCCCCTCATCTTGCATCTCACTCTCAATCATTGCAACCTTTGCATTTGCAATGAAGCTTGGCTGACTCTCTCTGCATGCCCGTCCAGGAGGAGTGGATGCTGCAAGTCACTGACTCGATGCAGTCTGCTGGGTTTCCTTACGTAGAAACTGTTAATCAAAATAATGCACAGAATTTGACTGCATTGTTTGATAACTACGATTAATTGGAATATATGACTTGATTGAATTGACTTTGTTATATAAATAAACCGAATTGAGCTACAACACAGGACACAGAGTTTCATTCTTTAGTCTACTGTGTGAGATTGTACGTCCAGAAGAGCAACAACTCTGTACTTAATTCACTATTTGAAGGTTTTCTTTTTGACAAAAATAATTGTGTTCAGCTTATTTTTACTGCTTGGGAATATTTCATTGCTCACACACAGTTTAACAAACTTTTGCAAACTTTTCAATTGTGCTGTAAAAACTTAATTTTACTGGAGGACGGTTACATGCTTATTTTTAGAATTGTATGTGTAAATACATAACCTCAAAAGGGGAGGGGTGTGCTCTGCTAATTAGTAATATACAAACTATGCATGGGAGGATGTGATACTTTCATTGTAAAACTTTCACTGTGAAATATTTTCAATTTATTACTGATAAAATGTGAAATATGACCGGTGATGATGAGTAACAGATGAACAGATAAATAACAATTATTCATACCCCTGCTAAAATAGTATATTATAACACTTATAACAATTCTATCTAATTCATTTTTTATTACTATTTTGATTGTAATATATAATAGCAAGAAGGTGTTCATCAGTGCCCTTGACACCAGGACACCCTAGGTCGGAGGTTGACAATCGACTTTGTAGTAGTGTCTTCTGACCTTCGGCTGTTCTTGGACACTTGGGTGAAGAGAGAGGCTGAGCTGTCCACCGATAACATCCTGGTGGTGAGTTGGATCTGCTGGCAGAGAAGCAAGCCGGACAGACTCGGTAGGCCCAAGCGTGTAGTGAAGGTTTGCTAGGAACGCCTGGCAGAGCCCATCGTCAGGGACATATTCAACTCCCACCTCTGGTAGAGTTTTTCCCGAATGGCGTATGAGACTGGGGACATAGAATTCAAATGGACCAAGTTCCCTGCGTCTCTTGTTGATCCGGCCACCCGGCCTGCCTTGTTGGCAAACCCCATAACTGGAGGTGGACACCGGCAGTAAAGGATGCCATCTGTTAAACCCACAGAGGCTGTGGTCAGGTGGTTGTGTTCTGTGCTGTTTTCTTTCTCCCTACAGGGTGTGATTGGTAGGTGTAGCTCCGCTAGTGTTACTCGTTCAGCCCAATTAGGAGGGCTTCTTAAGGAGCAGGAACCAGGAAGGAGGCGTCAGATTGTTAGCTCAGCCAGCAGGGTAACCTGACCTATATTCTCAGATTCTCTGTCCTTTCCTTTCCCACTACCTGCCCTCAGGACTTGGCGATCACCTCCAGGAAACACCAAACGATGTCTCACCTGCCTGTCCACCCTCCAACACCGCTCGCTATGTTGAAGCGCTACCACCTAAAGGATCATACGAAGAGAGACTCAGTACCGAGAACCTCCGAACCACTCCTCGTGCCAAACGTACCTCCTCCTGACAAAAGACCACCTCATATCTGATCAGTGCAACCTACAAAACCTTCATTAAAGCAGACAATAACATCTGACCTCTCTTCCTCAGTGCCAAACCAGACCTCACCAGGAAATCCAGTTGGTGTACCATTTCAACCCTGTTGTCCTTCAATAAACTGCTGTTCTCGATTCCTTAATATTATGACACTGTCAAGCTGAAGAAGAAATCTTATCGAGCCTGGCTGGCTTGTGGGACTCCTAAGGCAGCGGACAGGTACCGTGAGTCCAAGAGTGCCATGGCCTGAGCTGTTGCAAAGGCAACATTTTAGGTCTGGGAGGAATTTGGTGACATCATGGATAAGGTCTATGGGGTGGCCTCAGGAGGGGAAAGCCAACACTGTTTACAGTGGGGGAGGGGAGCTGCTTACCTTGATGGGGGACATTGGGTGGTGGAAGAAGTACTATGAGGATTTCCTCAATCCTGCCATGATGCCTTTCCTGGTGAAGGCAGACACTGAGAACTCCGAGTTGGACTTGTTCATCACCCAGGCTGAAGTCAGCGAGGTAGTCAGAAAGGTCCTCCAAGTTCAAGGTTATGGTTCTCGATCCAGAAAAGCGAGGCTTGCCCTCTCCATGTCGAGGGAAATTCCTGCCTTAAGTAGAGGAGTTCTAGTATCTTGAGATCCGGTCAAGGACTTTGGATCGAAAAAATTAAATTAAATTAAATTAAATTCAGTTTATTTATATAGCGCCAATTCACAACACGTCGTCTCAAGGCACTTAACAAAAGTCAGGTACATACATTCCAATTAATCCTAACCATTGAACAGTGCAGTCAGATTCAGTTATTTATTCAAATTGGATAAAAAGTTTTTCTGTCTAAGGAAACCCAGCAGATTGCATCCAGGGAAAATACGATGACAGAGCTGTGTAAGAATACGTTGCTCTTTAAGGGATCTACACTACTTTTTTGCAATTTAGCACTTATGTTTATTCTCAAGCGTGGAGACGTCTTGTGGGACATCCTATTGTAAAGCAGTGCTGTTTTTAGCCCTTTGTGCATTCACGTTAACTGTCATCAAGCTCAAAGAGAGGGGAAAAATACGATCCGAAAAGGTTGGCGCTTCAGAGAAAGGAAAGAAAACAACAACCGAAAAAATCAACATTGGGCAATATTCTTGACACCTTCAGATGCAAACCACAGTCGCGCAAGTGGCACACTGTCTGTATTCTGACGGCGAGAATTGTGGCTGAAAGTCAGTGTCTGACTAAAGTAGAAATCTGGGTCAGACCCCACAGATCTACTCATGCCCCCACACTTTCTGCAAGCTGGCTCAGTTGTTTTTCCTCTCAGTTTCACCAAGCAGGCTGACATTTGAGTGGTTCTCATGAGGACACAGTGTATCTGAGGCCATACCTGTCACTTCATCACTGTCAGTTATTAGTAAGCACTGGGTTTCTAATGTTATTACACTCACATTACCCAGTTTCCCACAGTTGGCTGCAATAATATAAAAGGGAAGTCCTTTAGGGGGAAAGATGTGGAGGGTGATGATAATCCAAACAGAGTAAGGCAACATGTTATACAATTCCAGAAAAGTAAGCACAGTGAAACAGCGCAGAACATATTTCTTTTTATTTAACCATTTGGTCTGATTCTCCTTCTTTTCCAGCGCACAAAGGCCTCAATAGTCTCCCTAGTATTGACAGAGAATGAATTAAACACAGTTTATTTAACAGTCCCCACATTTAGCAAGCCGAGAACCCCGACGTGTCATGCGAGCCGCAGGTAACTGTGACAGAAGACAGAAGTGATAGTGAAGTGCCAGGGGCCTTGTTTGCAGAGAAACAGGACTTATTAGCAGTTGACTGGGTTATCTTATCAGGAATCAAGAGCTTGTGAAGAATCTCCAGGTAGGAATGTAGGAAAGTGAGGTGCAGTGGATTGGGAGACACAAAACCTCTGTGACTTTAAATGAAATGTGATCTCAGTGTGATAACCCGTTGCCATATGTCTGTTCACCAGCCTAAAGTAGATGTCAATATGTTGATTTCTTTGTGTTTCATTTTGTTGTTGTTTCATTGTTGTTACAAAAATAAAATCCATAGATTTTTTTTTTCAATTTTGCTTGTCTGATTTCTTTTACTGAGAAAAAATTCTGCTTTGAGCAAGTGCAATTTATTCTTTTTTTTTTGCCAGCCAGTGCATTACCATTTCTTCCCTGTAACCAAACCAAACCATTTACATAAACATGGCATATCAGTTTATTTTTCACTCCAGTTAACTATTTTCAAGAATTATGAAGACAAATGCTCATCAAAACAATTGAAAAGCATTAGACAAACTTTGTTGATACAAAATCGAAAAAAATGAATGATAATGACCTCAGATCGAACAAAAGTAACTAAAGTAAAGTATAGCAAGTAACTAAAGTCACCTCCCGCTGATTGCACAATTATGTGCCAAAACAAGAGAGTAACGTGAAACAACGGAACTGCAAAGGTGTTAAATGGCATAGATAGACTAAATGACTTGCATCCAGTTTATGTAGAGCATGTGTAACATCTGTGAAAATGCCATATTGAGTGATGGATAATGCAATAAGGTTCTGTGTCTGCCTGTAGCAGACAGTGGTGTATACACCCCTCTTAAAACACCAGGTCTTTGTGATGTAAAACAATGAAGCCTTTTTAAATTCTTTTTAAAGCATTTTCAATTGACTTTACCAAAAGTTCTCCAAATCTTTTAGATTGTGAGAGCATCTCTTGTCCACAGCCCATCTTTAGGTGACCCCACAACTTTTCTGTCAAATTTAGCTTTGAACTCCAACGAGACTGATTCCAAACCTCTAATGAACTCATCTTTTTGTAGATGTGGGTGTATGCATGGAAGCACTATGATGCTGAAACATGAAATCATTCTTTATCTTAAGCTTTCCTTTAGGCACTTTAAGGTATTGGGGCAAGTCTAGTTAGTATTTAAAACTGTCCATAAGACATTCGGTCCATCTGAAGAAAAGGAACCTCAGAGCATGATGCAGCCACCACCATGTTTCAATGTGGCCCTTCTTTTGGTGATGTTCTGTGTTGTTTCTGTGCCAAACAATCCTTGATGTCAAAAGTTCAGTGACAAATTGAAGTGATTTTTGTCATTATGTTATGTTAACAGAAGCACGTTTGTTTGCCAATTTCCACAAGCTGCCATGTGACTGTTAGCGAACAAAGCCTTACAGAGGGCCATTCTAGCATAAGAGCCTAATTAGTGGAGAACTACATGTACTTTTTTTTTTTACCAAAAAGTACATGTAGTTTTTTAAAAGTCTAAATGCTCCAACAATGAAGCTGAGAAACGTTTTAAATACTGAGTTGTTGGCTGGTCACTCAGTCCAAATATCTTACTTTGTTGCACCGATCATACAGGAAGAATGATTTATTATATTTTATTGGGAAAGATTATAGGGAAAGCCTAATCAATTCATGGTTTATGGTGTTAACATAATCTCAAACTAAAACCTCTGCTGCAGTTTTCTGACACACCATCCTCCTCACTGTGACTGGCCTTTGGTCTCCTTGTTTCTCTGTTCTCTATTTTCATATAGCCATCTCCTCATTAATTGTCATTACACACCTGGCTTACTTGAAATGGCATGTTTTCTTGTCTTTCCCATTTTAACAAAACGCTAAGAGAAATGGGCACTCAGCTACGTGCCATATTTGCATCCCAAAAAACAGGAGGTCATGGACGTGTATTAAATAATTATTTTAAACTAAATTATCAATAAAAAAATGAAATGTACGTTAAAGAAAAACTTTGGTTACAATAATTTAATAGAAATTTCAAAGGGTGCCGCCAGATAATTTTGTTATAAACAATTATTTATTAAGGTGGATTTTTTTTCCCCTGTTTGAGAAATGTAGTGAGTTGAAAAGCTTTGTTTTGAGATCATGCTACTACAAGAATTAACTTTTAACTTTTCACACATCTTTAACAGAGAATGCCAATAAGTATGCGTGTGTGTGTGTGTGTGTGTGTGTGTGTCTGTGTGTGTCTGTGTGTGGCCGAGGGGTTGGGAAATCTGTACATACACTTGAAATTTGTGAAAAGACGTGTGACAATTTTTTTCCCCCACAGACATTTAATTCAGGTCAGTTAGGATTATCAAACTTAATTCTGTTGCTAAATGTCAGAGAAAAAATTTTGTAGAGAATTTTTTTATTACTTCCTTTATGTTCAGAAATGCATGTGCACTACTCTGCATTAAAATCCCCACAAGATGATGATTTCGTGCCTTCATGGGCTTCTGATAGCGTAACACGAAATATTTTAGTTAAATGAAGACACACATCTGGAAGTATTATAATGCAGAACTGCAAACATGCTGCTTAATTGTATCAGATAATGGAAAATACATCTAAAGAAGATGACAAAGATGTCCGAAAGAGAATCATGGTTAAATTATATTCAAGTATAAACACCATGGGAAAGTCTAATTTACATACTGTTCAGGACAGAGACAGGTTTAAAAATGTGCATAGCAATCCCAGAATCAAACCAGAAGGTCATATTAAGATGCTAGCTGAAGATGTTAAAAGATGGTTATTATCCTACAAACCTGACACAGTTCTGCAACTTTTGCTGTCAGGAGGAAAGGGCCAAAATTCCAGCAAACGATTGTGAGAAGCTTGTAGAAGGATACACAAAGAGTTTGACACTACAACAATTTGAAGGCAGTTTGAGTGAATACTGTTGAAATGAATGTAAACTTCTGAAGTTGAAGAAAGTTGAACAAATTTGCTAATAGAATATAAAATAATTTTGGCAATCTTAACTGACCTAAAATTGAATCTGATTTAATGTCACACAGTGTGTGTAAATATACGGTTTCAAATGTATATGATGTATATGTGTTTTACTCAAAATAAAAAGCTGCACATTTTACCGGAATCAAGTCTTGCATGGCAGATTACACACTTCCACACAGCGTCACCCAGTGGGGGAGAGTGTGGGGTTAATAAGAAGTGGTGCAAGCTGACAAAACGTGCAGATGACGGATATATCAGCTGTTTACACGAAATGGCTCAGTGGAGCTTTCAGCAGAAAGGGCTTGTGGGGTACTGTTTTCAGCTGTATTGACCTCAGCACCTTACCACAGGCCTGATCAGAGTTTGCAGGGCACGATCTGTGAACGCATCTCTGTTCTTGTATATTGACACAGGAAGGATAAACCCAAAAACAGAAGGGTATGTGTGCATCACACTAACTGAAGAATCTGGACCATCTTTGATGGCAGTAATTATAGGTTAATAAAGACTTTCTTGGGGGCTGTTAGAGAAAGCAAGAGTGAGAGAAGCCAAGCAAGGCCAGCACAAGTGAGGAAGACAGGAATTAAGTTTTTCCTTTATCTTCATGGTGCTGAAGACTGTTTTATCAGACTTGGGTTTGTATCTATTCCAACACTCCCACTCTGTCTCTGTCCCTGACCCTGCAACCCCTCCTCTGACCTCGAAGACATCACATAAGGCCACAGCTGCATCTCAAGACTGACGAAAAGAGTGTTTGAACTGAAAAGGCCTACTCCCCATTGGGTATTTGGAAAGTCCAGTTGTTCTTGGCAGAAACATGACTCTTTTAGACTCAGAGAGCAGAATGTTTGTGCCCTGTCCCCCTTGTGATCCTACTTTATTAGAGGGAGGAGGGGGACTAGAGGGTTGCATTGAGTTTATATCTGTAGCTGAAAGCTCAGCTTTCCTCTGGGACAATGTGAGGATATGAGTGTTTGATGACAAGCAATGATAAGGGACTGAGTTTACGTACGTGTGCGTGGGAAGCGAAGGGGAACCGGTACAAGGGCAGCCACTCTTTTAATTGCTCCCTCTATTTTTCTGAGTGCAGCCATGTGTTGTGTGAAAGTGTGAAGGAGATTCCTTCCTTTTGCATATCTATTCAGTTATCAGGTGATAGAGTAATGATGCAACTGAGACCCCCTCCTTGTTCTCTTCTGTTATCCCCACACGAACAGACATACTGAACCTTGCAAAAGTATTCATACCTCATGAATCTATTCTTTTGTTGTCACATTAAATACGATTGTATCTGCTAGACAAACTAAGTGGTGCATCATTATGAAGCGGAAGGAAAATAATATTTGGTTTTCAAAATGCTTTGCATAAAATAAAAAATAAAACACACTCCTACATGGCTTGTGGCAAACTGGAAACAGTTATTCTGTTTCCTTCGCACCATGCTTCCATGAAGGTCAGAATTGCTGAGCTTTTTCGTTTCAACAGATTCCCCACCTGAGTGGTGGATCTCTGTATCCACTCCACAGTTACCATGAGCCTCTAGCTGCTATAAGCTTTGGTGGGCAACTATGTCTTGCAGTTGTATCATTTTGAGATGATGGATTGAACAGAACTCTATGAAATTTTCAAAGCTTGCAATATTATTTTATCACATAACTCTGCTTTAGATTTCTCCACAACTTAACCACTGATCTCTCTGCTGTGTTCCTTGATCTTCATGATGCTGTTTGTTCACTAATGTTCTCTAATGAACCTTGGAGTCCTTCACGGAACAGCTGGATTTATACTAAGAAGAACTTGTTCAAAGGTGGACTAATTTGCTGTTTATGTGACTTCAGAAGGATTTTGTTTTTGAATATCCGAGTAAAGGGGGCTAAATACAAATGTAAGCCACTGTTTTCAGATTTTTGTTTGTAAAAAATTCCGAAGAAAACATGTACTATTTCCCTTCCACTTCACAGTTATGCATTGCTTATTGTTGGCCTACCACAAAGAAACTGACTAAAGGTCATGGCTGTAACGTAACCAACAACTGCCGATAATTGCGTTGTGCAACCTTACTCTCCTTATTTTTGAAATAGTTTTTTCATGTGTAACACAGGTCAAAAATGGTCAACTCCTTGATGACCAGGATCAAGCTCATCTAACAGTTTCCCTCAAAACAAAACTTCAGCTTTCCAGCTGCACAGTCTAAAAATAAAACATAATACAGTGTTTTATCTGACTTGATTCTAAACTGTTTACACCTTGTGGCTTCTTCATGTGCGCTTAGGCCATGTGAAAGAAGGGACTGACTGGATGTGATGAGTTCTGGACAGGCTTACGGTATGTACCTGGCCCGTTTCCTGCAGGGATGGGAGGAAACGAGGAGTGCTCATCACTGCTCAGAGAATCCATGTGTTTCCTGAACTGCTTTCAATAATGAGCAAACACACATCCTCCTGGAGGCATTTTATCTCCTCCCAAAGCCGACATCAAGACCTTGGACTGTCCTGCAAACAATAGCCTTGGGAATCCTCCTCTTTCTACTCGACAACAAATCAGCCAGTCATTTAGATAGCCGTATGTCACTGTCTAGACACACTAGGCAACTTGGAGGTATTGCCTGAGACAATGCAGCGTTAATTGCCGTTAGAGCGATAAACCCTGAGCACCGGTGTGGAGCTTTAACATTATTGTAAGGGGATATGTGTGTTACTCAGCGGTCTGCAAGCAGTCATCATTGGAGCTTTCAAATGATGGAGGGGGAGGGGGGGAGGGGGGGGGGGGTTTGGGGGGGGGGGGGGGGGTGTTGGGGGATCATGAGGGGATTCCTAGGATTTAATGTATCAGCAGTGAAATCTAGCAGGTCATGCAACACCCACGCCGTCCCAGGCTCTCATTGGCAGCAAGACCCTAGTATATAACGACTTCCTGTTAAAACACACCACAAGATTTGTCACTTCCTTTCATTTCCCCCTCTAGTCTTTTATCAGGGTTTAATAAACCCTCAGGAGACAACGTTCAAAAATCCCAACGCTGTCTTTTGGAGACTGGTTCCAATTAAAGTAAAAGTTGAAGAAAATGAGGAGGAGGGCTGGGATGAGGATGTTTAACTCTTACTTCCACAATCTTACTGCAATCTTCTGATGATTGCTAATTTGGCTGAGCACCCACCAGTGTCTAAAACAGCCCTTTAGGTCTTTCAGCATTTGGTGTTAAATAGAGAATAAATACAAGCAACTGTGAATGATTGTGGTGGTATGCATGCAAATACTTCCTCGTGTAAGCAAGCCAAAGCAAGCTAAAGAGGCCTTTTGCTTACAAGAATACATGTGTGTAAAAGTGATAACAGCAGATGTGATGTAGTTGCAGGAAATTGCACAACATTAGTTACACAATATGCCTCTACATTACAAATCCTGTTTCAAGAAACAAACTTGCACATGAATCCAACAATACATTGAATAGATGGCTAGATTTCCTACAGTGATGTAACTTGCAAACCAGATTTGAAACACAGCAATGATAAAAACTAACAGTGATGTAATGTGACAGCAAAAAGAAACACCCACTGCAGAGCTGACGTTATCAGCATCTTCAGCTCTTTAGGAGGAAGGCGAACCAAGCCAAGAAAGGCTCCTGCAGCGCCTCGACAAGTCTTCCTGTCAGTGAAAAGGGACATGGGGTCTCCTGCTGTGGAAATGACAAAGCGCTTTCAAGGTGCAAACCAGTGTTTAATTTATATAACTTAATGCATTTCAGAGTCAGTTTGGGCTTTATCCTTTCACATGTTTTTCAGTCAAAGGCCTAAAGGACACTTTTTTCAAGCAACTGCTGAGAAGAAAAAAAAGAATAGAGAGGAATGTTTTGCTAGAGGTGGCCAAAGACAGCCTGAACTTTGTGGTGGCTTTAAATAGAAAACCTGAAAAAACATGGAGCCACGCAGAGTTTATTCAGGCTGTCTCTGATTTTAATTACTGAGCTGATTTGGGATTTACTCAACAATCGTTTACATCTCGTTTACATTTGACAAAATCTAATTCTGTTGTTTGTTAGCTCATCATTGCCGGTCAATGATTGCGGCATGAGAAATCCTGAGACACGTAAACCTGGATCTTTCAGGGAATTTCCATCTTTAGGGTTATGGATACCACAGGAAGAGGGTGTTCATATGATCTGTTCCAATCAAAGCGGTAAACATCTTACAGTTAAAGAAGCAATTGGATTTCCCGCAAAAGATACAAGCAGCTACTTTGAGTAGTAGCAGCTGCAGAGATGCAACAAGAAATCGTCTTGTGACCAGAATCTGCTAGTTTTCTTATTGATCTGCTCTCGATGGTGACGGGCTCACGGGAGAGATGAAAAATAGTATATTTTCTCAATCAGTGAACCCAACATACCTAAATTCTACCATGTCACCATACCAAAGAGTAACACTTTCACATCTTTCATATTTTTGTTATCGTTTAGGATGAAGTCAGAAGTCAATAAATAAATAATAAATAAAACAATAAAGAAATAATTAAAATTAAATCAGATGAAGCCCAGCGATGTAAGAAGCTAGAGCTAGAGCAATACTTTCAGCATCTACAGTGGATATACAAAAACCTAAAACTAGCTCAGAAAATTGAGTTGCTAGCATGAGATGAGAAAAGTTACGGTTTTACAAATGAAGACAGTTGGTAAATGACAAATGGTGTAGTTAGAAAAGAAAGACAGGTTGCATTCAAAGGATTCTGTGTATTAATGGTGTTTAATGAAGAGGCACCTGCTGTATTTGTCTTTGATACATGAGAAGATGTCATGGAAAAACATTATCAGAGATGTACTCAATGTTCTGAGACAGAACAGGCCTTTTAAGGAAAGCAGAACATCCACTGTTGTCTGTGGGAAGTGCGCTTTCATGGTTAGGAGCCCAAAGATGATGGGCATAAAGAAAATACATCAAAAGGAGGAAAACAACAGGAAACTCTGACTGATAACACTGCATGTGTGCTGACCCTTGGATATGGAGATTCACAGGTCTGGAAAGATATATGTCCTCAGATTCTGCTCATGCTGATAATCACTTATCAAACACAAGATACACTAGGATGCTAAGGGTTAGGTGGTTTTTCTTCACAATATTCTACAAAGGTTTGAAGCAATTTTTTTTTGGAAGTGTTTGCATTCCTTACTATTATGAATTATTACAATGCTTTTCTTATTGAAAATTAACTGGGAAAATGAAACAAGTCAAAACTTTGACATTCAATCCTTGCATTCAGACAAACTTTCTAAGCATAACGGCTGATTGAGTTGTTTGCTCCTCGTATGTTTTTTAAGCCTTAGAACGTTACCTTTGTGAAGTTTAATTTGACTAGATCTAAAGTTATGAAGATCCCTGGACAAAAGCAGAGTTCTTGTGGATGAAAGGTCAAATCTGAGGTGTCTGCATGCACTACATCTTTCAAGGTTTCTTGTGGACTTTGGTTGCCTGTTCACTCATTTTCAGTTAAGTCATTGTGGTAGAACATGATAAAATTGTGTTAAAGCTTTGTTCTTTAAAAATATGAGCAAACTGAAGAAGTTATACACTTAAAACAGGCTAATTGGCTATCTAAAGTGGCAAATGGGAATCTCAGTATGTTTTCTTTACTCGTTCTAAAGACATTACAATTAATCTGCAAACTTTAACCTGGTGTCCTTTTCCCTAAAGTATTTAATAGCTGCAGGCAAAATGTTTTTTTTTCAACTTTCTTTTTTATATTTTGCTCAGCACAAGTGAGCACATGTGTGAGGCTCAAAGTTTGATGTTATATATTTCTAGAAACCCAACACCTGCTCCACCCAGAAACCCTTGGGAGGAATCTGTGAAGTTACATCACTATCGTCAACCCACGGGCTTCAACTGTGCAAACCTGCAAAATGAAATTTGCAAAACTACGTCCTGATCTGTTTCATTGCCTTGACTCATCCGCCCAGAACTTGTCTAACCTGTTGCTCAGCTCTATGTTCTCACCCGTTCACAGGTCCGGTGTGTGAAAGTAAAACATTAGTTTAATCTAAAACAGCTGCGAGAGCTCTGTGCCCTACATCTTAAAGATGAGATGATAAAAGGTTATCTACACTAGAAACTATATTGTCTGGTCTGTATGGTGCAGCGTGGCCAGTCGCAGCTGCTTACAATGGAAATATTTCATTTTTCACAGAAGTGTTTTCTCTTTTTAACTGACTCAGTGATTAGATTAAAATCTAAAGAAATTTTTCCTTTGTCTTCTGTTCGTGGGCTGGTTCAGATTGCTCTCTTCATAACAAAGGTATACTAGCGAATACACATTTTGCTGGGTATTTGTCCCTGTGCTATTGTCAGTTCTCACCGAGACAGCAATATGTTTCTGAGTGGATTCTGTCTGGTTCTGAACAGAGTAGTACGCTCATGGATTTAATGTGTCTTTTTATGTTTGTACAAACCAGTTTTTTTCTGGAATTCAAGATTTAATGTGAGACCAACACATAGTAGCACATAATTATAAAGTGCAACTGATACATAGAATGCATTTGTATTCAGCCACCTTTACTCTGAAACATCTGAATAAAATGATGTGCTACCAAATTACTGCAAACATCAGCTAATCAGGAAATAAAGTCCGCTTGTGTGTAATCGATTCTGTGCGATATAAATCCAGCTGTTCTGTGAAGAACTGGGAATATTTGTTGAAGGAAATTATTGAACAAAAAGTATCATAACCAAAGAACACCGCAGACAGGTCAGGAAGGAAGTTGTGGAGAAGTTCAAAGCCAGGTTATGTTATAAACTTACATCCGAAGCTTTAAACATCTCACAGAGCATATTAAAACAACTGCAAACCTAACCGTAAAAGGATTATTCAGAGAATCAGCCAAGAAATCAATGGTAACTCTGGAGGAGATTAAAAGATCCACAGCTCAGGTGGGAGACTCTTTTGGAAGACCTATTTGTCATGCACTCCACAAATCTGGCCTTTATAGAAGGGCGTCAGAAAGAAAGCACTACAAATCCCCATTTGCAATTTGCCACAAGTCATGCAGGGGGCCCAGCAAATATGTGGAAGAAGGTGCCCTGGTTTAAATTGAACTCTTCAGCCTTCATGCAAAAGGCTATGTGTGGTGGATAGCACTGTGCATCACCCTGAGCACACCATCCCCACTGTGAACATGGTGGTGGCAACATCATGCAGTGGGGATTTCTCTTCTCTTCAGAGGGGATGTAGATGCTGCAAAACACGGTTGGAAGAAGTTAGAGGCGACAAAAAGCTAGAGGCTGGGGCAGAGATTCACCTTCCTGCACAACCCTAAACATATAGGTATAACTACAATGGATCATGGTTTGAATCAAAGCAGATACATGGGTTAGCATGGCGCACTCAAAGTCCTGGCCTAAACCCAGGAGAGACTGTAAGACTTAAAAATTAGCGTTCACAGATTTAATCTATCCAATTGAACTGATCTTTAATTATTTTGCAAATAAGAATGGGGAAATATTCAGGCATCTACTTTAGATGTGAAACATGGTTGAGGCATACCCCAAAAGACTTGCAGCTGCACTTGCAGTGCAAGGTGGTATTGACTTGGTGGGGCTCAATGCAGATGTATGCAAAACTTTTCTGACTTTTATCGCTAAAAAGATTCGGAAACCATTTTTATTTTTCCTCCTACTTTACAATTATGCATAACTTTCTGTTGGTCTGTCACATAAAATCCAAATAAAATACACTCAATTTACTGTAAAGTCTAAGGTGATGTATCAAATGGTTTAAAGCTTGAAGACGTAAGAAAAAAACAAGTTACCAAAAAAAGAGATACTTCTTGGTTAAAAACTCTGTCACAAACCTGTGAGGAGGGTCTGTTTAAACTGCATTTCTCTTCATTTACAGAAATACACATGGTGACAAACCACAAAAATGAAAAACTTGCCACCCCCAGATGCTCTTTGTGCCGCAGTTTCCTGAGGAAATACCCACATGAGCCTAACAAAATGTTAGCAGGTCTGGTATCAGCAGGCTAATTCACTCCCTTCACGCAACATTTTATCCTTGGCAGAGTTTACGGGGTTTGTAAACTGAGGAGGAGGAGTGGGAGTCCGAAATCTGTGGGGGAGTTCTTCAGCAGAGGCATTTAAAGGAAATATGACATGATGTTGGTCTGCATGGATTTTAAAAATTCCTGATAACTCAGCACTTTAGATTTTCCTTTATCGGTGATGTAAACTGAAAAGTGATTTAATGCAACTTTATTCATTTTTTTTACTCACCGCATCATCCTGAAATCCATACGTTTCTTGCTATAGTCTACATTAGTCCTTCGTTATGCTGCAAGTGAAAGCTTGAAGAAATTTGCTTACATTTTAACCATGTGAGCAAAATTATTTATCTTTGCTAATTTGCAAATAGTTCAGATAGACTTATAGAGAAAGGAACAGATTCTGTACAAACAACTCAAGGATTTATGATGGAAGATCTGATCAGGTTGAGCTACTGTCAGTAACCTCTCTGTGACAATAGACTCCAGGAAGTAGTCTGTCTGATAACCTAATGTGACACCGCATCCTCGTGATAATTGGCCTGATTTATCTCAAATTGTTTGTGTGAATGACATAATATCTGAGCTGTTGAGATCATGGCAGGGAATTCACCTCTGAACTAGATTCATCTTTATGTTTTCTTTACTTTTGGATGGATGGATGGATGGATGCAACCTTTAGACAACAGGATAAGGAATAGTGAAAATAAAAATATTTTTACTATGCTATTATTTTCTAAAATACTTAAATCAAAATCCAGACTAATATTCCAGACTGCGTTGGAACCCTGCTCAGTATTACTTGAAATCAGTTTAAACAAAACAAGCCAATACATTTAGCGCTGGTGGTGTAGGGGTTAGTGCGCGACCACATATAGAGCTATAGGGCTATTGTCCTCGAAGCAGCCGTCCCAGGTTCGAGTCCTGGACCCAGTGACCTTTGCTGAATGTCTCCCCCTCTCTTTGGCCCTCCTTCCTGTCTGCCTACTATCAAAAATAAAAGCCTATAGTGCCAAAAAAAATTCTTTAAAAAAAAAAAAAATCTGGTTCCTGCTGTGGTTTGGATTAACATAAACAAAAAGAGAAAGGTACCTGTACAGAAATAAATCACCGGTTCATGGTTGAAGATCTCATGATTTGGTCTGGTTCCAGTAAAATCTCTGTGAGAATAGACTTCAGGAAGTAGTCTGTCTGTTAACCTGCTGTAAAATCGCAAGGTAAAAAAACACTTTTTTTCTGATTTATTTTTATTTTCATTTGAATTAAACCAGCCATATCTCATTGAGGTTTCAAGATTTTTGCCACTGGTAATTTGCGACCGTTTTCTTTGTTTCCCCTTTGTTCTATATTTTTTTTTTTTTGCAGTTTTACTCTTTTCTAACATATACACATGGAGTTAGTGGTATCATCTATCCTATCATTTAACAGAATAAAGTACTTCAGGATAGGTTGAACACTTTTAATCCTCAAATAAGAAAGAGAAAGTGTGACATTATGGCAACCCACCATCGGTTTTCTTTTTGGCATTCTACCATTTGTAAATAAGTAAACAAATTTTGTGAAATGAAGATATTAGGATCCGTAATAAATCTAGGAAAATCCAGACTGTAAAGATTTTAACTAAGTTTGCCAAGATGCCAAAAGAATGTGAAATGGCCCTTTAACCACACTGCTCAATCAGAAGCAGCTTTAGCATTCATGATTTGTGGAAAGGAAACAGAGAATAAAATCCAATTGAATAAATGTTTTGTCCTCAAACATCCATAATGTCATATAAACTTGATGAAAATATCCAGAACATGGAGTCTGGAAAAGTATGGAGTTTTCAAATAGCAATATTGTAGGAACCCTGAATGAGATACAAACCATCTGAAGTGTTAAATGAATAGTTTATACCTGAAATTCCATGGTAGCCATATTGGATACTAAACTCAACAACCTCCAGCTTGCCAAGTCACAATTCTACCTTCAGGAGACATTTTGGTTTTATTTTCAGCTGCTTAGTATGAGGAGATCGAACGGTATGTGCTTGTGTTTAGATAATGGATTCCTTTTTTGCTAAATATTGTAACTTTTATTCTTAGTAAAAAAAAACTGCAATTACATAGCGGTTTAGATTAGTATATCAGGAAAGAAAAAGGCATCCGTAGAAAAAGCTCATAAAGCACTGGATGTATGATGGATGTTCTGATCCAGTGTAGCTGGTACCAGTAACCTCTCTGAGACTCCAGGAAGCAGTCTGTTTGATAACCTAAAGTAAAACAACATAACTTAAATTTGTTAGTGTTTGTTTTAGACTTAACTTCTTTTGAACAGAACAGATTTTTACTTTTGTTTGCCTTGTTGAAAGAGTTCTTAGCATTGTTGCTAAGCTAACTAGCTTCTTTTTGCTAAATAAGCGTTGAAGTAGCCTGTTTGCCTCACATATGTCTGCCATCAGCAGAAAAAAAGTATTTTAGATGAACTATTTCTTCTTAAATCAGAGCAAACCAGGGTATTTAACAATACAGAAATCTATTAACCAAGAACTGTTTAAGACACATTTTTCTGAACAGGCCAAGGAGTTATCTGTATATAAATTGAAACTGGGCTTATATAGAAAGCATATGTGGTAAAACAATTAAGAAATTCTTGGGTACAGAATATCCAGGCTTCCTGTCAATCTGATTTATGTATTTAATGACTTCTTTGGCAGGCAACATAGTGCTACATTATTTACAAAGCCGCTCATTTCCTACCGCACATACCAAGTATGAGATGAGGATATAGTCTGTGGAGCAAGTAAAGTGAGTGGATACAAATTTTAATAGCTGGCCGGGGTACATAGTGGGTGCGGGATGGAGCCCTGGGAGAATCCTGACAAATGACCTGCATATTCAGATTTCCTGTCAGGCCGCCTAGTCCTCTCTAGCGAAAATGACATCTGCAGTCCAGACATTGCTTCTTTTTTCTTCACTCGACGAGAGGAAATAAATTCTTACAACACACACTGACTGAACGGCCTGGAGGCTTAAAACTGCTGATATCCAAACAGTTCCCAGCCCTTCCTGCTATGTTTGGTCATCTCCTACATGGTTTCTCCAGTAGAAACTTGCATCTCAAGTCATTCAGCCTGAACTCAGTGATGATCTGTTTAGAGGGATCTGCCCAATAAACATCTGGTGCAAGAGCCATGTGTTAAAAGGAAAAGAATTGAGAGGTAATTTTATCACATTAAGACAGAACCAGGACGCTTGAGATGATTCCAAAAATCTGTTTCAAGCCTGCTGGAACTCAAAAGCCCATCATGATAATTGTAACAGAAACCACATGCTCAATTAAAACTTATTCCAGCACTGACACAGATCTCCATTCATGTATGACAGCTCATCATAATAAACAGCAAAGTGAGACCAACCAGAACGAGAAGAGAAATGTGCATCACTACATGGACAGGGCGGTGGCTCCTCAAGGACAGAATGTGTACATGAAGTCACTTTTGGACATGTTCACCTCTCTGGGAAGCAAAGACTACTGTAAACATAATAAGCTGCATATGTTCTTACGCAAAGCTATAACAGTACCAAGCAAAATAACATTGTGAACCTTTTCAAGTTCTGTCAAGTTACAACCACAAACTTCCATTTGTGTTTTATTTGGAGTTTATTTGAATGAGCAATGCCACCATGGTTTGTTTGCAAAGCCATGGTTGTGGCAGCATTATGCTGTGGGAATGCTTTTACTTAGTGTTTTGCATGTAGACCAAAAGGTATTTTGAACACGTGTCCTTTTCCGTTCACAACTATGCACTACATTGTGATGGTCTATCACATAAAATCTATTAATCTTTAAAAATCATTTTTTAATGGTTTCGTTGTAACATGGCAAAATGTGAACAAGTTCAATGAGCATTGATATTTTTGTAAGGTAGTGACGTTCCTTAGCCTCAAGGCTCCCACATTAGGAATGAGAAACTCCTTGGGTCCTGGTCCAAAATGCTGCACTTACAGGGGTTGGACAATGAAACTGAAACACCTGTCATTGTAGTGTGGGAGGTTTCATGGCTAAATTGGACCAGCCTGGTAGCCAGTCTTCATTGATTGCACATTGCTCCAGTAAGAGCAGAGTGTGAAGGTTCAATTAGCAGGGTATACATCAACAGGGAGTGAAAGGCCTGAAGTCCGATAAGCTGAAGTGTTTGATGGGATATCTTACCTTAAGAGAAAGTGGATATGACATCTTCTTTCTAGCAAACATGCCAAAAACCTCTGCTTTTAGCTGTTAACATCAATCTCCTCTAGTGTTGCACTGATGGCACCAGCAGTTTTGGCACCTAAATCATACAAAAGCCACTAGTATGGTTATTTATACAACTGCATGAGGAATTAGAGGGAAAATCTGGAAGTTTAAACCCTGCAGTGATGGAATCATGTGTAGTTTGTTGTAGAGGGCATCATATGTGCATGGGCATAAAACACTGTTCGTTCCTGACTTGAACGATTATTGCTTTGGCAATCTCTTTTTCAGGCTTCCTGAAAATCCAAAAATGTTTTACCTCAGAAGACTGGAATTTAATTTTACTTATCTTTGTCAAGTTCCACAAAGCATTTTTTCTAGCTAACTTAACTCAAGCCTATGATTCGTATATGATTCGTATAAAGTTACCATAAGCATGTTCAAACTACAGCTAAATTACTTTGGTATTTATTCTTCATTGTTGCTTGAGTCTATTTAAATAATAATTTAAAAATGTCAGTAAAAAAACTAATTAAAAATAGCATTGTTTTAATTGCTATCCTCAAGGTTATTTTAGAGGCAGTAAGTAGTAATAATTGTTGCTTTTCTAAGAAATGTTCATTCATGAGATTCATGAGAAGCTCGTATCGGACCATAAGGACCACTGACACGATAAAAGGGAGAAAGTACACCAGGCAGAAACTCCAATTTACGCAACCAGAGTCTTTATTGTTAGGTTTGATGGAGGTGTTGTGATTCTTAGGTGTTAGGTTTTTATCATCTCCCTGTTGTTTATTATGTTCTATAAAGACTTGCCATATTCTGTTCATTTCTCTGTGTTAATTATGTCTTTTAATTCTTGCCTTATTAGTTAATTTCTTCGTGTTTTGTTCTGAGCTTATTCCTGTGTTCTGTTCCCTGTGTTTTTTAGTTTATTCCCCTTAGGTTAGTATTTGTATTTTTCGCTGGTTAAATGTTTCCTTAAGTTCAGCTTCTCAGTGTTAATTAGTCTCCCTTCCTCAGTCTTCCCGCTTACCTCTGTAGTTCTTGCTCCGAATCATACGATAAGAGCTTTACAGACGCCTGATCCAAAATAACATGAATGCTAAAAGGAGATTCTGGATTAACATGTTAAGCTGTTTTAATAATCATGAAGGGGATTTTCCTCCAGTAGAGGTAAAGAGGTTTCTAAGGCCAAAACAAATCAAAATGTTCATGCTTGTTAACATAAATCTTCTGAATAACCTGTAAGAACTTGTGTACCTATTGGCAAAGCTCAGAAACCTTGTGTGAGAAGCCAGGACATCTATTTTGGAGTGCAGAGTTGTAGGCGTATAAGATGTGTGAGTTGAAAAGATTGCAGTGAAGTTGAAGCGCAGCCTCTGAAGTACTGATCAGGTGTGTATTCTCCAAACAAACCTCAGCAAGTCAGCTCTCACTCTGTGAAACATGGGGTGTTTAGTTATGTGTCTGAGTGTGTAACCGTGCAAGCACACATACTTAGCAACCTCGTATGTGTGTGAGTGGCTGTGTGGGAGCCCGGCCAAGCTGGCTTAATAGCTTCCAGAGGTTGGGCATGTATCAAACAAGAGAGCCGGCAAAATGTTGAGCAATTCTGTTCCTGCATTAATGAGGACATCAACAATCCGAACGTTGGACCTGTTATGCTAGTTGCTATCCCAGTGCACATTTTCTGTGAAACATCAAGGATGTCTGATCCAAATTCATCTGCAATCATAACAATCTTTATGATAATCACACGGCCTTGGGATACATCAGAACCTTGAAAGGAAAGCATTTCAGTAGAAATGACATCTAAATCTACTCAGCGGGCCTCCTGGCTCAGTGATCCCTTTCTTATTGTCAGATTTTTATATCTTTAAAACAAAGAGAGAATGACAATACTTTTGGTTTGGGTTAAGTGTGGGATCACTCTAACGTCCCCGTTTTGGCCTCTGTGATGGTCTGGGTCAGCCACATAGCCTGCTGGTTCCCCCTACATGGACCCTGACCGCATTCACAGAGCTTGCTCATAATGAAGGGTTTCTGCTCTGCTTTTTTTGGAACCACCATGCACCGATTATACTAACAAAGACAGCGTGAAGGAAAAGCATAGTAGGGAGAAACAGACAAGGTGAGGAAGTTCAACTTTATGGTCTGCATATATCTCGATATGTTTAGCAGGTCAAATATTTACAGTACAGCAATGAAAACAGTTTACCGACAAGTACTGGGACCTTGACAGCCTGCTACAATAATTCTATCAATCATGCTGTAATAAAGAGGTATTTATTAGGCTTCTACTTCAATAACAGTCAACAGGTACCATATAGGTGAAATACAATCTGATAAATTTTAATGCAGAATGCAGCAGCCTGTATTATTGTCTAAGTGGTTTAAAGAGTACCAAACTGAGCAATGTGCAGACTGGAATAAACCGGAATATCATCAAAATGTTTATTAATTGTAGTAATTCAATTCACAAAATTAAACTCATTGTATGAACTCCTTACTCACAAATTTATATTTTAAGTCTTTATTTCTGTTAATTTTGCTCAGTATGGTTTACAGCAAATAAAAAGCCAAAATTTAGTTTCTCAGAAAATTACATAA
Source organism: Crenichthys baileyi (assembly GCA_036173005.1). Classification (NCBI taxonomy): domain Eukaryota; kingdom Metazoa; phylum Chordata; class Actinopteri; order Cyprinodontiformes; family Goodeidae; genus Crenichthys; species Crenichthys baileyi. The sequence continues at coordinate 735,062 of JAHHUM010002029.1, read as the reverse complement.
GAAACATTCAGAAATGTTCTGCTATGGCCTACACAATCATGACTTGAGACATAAGACTTGAGGCAGTCATTGACACAGAGGCTACGCCACAATAGCTCATTGCAAAAAAAAACAACTGGATGTTCACAGTGCTGTATTCAAGCATATAAACGGAAAGTTGAGTGGAAGGAAACTCTATGATAGAAAACGTTTCACAAGCAACAGGGATAAGAGCAGCCAGGAGTGGATTGTCAAGCAAAATCCTTTCTGGATTTTAGAGGATCATCACAAAGAGTGGACTGAAGCTCGAGTCAGCACATCATAACCCACCACACACAGACCTATCGAGGACATGGGGTACAGCTGTCATATTCCTTGTCTTAAAACTGTTGTAAAGTCTGCATTTTTAAATAAAATCTAGGCACCAGAGTCTGGAGGTAGAGTGGAGAGACACAGAATCCATGCTGCTTGAAGTCCAGTGTGTAGTTTGTACGGTCAGTGATGATTTTGGATGCCGTGTCATCTGCTGGTGTTGTTCCTCTGTGACTCATCAAGCCTACAGTCAGCACAGCAGTCTACCGAGAAACTTTAGAGCACTTTATGCTTCCCTGTGCTGATCAGCCTTGTGAAAATACTGATCACATTGCATCAAAACCTGCTTTACTGACCATGGTATCTCTATGTTAGATTGGTCAGCAATCTGGCCTGACCTAAACCCTACAGAGAACCTAAGTAAACCCAAGTTGCTTTAGTACCAACCTTGAGCTTGTCTGCATTGTTGGCTCTGGTCCCTTTCAACTTCTTTTTTGCAACATTTCATGCTAAGCCTCAGCAGAGCCACATGCCTCCATGCTATCCTGCATGGATGTAGTAATTAATGCAAAAGGATCCCAGGTTAAATATTAAGTGCATACACTGTACAGTACATGAAAATACTTTTCAGTATGCTCACATTTCTCAAAAAATATTCTTTTTTTTTATTGATCTTGAGTAATATTTACATTTTTAAGAGAAACTGAAGACTGGCTTTTTTTTAGTCGTAATCGTCAAAATGAACAGAAATAACCTCCTGAAATGTAAACTTTTTGATTTAAATTACTGAAAAAAGCTTTTCATTTATATTCATTAAGATGCTCCAGTAGCTTTACAGAAACTGCATCTTTCACACTAACACAGCTCAGTGCAATACAAACTAAGATGTGGTTAAATCAGTAAGCAAACTGAGTGAAGAGTGAATTATTGTAAATTAAAATCAAGTTTTTCCAAATCAGCTTTTTAAGGGTAAAGAGTTGGAAACCCATTAGTCAGGGGGTATTGCTGATATGTTCCTCTCACAGTATCAGCCCTATTGTATGTATTTCATTTATCACAGAAAATGCTTCCTCTGAGGAAGTCAAAAGCCTGATTTTCACTGAAGGTGAAACACTGGGTGAACAGGAATGACTGGCAGAGGGCCATTATGAGCTGAAAGTTGAAGGCCATTGAATATAGACAGTAGTTTGAAGTAAATACTTTTAACACCTTCAGATCATCTGAGTGACTATAGCATTACCATGGCAAACCTTTTCATAACCCTGTACAGACGTTAGGTATTTTTGGAGATATATAATGATAAATAAATATAGAAATATTCAAATCTCACATACATTTTAATTTAAAAATAAAAGTATTAATTATATATTTACACTTTATTTTCATTGACTGTGTTTCTGATCCCTGCTGGGGCTGGGCAACTCTTACAAAATATGAAAGATTATGATGTCTTGTCAAACCCAATACATTTTGAAACACCTGTTGTTGGTAGATATTAACAAATGGAGACGTTCATTGATCCAATTGTCTTTCGCTTATCTAAGATCCAGTTGCTGGGGTAACAAGTCCAACAGGGAAACCCAGATGTCCTTTTCTTCAAAGACACCTTCCAGCTGATTCTTCAGGATCCCAATGCCAGACGTGATTTGTAGATATGTGTCCTCCAACAGGTTCTGCGTCTGCCCCAGGATCTCCCTCTATTCTGACATGTCCAGAAAACCTCCAGAGGGAGGCGCTCAGGAGACATCATCATCAGATTTCTGAAAAAAAAACAAAAAACTGACTCCTTTATATGCAAATGCGTTCCCCCTGAATATCTGAGCTTCCCCACTTGAGGTGAAGCTGTTCCGGTCCAGGAGTTAGTCCAGGGATCGAACCAGGGATCGGTAAAAGTAAGAAAATTCACACCTTCAGTCGACACGGTTTGCATTCACACATAGATTTATAGATTGGACCAAACAAAGTCTTTCAGTTGCAACGAATTGTTTCACGGGCAGTGTTGCTCTAGTATTGCACTGATCGAGAACAAAAAAAAAAGGGCGAGGAAAAAAGTTTGTGTCATCCAAGTTTCTCTGGTTACTTTGGTGTCTAAATGTAGATGTGTGCCTGCACCTCTTCACTGCTCCACGTAGCCCCATGAGACATTTTCAAACTCTTCGGATTTGCAGTTTTACTTTCTTTTTTCTTTTTCTTCTTCTTCTACTTAAATGCACTGCTCTTCTGTCACGTCATATGGTACGCAGGGAACGGCACACGTTCACACAGCAAGTGAACCACTCCAGGATCCGTATAAACCGTGCCGAGACCGATAGTTGTAACCACCATACCAGGTTAACTGGTCCATTTCAGGGTCCTGGATGGGTTCACACTGGCCTGATTCGCTCCAGAAACAGGACACTGGTATGGTAAAAAGCATTCCAAAGGTTTGGTATGAAAGCACTGTCAGACCTAGACAAACTAACCAACACCAACAGAACCACATCATCTGCAAATGGCAAAGATGAGATCCTGACATTCTGAAACCAGATATCCTCCTCTCTGTAACCAGAACTAAGGTCCTTATGGACACCACAAACATAATCAGTGAAAAGACGTAGTCCTGCGAAAGTCCAACCCATAGATTATAAAACATTATGTGAAACCATGAAGACCAAGGATCAAACTAGACAGGTCAGAGATAATGATAAGGATATCCCAAGCTTTAAACATCTCACAGAAAACGAAGTCATCTAAAAATATAAAACATATGGCACAACTGCAAACCAACCTAAACATGACCGTTCATTCTAACTAACTGACCAGCATTAATCATCATAAGCTGTCAATAGCCATTGTCATTGTAAATCTGGAGGAGCTGTAGAGACCTGCAGCTCAGGTGGGAAAATCTGTTTTTAGGACCATTATTAGTCGTGCTCTCTACAAATCTGGACTCAATAGAAGTGTAACATGAAGAAAGCTATTATTAAAACAAAGCCATGAGGAGTCCTGTTTGCAGTTTACCACAAGTCATTGGGGACGAAGCAAATATGTGGAAGAAGGTGCTCTGGTCAGATAAGATTAGAAAGCTAAGGGTGGCAGACTCTGCACATCACACTGAACACACCATCCACAAAGTGAAACAAGGTAGAGAGGGAAGTTAATCAGAGTTGATAGGAAGACTTGAGACTAGGGTGGAAGTTCATTTTCCAGTAGAACAATAACACAAAAAATATAGTGTAGATCTATGCATATTTATTTGTTAGAAGGGTCAAGTCAAAGTCTGGGTCTATACCCAATTGAAAATCTGTGGCATGTCTTGTAAATTTATGTTCACAGATGCTCTCAATCATATCTGTCTGGGTTGGCACACCTTAAGTCCTACAGGGTGGGCTTTCATTCATAAAGGCAACCCACTGGTAAGTGTAACTAATGCGTAATGCTAGGATAAGTGGAATTAAAAACATAAGATTAGTTTTTGATGTTCTAATGAGCAATAAAAGGCTATGAGGAGAGATCCCATGTTGAAGCAATCTGGTGTTCATGAGAAAACCAGACAAAGGCAAAGTTTATATCCCCGAGAGGAATGTGAAAATTTCCCCAACATCATCAAGACATAAAACCCACTCTTCATCACTTTTATCCCCGAGCCCACGCTTCACTCACTTCCACAGAGGAATTTCTTTTTTCCAGAATCTGACCTCTGGCCAAGATTGCTGGTCGTTTGCTGGCATGTCGGCAACTGACCAAGTTTGAATCAATCAGTTCAAATGACTCACCCCTCCTCACTTCTTACACAGTTGGTCATAGATCCGTCCTCCGACCACTCATTTCTGCCCTTTTCCCCAATGTGGGAACGCTCTTTCTTCCAAAGTATCCTTCAGCATGAACTCATCCTAAACCGCTGCTGTAAGAACAAAACAAGCTTTCATGAAACAGCCTCTGTCACATCATCGTCCCTCTAACTGTGAATGTGGAAAATTACATGCTTCAAAGCATAACGTCAGTTTTTCAGTAACCACTGTGAGAAAGCTAGAGAATCAAAAATGAAAACCTTAAAGGAGGATTTTATCAATGTTTATAAATTAATTTTGCTACGAATGGTGTCATTCTTTAATGCAAGTTCTAACCCCAGAGCTCCAGCATTAGGAACTATTTGCCATGGCAGGAAAAAAAAACCTTATAAGAAAAGAATGCTTATTTATCAGAAGATGACCCCCTGACTTTCTGAGGTTTATCTGGGAATGCGGGGCTCCAAATGGGTAGAAGGTGAAAGGTTAAATGTTAAAAAGGAGGAATGTAGACAGAGAAAGAAGGAAATGTTTTGAAAAACATGGAACATGAAGCAAAAACAATGCTGCTTTGGTTTGTGGAAGACCTGAGGACCATTGCTGTTAACATGGAACATTTCTGTTCAACATACAACAAAACCTTTTTACGAATAGTTTTCTGAAAGTTACTTAAATTATAGAAGTGATGCACTCATATCCAGTTAAGCTCAAAATTATTCTTGGGAGATTTAGATTGCAATGAAATTTTTTTCATTTAAAAAGTTTGTGTCTGACAGGAAATAAAACAGGCATCTCTCAAAAGACAATATTACTGCAAAAGGAGTAAAACATTTGCCACACGCCACGTAGGTTTAGCTTTGGTAATGAGCTCCAAGTCTTTAAGGTCGGAAGGTCTCCTTGTCATCACCTTAATTCCTCCAAAGATCTATCAGATTCCACTTAGGATTATAGCTGGGCCACTTCAAAACATTAATATTACTTCCAGTCAGAAGAAACTCACTGAAAATCCCAAAACAACTCCGTATTTAATTCTAATTATTTGCACATAACAATCAATTTTGACATAACTTATTTGATCATTTTTGCAGGTGCTGTAAGGAAAATGTTTTAAAAAGATCTAAAGTGTGGCTGTGGACATTTAGGAAACAGTGTTAATAAGATAATAGGTTGACTGCCCTGATGTTGGAATCTCTCCAAGCATTCAGCATACCGATGTAACTGAATCTACATCACTGCAGACATACCCCTTTTCTGCCAACATGGTCCAGAGCCCATTTCCGAACCTGATTTTGAACCAGCAATTCGTCTTTCCACCAACGATAAGAGGTTTCAGAGAATGAACTCTGGTTTAACTCAGGCACTGCAGAATGCTTGGTTCTGCTGCGCGAACCGTAACGTCACCCGTGGGCGGGTCAAAGCTGGAGACAATAGAAGCAACAAGTACGGAGGCGAAGACGAAAAACATACCCTATAAGCATTAATAATATGTTTGTAAAAACACGCTAAACATGCGTTGTGTATCTACTGGATGTGATTATATCTATTGCTTTTGAGGAAGACAAAAGTAAAGGAAACCAGAGGTTCTTCAGTGGAAAAATGCTGACAGAGTCCTCTATGCTGCAGCATGAATGTAGCCCAAGTTTTGACCCTCATGCCACAGAATTTCTCAACTTTTCAAAAGAATCCATGGTGGCATGACTTAGGTGGAGATCAAATTAGGTGAAAAGGTGATGCTGGAATGCCAATAATCGGCATACACCATTTGAAATGTATGGCAGATGCACAATAGTTGGATGGAGATATAAAGATTATATCATCGATATAAGTTTTACACCCCTTCTTTTCATTCCAAATAAAGGTAGATCCATGTAAGATGGTTCATCCTTCTTTGGTTAAGAAAGCACAGGGTCAAAGTAACTGTGAAATTAACAAGTTTTATAACACAATGTCAACTTGAAGCATTAAAATATTTATAACCTTTAAATATTTCAGTCATAAATAGGCCAATGACACCTGGCCAAAAATAGGACAATAGGAAGTGAGCCTACTGATTTCTAAATGTCAAGAGCACTGGTGTAAACAATCATGTTTGGCTTATTTTGTACTTCTTACTTTAATAATTGCTAACACAAAAAATGCATAGCTGAGGAAAGATGGAAGGGACAGCAATCAGCTCCACAAAGCTCTTGGGATGTAGTGTTACAGACACACTTTGATAAACACAGCTGTAGGCGAGCAAAGACGAAGACCAGAATAAGCACAAAATGGCTAAACAATGTGCAGTAGGGTGTCCATTTGAGCTGGAGCTTATGGAGTAAAGTACTGAGTTATGGTTAAGAAAATGAGGATGTTTGTCTTTCCATATAGACACAACTTACATTTAAATACAGTTCACTTACGTCTAATCAAAATGGTTCCCATTGGCTGTCTCTTCCTGTGTTTATTTGCGCCGTAAATTTCCCACTGACCAACTAATCTTTTCTCACCTCTTGACTTCTAACACAAATCCCTTCTTGGGAATAAAGTACTGTGCAGAAAGTCTTTAGAGTGATCTACTTGGCTGCAACACAAAAGAAATACTTTAAGAGAGTTTCCCACTGGGGCTAGATAGGAAACATAATTAGATGGTCTGTTCTGGTGAAAGAATTTACACATTTCACTGAACCTTCTGTATGTAAATTACTTCTTTTAAAGTGAAGAAATGGCCAAGATAATTGTTCTGTGTAAGTGTTAGGGTTTAAGGTTTTAGTCTCCAGTCTGCTTTGAGTTAAAAGGCTTTGACTGAATCATAAAGCAGACGAAAAGGACGGAAAGGCAATGTGCACACAGATGGCAGATTGAGACTTCAGACTGAGGTATTTTGTGCATGAAACATGGAAGCAGTGGAAAAGTAACTTGCCCAACATTTCCATGTGCTTTTCCCATTTGCCCTTATTAGGAGCTCAAAGTGAGGCCGCTGCCCGGCACAGCTGCACATTAAACAGCGTGACAGCAAGGACGGACTTTGACAAAAGCTGGCTATTTCTAACATTCCCATAAATCTGCCGCAGCAGTGTGAAAGTTGGACACTATTTAACATTACCTATTTCCTAAACGTTTTGCCTGTTTTTTTTGCAGATCACCGTGGATTCCCTCCCACTGAGCCAACACTGTTGCTGGTCAATTCGCCCTTTGCCATTTTGTTCTTTTGCTGTACCTGACTTCTTCGTGTATGCTATCCAATCCTCATTTTATATCGACCATGTCTCAGTAACTAGTATAAAACCTTCTACCAGGACAGTGACCCTAAACATGTAGTCAGAACCAAATGGTTTAGATCACAGCATGTTCATGGGTTAGAATGGCCCAGTCAAAGTCCAGAACCAAATTGTATTTAGAATCTGTGGTGAGACTTAACAATTGCTCTCCATCTAATCTGACGGCGCTTGAAATGTTTTGTAAACCTCAGATATGCAAAAATGTGAAAGACATGCGCCTTGAATCTGTAAATGCAATAAAAGGTGGTTGTACAAAGTATTGACTCGGGGAGTGAATACAAATGCATGGCACAATCGTCAGATTTGTATTTGAAACAATTGCTGGGAATGATGTGTCCTTTTCACTCCACTTCAAAGTTATGCACAACTTTGTGTTGGTCTGTTGCATAAAATCCCACGAAAATACATTGAGGTTGTGGTTCCGACATGAGAAAATGGGGAAAAAAGTTTCATTGTGAATACTTTTGCAAGGTACTGTATATGAATGGGTTGTATTGGTATGTAGTGGATATGAATGGAATCTGTTTTTCTAGTAGGACATGTGCAAAATAATTAAGCAGAATAGGACTTAACTGCACTGAACTGAAGTACCAGTATGTTGATTTTGTTCTTAAGTGTCCGTAAGTGAGGTAAGTTTTACATTTACTGTAACAGACTTAAGAACATATTTTCCCATAATCTCTTTCCTCAGTAACACTCAGTTCAAGCATTAACCACCAATCGCTTCATCATAAGCAGTGTGCATTCTCTCTGTTGTGCTTACAAAATGACCTTAAACAGATCACACAGTAGGTGTGATTTTTGCACCATAATGACACAGGCTTTATTTGTGTGATATGTGTGGTGAGGGTATTTTTGAAGCGGAACATAACAGAAAAGGCGCATGCCTTGCAAGAGAAAGCAGTTAAACATAAACAAGCTGCGGCCAAACAAGTAAGGTAGGGAACACTCAAACAGCAGCAAATTCCAAGTCTGCAGTCACGACAAAAGCAGCGCTGGACTGACTTCCTTTCTGCAAGCCCACTAACGTCACAGGAAAAAATCATCCAGAGCCGGACACATCGGACAAAACATTCTGAAAACAGAGTGTGACGGCTGGGTGGGTCTGGACTGGTCACTTTGTGCTGAAAGCATGTGGCCTGAGGGAAGGAGCTGGGATGGAGCATCTTCCAAATGTGGGAGGGGGGAGCATAGGGCTGAGAGTCTTGCTGTCATGTCTTTGTGTGTTAACTAACCAGAAAGGCAGCACACTGAGAGTTTGCCATAGTGTCACTGTGGGGGGTTACCTGGCTGTTAGCTGTGAGGAGAAGGGCATTCCTAACTGGTCATCAAATGGTCAGGTCTGGGGAAACAAGAAGGGAGGGGGACTCCATTCTTCGTATTCAGTCTGGAAAATCATTGCAAACCAAATAAGAGTACGGAAAAGTATTTGTATAGTTTGTTTTCTATCCCACTGTCTAAAAGTTGTTCTTTTTTCCTTGAGTCCTCCCTTGCTTCCTTCCTTACTTCTATGTATACTTTCTTGTGTATATCCTTCCCTATTTGTATACTTTTTGTGTCTCTCTTTCCTTCCTTGTATAGCTCCTTGTGTCCTTCATTCCTTCCTTTCCTTGTGGTCTTCTTCCTTCCTTGTATAGTTCTTTGTGTCTTTCTTTCCTTCTCTATATACTAACTTGTGTCCTTCCTTCTTTCCTCCTTCCTTGTTTACTTCTCTGTGTTTTTCTTTCACTTCTTGCATACTTCCTTATGTATACTAGAGACTGGGAACTCTGGAAAGTTAAGTCTAGAAAAATATGAAATTGTTACACGAAGAATGTGGAGGAACCCTGTCTAGAAATCCCTTTAGTGGTAAAAAGACTGACCCTGGAAGAGCAAGTGGGATAAGAAAAGCTGTTAAAGGAAACAAGACAAATTCAAGGGGAAATTTTCTTAACTATAACCTGGATGTGTGCACCACAAATATTTCATCCATTAAACCACATAAACATGTTTCATAAAGTCTCTCATTAATAACAGGGCATGGAAGTGACTAAGGTGTCAAATATGTGCACACATTGTTTATCGCACGTCACTCTGTAGTTACAAACCTCTGTGCTGTGTGTCAGACCCCGACAATGACTTCATCTGTGTTTTTTCTCAAGGATATCCCTCTCTTTTCCAGGCACAATGAGCCTGCTTCCTGTTTAAATGAAGGCTTGGTCCAGTCCAGGCTTGACCTACACAGTTTCCCCAGTCGTTCAGCTGGCCTCCCTGCAAAGACACTTGGTGATCTGCAGAGAGGAAGGCTTAGTGTTTACAGAGTCTCTGGAAATTCTCATATTGTGGAAAATAGGCAATAAAAAAACAAATAAATAAACATACCAGCCTTATTTCTTTACTAAAATAGTAAATGCTCGACTGAAAGTTAGTAGTGAGGGGGTTCCATTCATCCAAGTTCTCTGCCCATCCTGGTTCTAGTCGAACCATCGCCCTCATCTCCAGAAGGTTTTGGTGGCCGTTGAAGAGTATGTACAAGCCTGTACTATCTGTGCTAGAAATAAGTCCTCTAACCAACCACCCGCAGGACTGTTGCAACCCCTTTGTGTTCCTAAGCGGCCCTGGTCACATTTAGCCCTCGACTTTGTCACCGGACTTCCCACTTCAAGAGGTATGACCACCATACTCACTATTATCGACCGTTTCTCTAAGACTTGTCATCTCATTCCCCTCAGAAAACTACCCTCTGCCCTTCAGACAGCTTGACTTCTGCTGAAGCATGTTTTCAGACTCCATGGATTACCTCTGGAGATCCTCTCAGACTGTGGACCTCAGTTCACAGCTAAGGTTTGGAAACAATTCTGCTTAGCATTGGGAGCTAGAGTATCTCTAACCTCAGGATATCACTCACAGTCCAATGGCCAAACGGAGAGGCTGAATCAAGAACTGGAATCCATCCTCCGTTGTTTAACATCAACCAACCCCACAGACTGGAGCCAATTCCCGCCATGGGTCGAGTACGCTCATAATTCTCACACTTCTGCTGCCACAGGTTTCTGCCCTTTCGAAGCTTCTCCGGGCTACCAACCACCATTGTTTTCCGCGGACAAGAAAGAGATCTCTGTCACTTCTGTGCGTCATCACATCCGTAGATGCAAACACATCTGGACAGCCACCGCACAAGCCCTTCAACGCACCGCAGAACAGAACAAGAAGGATGCAGACAGGAAAAGGGTTCCAGCTCCCCAGTACCAGCCTGGTCAGAAGGTTTGGCTCTCATCACGTGACATCGCTCTAAAATCTATGTCCAAGAAACTCGCCCCCAGGTTCATTGGCCCGTATGAGATTGAGGCAGTTATCAGTCCTTCAGCTGTCTGCCTGAAGCTTCCTTCGAGTCTCTGCATTCATCCAACGTTCCACGTTTCTCAGATCAAACCTGTCATCACAAGTCCTTCTTTATTTTTTTTTCCATCATCTCACTTCTCCTCCCCCCTGGTGGATCTCCTAATCACCTTATTTAAGCAAAAATATATCAAGATCAACAACCCAGAATATTACCTGTCACTTACCATTGATCCCTTCTCCATACAGTGGCGAGTTCCTGTTTCTCCAGCAAACAAAATATTTCTTAATAAACTTGTTAAAACGTTTCCTGTTTTCCTGAGTGTATTTCTGCATGTGGGTCAAAGCAGCTAAACGATGACAGGGGCGGGTGACAGAAAGTAAAAAGTTTTCACTTTCAGATGTGACGAGATGAAAGTTAGAAATCTAACAATCATGCAATATCATAAAAATATTTAGTCTTCCTCAAAAGCAATAGATATACTTTAGTTTACACTTTTTGTAAGTAAAAAGCCATTTTAATAACATTAAAGACTATTTTGAAGCTAAAAACTAAATGGATTAGAAGCAGATTCCTTTAAAATTTTGAGCAAATGTATACAAAATAAAAATGAAGAAAAGCAGGACAGAAAAGCTGAACATTGGTGATGAATATGATCAAAAATGTCTAAAACTCCAATATGTTACCTCATAAGTACAATTAAACTTAGAAGGAAGATACTTTGCAAGAGTTAATTCGCTTGTAAGTTTTTCACATTTTACAAACACCATTCTTATGTATTCCATTAGTAGTGCATGATTACGAAGAGCAAAGATACATGGATTTCAAAGTTTTGTGGAAATAAAAATGTTAAAGGTGTGGTGGAAGGTTCCTTGTTATTGTGGAAGAAAAGCATTGCTACACAATGACGCTGCCAACCCCATGTTTCACCACCATGCGGATTGTGTGTCAATGATGACGTGCTTTGTTAGTTTGCTACCACACATGTAGGTCAAAAAAGTTCTGCTTTGGTCTCATCTAGCAAGGGCTCAATCTTCCACATGTTTGCTGTATCCCCTAAATGGCTTTAAATGGGATGTCTGGTGGCTTTCTTTCAGCAGTTACTTTCTTCTGGCTGCTTTTCCCCAAAGGCCAGTCTTGTAGAGTTCACGGCAAACAGTTGCCATGTGAACAGCTTTTCCCACCTGAGCTGTTGATGTCGGCAGCTCCTCTAGAAGTAACATGGGCCCATTTGCTGCTTCCCTAATTGGTGGTCTCTTTCACCAGCTTGTCAGTTTAGGAGGATGGTCATGTCTTGGTAGGTTTGCAGTTGGGCAATATTCTTTCCACTTTCAAATGTTCAAAGCCTAACCCTGTTTTAAATGTCTCTCCCACTTTATCTGTGACATGCCTGATGTGTTTTCTTGCTGCTTGTTCACCAAACAACAAACTCTGAGGGCTTCACAGAGCAGCTGCATTTACCCTGAGATTAAATTACACGATGGAGGACTATTTACCATTTAGGTGACTTCTTACAGCAATTAGTTGCACTTCATTTTATGTACGGGTATCAGCGTAAAGAGGCTGAATAAGGACACACCCCACCCTTTTCCACGGAATTGTAAATATTAAATAACAGAACAAATGTAAACACTGGAAAAACATTTTAGCAAAGGACATTCTGCAAAGGTGTTTTGGATTTTTGGTCTCATGGCAGGAAAATGTTTAATTTTAACATACCGTACCAAGCACATATTTTTACTCACAGCAGAAACATGGTTAAAACTATGTCTTCAATTATGTCTCGGGGGGATCTGCAAAAACAAACCCCATATAATTGGCATTTCCCTAAAAATGTTAGTTTTGATGTGTGAGCAAAGGATAATTACAGATGCAGTCTATCTGAGAGTTATTTTCTGAAATGTGGGCTTTTTGAGCTGCTAAACAGACCCAGCTGCACCACTCTCACAAATATGGGGTTTTTTTTCACTGACAAATGGTGAGCACTAATAAGATTTGCACTGATAAAACCAGATATAATTGGTTCATCAATAAAAGTGGCATAACAATTTGCATACATTAAATTTGGGTAGATTTTAGTCAATGATTCTGAGTAGATGTTGTACTTTTAATAGAAAATAGATACATTATTTCAGATCCAACCAATTTTTAAAATGTACTTAGTCAACTTCAAGTTCTGATTCTTAAGATTGCTTTGCTCATGTAGTTTGTCCTTACATGTTAAAGAGCAACAAAATCTAAAATGTCACGAAGAAAAAGCTCAAACACTTTTAAAAATATTTTGGCCAGATGGTTTGGAAACATCTTGTCTGACGATCAGACCAAAGACAACAGCAACCTACAAGATTAACAAGCTTAGCTTGCTAGTAAGTTTAATCTTTAGCCTTAGTTGCTAGACTGGATACAAACTTCAATTATTGTTACAACACAACTTTCTCAGCAAATCTTATGGGAATTCTTAACTTTTACCGAGTCACATCAGCCTCACCGGTCTCTGCTGGGTACCACACGACAGAGAATAGCTAATGGCTACTTGAACCAACATCTTCAGCTAAAGCTACTATCTAGTGGTGATAGTCAAATGATGCCATGTTTTTAATTTTTGCCAAGTCTTCCTAAAAACCATACAGCATTCTTTCTTCACCATTTGCTGCAGCTGTACGAAATACATGTAAATGCCTTTGGCATAATAATTAGAAAAATATATAATTGTGACTGAATAAAGAAAAAGAGAAAAAAAAAAACACTGATCTGGTGCTTTATGCCTTTTGTGATGTCACCAGAGGCTAGTGAAGCTTTTTTTAAGAGGGTAGACTTTGATTAAATAATGTTTTTACAGCAAAGTTGGAAAACAAATTGAAAAAAACCGATTGTTCCATGTTGTTCTAAAACTAACAAACTACAGGGGTTGGACAATGAAACTGAAACACCTGGTTTTAGACCACAATAATTTATTAGTATGGTGTAGGGCCTCCTTTTGCGGCCAATACAGCGTCAATTCATCATTGGAATGACATACACAAGTCCTGCACAGTGGTCAGAGGGATTTTAAGCCATTCTTCTTGCAGGATAGTGGCCAGGTCACTACGTGATACTGGTGGAGGAAAACGTTTCCTGACTCGCTCCTCCAAAACACCCCAAAGTGGCTCAATAATATTTAGATCTGGTGACTGTGCAGGTCATGGGAGATGTTCAACTTCACTTTCATGTTCATCAAACCAATCTTTCACCAGTCTTGCTGTGTGTATTGGTGCATTGTCATCCTGATACACGGCACCGCCTTCAGGATACAATGTTTGAACCATTGGATGCACATGGTCCTCAAGAAGGGTTCGGTAGTCCTTGGCAGTGACGCTCCCATCTAGCACAAGTATTGGGCAAGGGAATGCCATGATATGGCAGCCCAAACCATCACTGATCCACCCCCATGCTTCACTCTGGGCATGCAACAGTCTGGGTGGTACACTTCTTGGGGCTTCTCCACACCGTAACTCTCCCGGATGTGGGGAAAACAGTAAAGGTGGACTCATCAGAGAACAATACATGTTTCACATTGTCCACAGCCCAAGATTTGCGCTCCTTCACCATTGAAACCAGCGTTTGGCATTGGCATGAGTGACCAAAGGTTTGGCTATAGCACCCCAGCCGTGTATATTGACCCTGTGGAGCTCCCGACAGACAGTTCTGGCGGAAACAGGAGAGTTGAGGTGCACATTTAATTCTGCCGTGATTTGGGCAGCCGTGGTTTTATGTTTTTTGGATACAATCCGGGTTAGCACCCGAAAATCCCTTTCAGACAGCTTCCTCTTGCGTCCGCAGTTAATCCTGTTGGATGTGGTTCGTCCTTCTTGGTGGTATGCTGACATTACCCTGGATATCGTGGCATTGATACATCACAAAGACTTGCTGTCTTGGTCACAGATGCGCCAGCAAGACGTGCACCAACAATTTGTCATCTTTTGAACTCTGGTGTGTCAACCATAATGTTGTGTGCATTTCAATATTTTGAGCAAAACTGTGCTGTTACCCTGCTAATTGAACCTTCACACTCTGCTCTTACTGGTGCAATGTGCAATCAATGAAGACTGGCTACCAGGCTGGTCCAATATAGCCATGAAACCTCCCACACTAAAATGACAGGTGTTTCAGTTTCATTGTCCAACACCTGTACGTAAAGTGCATTTGGGTGATATTGCAGAAAAGACTGGCCTGTAGTTTTCAATTCTAATGTAAAAGTTTAGGTAGGATTTGTTACCAAAATAGCTAATGTGGTTAAATGTAACAAATATTTAACATTATTTTTAGTGATATGTAATATGAGACTTTAATATGCTTGTGTAAAATTTTAATAATAAAGTTATTGCCCTTCAAAATTTAAACTGCAGGTTGTTAGTTCTACAATAATCCTGCTTTTGATTGCCCTTTCCAAAGAAAGGAGAGCTTTCTATGTAGTTCAGCAAACCTGATGAGCAATATGCATTCATAATTACACATTAGAAGCAAGACAAGTACAGTAGCAAACATGCACTTGAATTTGTACAGTAGCCACACAGTACATACGGGTAAACTGATAAAGTCAAAGCTCTGACTTTCTTTCTCATCCGTCGTCGAGCTTCAATTTATCCTCAGGGAAAAAAAAAGAAGAAAGGAAAACTGCGGGGGGTCAAGAAAGAGGGAGGAAAAGCTCGTTGAAGGGCACAAACACTGAGCCAACCCCCGCATGTTCAGTCCTGCCCTCCTTCGCTCCCACATCGCATTTACTTGCATGGTGCTGCTCTGATCGACAGACAGAGCGCAGCGTCCTCTCCTGCGGTCGTGGATTCACTTCTGCAGACTTCTATCAGTGGATATTTGGCGTGAAACTTTTTTACGGTGAGTGTAAAATTGTTCAATTTTTGTGACTATTTTCATTTCCTTTAAATTTTTTCCACGCAGTTGTAGTGCGCCTGGTCTCCTCGGTATGTAGAACCACTGTAATTTTTAAGTCTTTACATTATATCATAAATCCCTTTTTTTAAGTTTTACTTTAAACTTGAAGGGCATGTAACCAACCAAACGTTAACCTTTAAAACTGGATATGTTATTTAAGTACAGAAAAACAACAGTAAACATTTATACTTAAGAAACAAATCGACAATTTTGGATGGGTGCGTTATTACGCACAAGCGTAGGCACTTATAATGGGCTGCAAAAACATACATCTATATACGTTTTTCTTCGTCGTTTATTTAGATTTGTACAGCTTTATTGTTTGTAGATTATAGCAATGCAAAGCTGGAAAAAGCTTCCACTTAGTCCCAGAGTTCATAAGGAAGTTTTATTAAATCATTTGTTTCCTTTTTGCTCCCGTTCAAGCCTAACTCGTTTCATTTTTACTGAAACAGTTTACGAGTTATGAAGCCAACTGTGATTTTCTACCTCATTAGTAATGTTAGTAATCGCAGCCAGCCCAAGATATTAGATGGAGCCCTGGACGAATTGAATCTCAGTTCACAACAGTTGTTTAATACATTGTAATTAAATTGTTGAAACAAGCTAATTTCCCTGACTTACTCATTTAGTGTCCAGAGTACACCATTTCGATGCAGACCCAGTACAGTCACACAGAAAATATAATTTATTTATTCATGACTCCGCTATTGCATTGTTCATGAAATGTGAATCAACCAACAGACCTGATTTAAGGAGTGCTTAAATTATTATCGTTACATAACTATAAAACTTTGAATGTTTTATTCTGCTTGAATAAACCCGCCTTCATTTATCAGTTCTCCTAAATCCCCAATAAGATGTCTAATTTTTTGAGGAACTTTAAATTATTTTGGATGATAGATCCAGCGCTCTTGAGTGCCCCCTGTTGACCTGGGGTGCCACTAAGCAGCAGCATAGTTAGCTTGTTCATTGGACCAGCTCAGGCAGTTATTTGTAAAATAAGTTTTTAAAATGTAATTTTTGCATTTTTTCCCTCATGTTTGTTTCTGGTTATCAAAGTCTAACCAATCTGTCTATTTTTGTTATGCAGGTTGCCTGTTATTGCCTACCATCTGTGGGCATCCCAGACATCAAACAAAAAGCTTTTAGGAGGAAACTTTTGAAACCACAAGAAAACCTGGCTGACGGCATAAAAGCAACACTTTTTCCACTGCATACGTACCAAGAGACGAAAGAATGCGTGACTGCAGGACTCTTTGACATCCTGTTTGTGGATCTAATTTTATAATCGGTAAAAAGGCGGAAAAACAAACCAGTCTTCCCACTCATAGGGAATCCCAACGATGAGCACTGTTTCTAGCCAAGCGGCATATGCTGCTCATGTTCCATCCACTATCCCCAAATATTTCTCTACAGGAATGTCCTCCATGTTTAGTGTGTACCAGAACAAAGAAGTCATCATCGAGCACTATACCTTTACAGGCAAGCTGAATGGGACAAATGGGAACAAGTACACGAATGGACTCAAACCGGAAGCCATTGCTTTCCTGTTGGTCTGCCTGCTTATTGCTGCAGAGAATGCTGTGGTGCTTATTGCCATCTGGAAGAACAAGAAGTTCCATATCCCCATGTACTATTTGCTGGGAAACTTAACTCTCTCGGACCTGCTTGCTGGTTTATCTTATATGATAAATATCATAACATCTGGTGCCAACACACTGAGCATGACCCCCGTGCTGTATTTTCTGAGGGAGGGCTGTGTGTTCATCATGCTGGCTGCTTCCATAATCAGTCTGCTGGCCATCGCCATAGAGCGCCACGTCACCATGGTGAGGATGAAGCCGTACCAGGGCCACAAACAGGGACGGATGTTCGCTCTGATTGGAGCCAGCTGGGTGCTGTCAGTGTTCCTGGGTATCCTTCCTGTCCTGGGCTGGAACTGCATTGGGGAGCTTGAGAAGTGCTCCACCGTCTTTCCGCTCTACGCCAAAAGCTACATCCTATTCTGCATCACCGTCTTCAGTGCCATCCTCATGTCCATCGTGGTGCTTTATGTGCGAATCTTTCGCATCGTCAAGTCCAATACCCAGCGCCTTGCTACAGTTCCCCAGCGCAAAGGTCTTTACCGAAAGTCCCAGAAATACATGGCCCTTCTGAAAACCGTCACCATAGTCCTGGGGGTCTTCATCGCATGCTGGCTGCCTCTTTTTATCCTTTTCTTGCTGGACTTCAGCTGTCCGGTCAAAGGCTGCAAGGTGCTCTTCAAGGCTGAGTACTTCCTGGGCATCGCAGTGTTCAACTCTCTACTCAACCCAATCATCTACACGCTGACTAGCAGAGACATGCGTAAGGCCATCCTCAGGCTTCTGTGCCACCGCTGTCTCCTAACCTCAGATGGGAAAATGAAGAAGTTTGGCTTGGCCTTCCTGGATTTCAGCACCACTAAGACGGACGCAGTGTCTCACAGACTGGAGGGACTGGAGACAACAGTTTCTTCTGGGAACCTTCCCTCAACTATTAAAGCTATTTATCCAAGGATATCAAAGATATAACACTCTGACTCAGAACTGAGAGCAAGCATGCAGACTGAAAACCGGTCCTCCTGTGCTTTTGTGTTAAAGACTCATATTTAAACAACCATCAGAAGGAGAAAAAATGTATTGCACTTTGAAATGATTCTAGTTTTAAACTGTCCATGTTTGCAAAGCTGGGAGAAAAAACCTTTTGTTGGATTTATGTTTATACCACTTCTTCTCTGTAGATATTGTTGCCTTCATCATAGCTAAAAGCTTGTCTTTTAACTATAATGAAGGCAAAAATATCTACAAAAAAATATCTACAAAACTAGCATTACCATTGTCAAGACTCCTAAACAAGTCCAGTATTAATCAAGTGATTTCTTCTGCGAGAAAATCGCAAATAATCTGAAAATTTCTTGTAAAAACCGAGAAATCCAAGCCTGTTTGTTGACGTTTTACAGCATCTGTAATGTGCATCTGATTGAGAAGGGAAAGCCCAAGCTTGAGATTTAGGGTTAGGGTTATCTCCCACTGCCTTTGTAGCGTATAATGACACGTTGTCGAGATCACTGGGCCTCCACACCCAAAAAACGAAGGCTGCCATGTAATCTCTGCCATGTGAGTTTTGGTCAGCGTTGAGACCGGGAACATCAGAGACTCTAAAGACGTCAAACGGAGCTGGGTGGCTTTTCAGCTTTGGAGGTCCCTCCAACACATGTAGCAGCACACGACCAGTGCCATAAAGCAATAAAAGCTGACAGCCGAGGCTTGGCGACACCTTTTGCAGGCTGGTGATAGTTTTATAGACAGTCATTTCTTTTAGAGGAAGCTCATCTTTATTATGTAAAATGATATGAAAGGACTGTTTTTGTAAAGACCTATTAGTGAAACCATCCCTGTTTTTTCCCTGATTGAGCTGACATGGTGAGTTATCAGTAACATTGTAAAAAAATATATGTAAAGATTAAATTCTATTTACTTGTAGTCGATAGATTTTGTAAATATGTATAACCTCTGTGAGTTGTGTCTTCTTTTATAAAAGTCTTACTTAAATTATGTTTTTTATATGTGCACTGAATAAACATATGTGAATGATTTTTACATGTAGGTCTCTGTGTTCATTTTTTTAGCTACAAAATGACTTAAAACATTTTTTTCATTTTTCACTAGTTTTTTTCTTGAGAAAACTAAATGTGGATATAAATACAATACAAAACTTTAGAAAATCGCCCTAATAAAGGATGATGCATGACAACTTGATTTATTATTGATATTATATTGATTAATATTTAATATAAAACTATAAATTCACCATTATTACTATTTAATATTATTTTTATTCTAACAAAACCAATATTTTTGAATATTAATTAGAATATTATTATTATAAGTATTAGTAATAAAACAATAAATATATATTTTATTTATTTATTTGTTAATTACTATGAAAAAATTTAATATAAAGCCAATTCACAACAATTTCAATTTACAGAACACACAATCCATATTATATATTGAAATATAATCAGTCTGATTAACTAGGTAGATTTTAAATTAAATTACATAGTCATTAATAAGATCTATTATTATTATTGTGGTTTGAGGATCTGTTCATGGTGTACCCCACCTCTGGAGATAAGCACAAGCTCCTCCATGACCCTGCAAGGATAAGAATTATAATGAATGTGCTAAGTTTATATAAAGTATGAGCCAAAGTGAAGTTGTATCTAATGATTCTTAATTCTTAAAATACTGTAGCCAACAACATGACTATGTCGTATATAAGCCTGTACCAACACTGTAAGCATTCAAGATCAAACAGAAATAAACAGCAGCTTTAATGCTATGTAACAAGTAATGGGGCGATATTCATGGCTTTTGAGTTCATTACAATCGAAACCTACTCCTATATAAGCAGAGTGATCAAAGGAAAGCTAAAGCTATTTCAAGCGGGGTTCTGAGCTCAAGTGAAAAACCACGTGCTAAAGCCACTAAGAGGAAGCTACCAGTGAAGTTGCAGAATTGGGTCCAATGCTCTGTTTACCGTAACAAAACCACACACTGGCATGTATGACAGTGTGCCTCTCCGATTCAGCTCCACATCCTGCCTGCTTTGAAATTCTTGTCATGCTGCTGAATACAGAAAAAAAAAAAACTCATTTTCATGTAAGGTGGAAGATTCAGTTCTCTTCTCATAGAGCGAGTCTGAGTGTGAACAACGCAAGACGGCGTGCCATGTGTGGGAGGGTGACAGGGAGAATAGATGCTATCTGAGCAGCCTGCTCCAATTCACAGACCTTCAATTGCTGAATCACTGCTATCATGTCAAAATAAAGACATAATTAGGCTATAATAGCTTCGGTTTTACTGTTAATGTTTAGATACAGACATGAGAAAAAGGAGATGAACCCTCTTTCAAATTTTGGACCGGCACAATTGATCTGAAATGATTGAAATCTAATGTTAAGCGCACAGAACCAACCAACCAACAGATCCTACCTTGTCATGCTGAACAAACATGAAGCCAAAATGGAAAAGCAGTGTGTGAAAAACAAAGCACGCCCAATGATTCAATAGCTTATAGAATCGCCTTCAGCAGCAATACCCTGAAGTACTTGTTCTCTGTGTAACTTTATCAGTCTCTCTTATTGTTGTGGAGGAATTCTGGCCCTCTCTTCTTTACCACATCGCTTCATTTCATTAGAGTTTACCAACATCACCGCTCATTGATTCCTTTCTTTTTCAACCATTCTGCTGTTGGTTTGCTGCCGCGTTGCACAATCGCAAACTTCAGCTCTTAGACTTATAGTTGACTCTAGAATACTCTGCTATGCAGATGAGTTTGTGGTCGACTAAACGACAGCACGGTGCCCATGGCCTCTTGCTGCTAAACCAGCCCAAGTCACTCTTCCACCACTGTGCTTGACAACTGTGAGATGCTGACATGTTGTTTTTGGGTTTCTCTATCCATGGTGTTGTACATTGTGTGTGGTTCATTCAGATCTTCTGCCATGATCGTTTTAACAAAACAGGGTTTTATCCTGAAAACCCTTCACAATCAACCAGTCTTTTTCAAATTGAACTGTCATGGCCAGCAGGCTTTATGTGTAGCCTTTGGGGGTGGTCTTTTGACCTTTCCCAAATGTATCTCCAGCAGCACTTGCTTTTCTAAAGGCCATTGCTGATATCTTGCCACCCTGGCATTGTGCTAACATGCACCTACATAACTCCAAAAGCTTTAATGGAAATGGTCACACTTCCTGATGACCAGTTAATGTTCTATATTGATTATGAGCACCTAAATGCTACTGTCCCTCTTAGATCTCATAGCAGTATTAATGTTGGGCTTAGTTTTTGTCCACTTCAGTTACATTTGATTAAAGATTATTTTTATAATTCAGCTAAAAACCGTAGAAATGAAAATGGGTGTACTTCCTTTTCAACAAGAATGTGAAGTAATGTTACATTGATTTTTTTTTTTTATAAATACACAAAAATAACAACATAGAAGGAAAAGTTAACTAAAACATACTAACAATGGGATTTAAAGTGAAAAGGATGCCTCAATAGTTGGCTACTGAACGTAAATGTATTATATAAAATTGTAGATGTTACGATCTGTTGTAAGAAGCAGTTAGAAGCAGATCTTAAGAAGGAAAATCAAAAAATAAATACCAGAAATATTCAATTCAAAATTCAAAAATACTTTATTAATCCCAAAGGGAAATTAAATGTTGTAGCTCTTATTCTGCAAATATTGTTTGTAAATATAATTGCTGTCATGTAGTCTGACCAGAACTCTGCTCATGTTTCCAGCAGCCCTTTCTTACCTTTAGTTGATACAAAAAAGTAAT
This sequence comes from Crenichthys baileyi, assembly GCA_036173005.1. Lineage (NCBI taxonomy): Eukaryota > Metazoa > Chordata > Actinopteri > Cyprinodontiformes > Goodeidae > Crenichthys > Crenichthys baileyi. Next base: position 713,123 of record JAHHUM010002029.1, on the reverse strand, counting down.
TGAGAAATGATTCCTTTAACTGTGCTCCAATGAACCCCTGCTGGCTTTGGTTAAACCGTCTTCAATATTAAACAGCTCTATAGCGACATCTAGCGGCCAACTCCCCACTGCTCAGGCCATGCTGCTCTAACAAATCAAACAAGCACCAAAGCAAAGGTTTAAGATATTTTATCAATATAATATGACAGAAAACAACAAGCAGAGTAACAGGTAGACAAAAAAAAATAATGCACACATCTGTTCTTCATCTACCACTTGGTGCTGACGAAACCCCACAGCTGATCACTTATATCGCTGCGAGAGCGTGTTGATGTGTCAACGTTGATGGGAGTGGCCAGATCTAGGCCATAGTGCACTGCAAGAGAAGACAATTGGGTGCAGAAGCATAAATGTAATAAGGCAGAAACATGAAATATGCATGAGATCAGGGATGGCAAAACAAAAAAAACGCTGAAATATTGACCGAAGCACCACCAATGAAACAGACTGAATTGTCAGATGGCTTAAATAGCATTTCAATTCTATCCATTATAAATACTATAACTATTTACTGAACAAGTATTTTGGCTGATAATATTCTCATATGTTTAGGTGACCCACTCTAGCTGGATCTTTACACTGTTTGTAATAATTAAGGTGTGGAAAGAAAAAAGGGCACTGCAAATTCTCTATGCTGTTCAGCCACTATTTTTGAACTGTTTTGAAATTTTATTCGGAGAATTGTTTGTTTCAATTTTATTTACAACGTAAAAAAGATTTTTATTAAAAGAAAAAGTTGTAGAAACCTAAGCTCATGTCTTTAAGATGCTTCTGAAACTTTGAGTGATTTGGAAACCTGTTGGCACATTGGATTACAACTGAACCAAATTTGTCCCGGAACAATCATTAGATTTCCTCCACTAGACTCCTGATGTGTTTTCACCTAGTAATTTCAGCAGGGCTCCAGACTGCAGCCAGCAGTTGCTATCATCATGCTATCATGAGCAGCTGTAAAAGTATTTGCTCCCTCACAGATTTCTTCTATTTTTTCAGATCATCAAACAAATGTTAATAATATACAAAGATAGCCTGAGTAAATACAAAAGTGAGTTTTCATTCATAGAGGGAGAGAAGCTATCCGAACCAGGCTGGAGATATAAAAAGTATTTACTCTCTAATAACTAGTTGTGCCACGCTTAGCAGCAACAACTGACACAAGAGTTAGTAATAACTAGCAGTGGGTTTTAACGTTACCACTGAGAAAGTTTGACTTCCTCACTCTGGATGGTTTTTGAGTATGAATGGTATGTTTAGGGTAATACTACAGTATATAAATTGGATTTAAGTCCAGACTTTGACTAGACCACTCCAAAACTTATTTTAGTTTTTTTGAGTCATTCATCGTTGTCCTGCTGCATACCCCAAAAGTTATTGGGTCTGAGGTCCTGTATCGATGGCTGAGCATTCGCCTGCAAGTTGTTCTGGTAGAAAGGAAAATTTATTATTACAATTTTAGCAGGTCTTGATGAAGCAAAGTGGCCATCACACTACCAACTTTGACTAATTTTTTTTGATCAGCAGCGGTTTTGGCATTGGAACTCTTCTATGGAGGCCATTTTTGCCTAGTCTCTCGCTCTTATTGTTAAATCTTGAACTCTGGCCCTAACTGAGGCAACTAAGGCCTGCAGAGCTTTAGATGTTCTGGGACCTTCTGGTTGAATTGTTTATGTGCTCTTAAAGTCACCACTGGGGACCTTCACCACTGCTGCATGTTTTCTCCGTTGTGGATTATGGCTCTCACTTTGGTTCGCTGGTGTCCTTAAGTCCTAGAAATGGCTTTGTAACCTTTCTTGACCAGTAGATGTCAATGACTTTGTTTTTCTAGTATTTTTGAAATTGTTTAGATGGCATGTTGTTTTATCAGCCACCGGGAGGCTCCATTTAAATTCTAGAATTGCGCCATTCAAGGTGGCAGCAGGTTGGACTAGCTCTGTTACTTTTCATTCTGAAATATTCTTTTTAAGAACCCAAATTCCTCTTGTGGTGGATAAAATAGATTTTTTGGACGATTGTTCACTCCGGTATCAGATGTTGTGCAGCTGGAAGGATGTTTGCTAATACTTTTTGACTTTTGGACATTTGTTATGATGCGTCACTATAGCAATAAGATGTTTTTTAACAACCAGGAGCAGCTGATTAATATCTCAAAAGTTCAAATAATACTTTAACTACAACCCCAGATAGCAGAGAAGAGAGAGGTTCAAACCATCTCTTGAGATGTGAGATTGTTGGGAAACAAGTTAGATGAAATCCAAGCTTTACAAAGGGCCAAGCCAGAATATCGGGAATGCAGTGTTATGTGTTTTACTGAGACATGGCTGCAGGATCATATCTCTGACTCCAGCGTCTCTCTGCCAGGCTTTCTGACCATACCAGCAGACAGTGATTTAAAGGGGAGCGGCAAATGCAAAGGAGGTAGTCTAGCAGTACTTGTTAACAACAGAGGATACATTCCAGGACATGTTACTGTGAAGTGTCGTCTCTGCAGTCCAGATACTGAACTGTTAGCAGTAAGTTTTTGTCCATATTATTTACCCAGAGAGTTCACCAGTGTTATTTTGGCAATTGTATACCTTCCACCTTTAGCTGTTGCCAACACTGCATAAAATGCCATCAGCACAGTTGTTGCTAAGCTACAGACACAACACCCCAATGTGTTTGTGGCAATATCTGGTGATCTTCACTCTCTGCTGCACTTCCGACTTTTCAACAGTTTGTCAGCTGCTTTACCAGAGAAAACAAAATGTTGGAATTGGTTAAAAGCAAATGTCAAGGATTCATACATCTCTAAAGCAAGACCTCCTCTAAGCAGATCAGATCAGAATCTTGTTTTTCTTTTCTTTCTCGCTCGAATTTAGTGAGATGTTCCACACCACCCTACACCAACAAACTTTGGACACCATGGAAACAGTACAAACTGCACGGAACACCTGCTTAAACAAAAAAAAGGGGTTATACTTTGTAGCACGACAGGCCCCCGCCATAAGGGGCAATTTATTTGCAAAGGATATACGAATGCAACTTAAAGCTCAAGAGATTAAGGCAGACAGTCGCATAGGAGGTGTGACAAACAGAAGTGGTGAGCAAGCTCCAAGACAAAGACAATATCACGGATGTTGTCGTTTTTTGTTGGTCAGGGGATATTAGTAGAAATGATCACAGGCTTCAAGATGTTTGTTTGGCTGTTGAACAATGTGTGATGAGAAGGGATGCTGAGCCTTAGTTTCTGAAACGAACACATTTGAGCAATAGTCTTCACTGTTATTGACGCATCTTAAACACAAATCAGAAAATCGATACGATGTCTCCTTCTCACATGTACCTATATTTTATATTAAAATGTGTTTGATGATCTGAAACATTCAAGTGTGACAAAAAAAAGCAAAACCAAGGAAATTTGTAAGGAGGCAAATACGTTTTCAAAGCACTATAGATCACAATTTTCTTTCATTTCTGTTAAAGAAGAAAATCATAAATATTTACAAAATATTTATAAAATGGCCTACATAGTGCTTAATATGCTTGTAACTGGTTGTTGATATCATGAGAATGATCTTAGTTAAATGTGACTGATAGCATTGAAATAACTATCACGTCACTTTCACAAGTTTTACTTTGTTCTATTATTGTTTTGAAACCAAAAACTAACTGATAAAATGTGAGCGCTGATTTATTCTACACCAGTGGGCTCCAAACTGTTGGCCACAGGGACCAAAATCTGCAAGTTTGTATTAGTTTTCTACTGTTTGTGTTTTGTAGATCCAAAACAAAAAACAAATGCATACAATTCCAAATATTAGGTCAATTATTTTCTATGCTTGGTGCTGGTATTCTCATGAACTAATTGTTCAGGTGTGTTCATCTGTTTTACAAGGCTATGATGGCGGAGCATAGTTTCAACACGTGTTTATCATTCCAAGGACCGCAAACGGACCCAGGGCCACACTTTGGACATCCCTGACCTGCACCATATTGGTCTCTTTTTTGAGTTCATGACTGATGATTGGGTTGTTTCTGTTCTCTTTTTGTTTAGCTTCTGATCAAAAAATACAAAGTAAAAATTATCAACCATATTTGGCTCAAGTGAGGAAGCAAACTTTTGGAGGCACATATATTTTTCCCATCAGTTATCATTAGCAGAAAAAACATAAAAACCTTTATGATAGAGTCAGCTTAAATTTTTTTTTACCTCCTTTTAAAATATTGGCCGGTGTGTCGTATTCCCACTTGATCTTGGTTATTAAGTAGTACACCTGAGCCACGTATCTGGAAATGAAAAATTTAGAGTAAAAAGACAACAGAACACATAAAAATACTGAATTTAAATAAAAGATAGGTGATAAAATACTCAAACATGGCTTGTGTTGTTTAACTGCTCAGCCCCACATGTTCCCTAATGTCTTTATAAAAACTGACACACTGAGAGCAGTGCCTCCTATCATCCTCTAATATAAATACTGAAATTAGTAAAGCACCTCTCTTAGGATTTACACCCCTAAAATGATGCCATGTTGTCTCATCACAATCACAAATATCAATGTATTTACTATAATATTTTATGTCACAGACCAATACAACTAATCCATAGCGTCCTACATTCTTTGGGAATAAAAATCGGAATTGTGCGTCATTTGTATTCAGCCCCTGATTCAATAATCCATCGTTTGCTATTACAGCTGCAAGTCTTTTAAGGTATATTTCAGCTTTGGACAGACTAATATTTGCCAGTTCTTCTTTGCAAAAATAGCTCAAGCTCAGTCAGACTAAATTGAGAGAATCGGTATCTGCATCTGTCAGTTTTCAACTTTTGTTACAGATTCTAAATTAGATTTAGGTCTGGACTTTGGATGAGATTTTAACACAAAAATATGCTTCTGTTTAGGTCCTTCCATAGTAGCTCTCCCTGTATGCTTTGGGTTGTTGTTCTGCTGGATGAGGAACCTTCACCCCAGTCTTAAGTCTGTTGAAATCTCTAAGTTTTCTTCCAGGATTACCCTGGATTTAGCTCCACCCATCTTCCCATTAGCTCTGACCAGCTTCTCTTACTTGGATGAAGAAAAGCATCCCCACAGCATGACGCTACTATCACCATGTTTGACTTGGGATTGGTGTGTTCAGAGTGCTGTGCAGTGTTATTTTTCCACCACACTTGGCATTTTGCATGTAGGCAAAAAAATATATATATATTTTTGGTCTCATCTGACCAGAGCACCTTCATCTACATGCTAGCTCTGTCCCCTCCATTGCCTGGGGCAAACGAGAATTATTTTGCTTTCTTTTAACAGTTGCTTTCTTCTTGACAATTTTTCCATAGAGCCCACATTTGCAGAGCGAAAGACTAATGGTAGTCCTCCCAAGAGTTTCTCCCACCTAAGCTGTGGATCTCTGCAGCTCCTTAAGAGTTACACTGGGCCTCTTTGCTCTTCTGGCCTGTCAGTTTAGATGGACAGCCATGTCTTGGTAAGTTTTCTGCTGTGGCCTACCCTTTCATTCTCAGGTGATGAATTGAACAGAGCTTTGTGAGATGCTGGGATGTTAATCTGACCTTGCTTTAAACTTCTCCACAACTTTCTACCCGACATGTGTGCAAAATCTTGTGCTACTTTGTGTTAATCTTTTAAATAAAATCTCAATAAAATTTTTTGAGTTTTGTCTTAATTTGACAACATCTAAAAAGGCTAATAGAGGGGTATGAATACTTTCATCAGGCGTTTTATTAGAATGTGGGTTTTTCCACATAAACGCTGGCTTTATCACTTGCTCCTCACAATGCTGATGGGATGATCTCAGTGGTGTCTTCATCCACCTCCTTCTGAAGAGTCTCAAGTTTCCCCTCTGTGTTCCTCAGACTCTCCAGCTCATTCTGCAGAAACCTGGGGGACAGTTAAGGATGCAAACAGGGAACAGCACAAACAAACAGTTCATTGAATAGCACACATGTGAAAAGGATACTGTATCTCTGAGTCTGTGATCAGACTTTTGGCTGTGCACTGTTGCAGCTGCTCCTCCAAGGTCTCCAGCTCCTTCTGCCTGTGCTTCTTCTGCTCCTCCATGTCCAGCAGCCTCTTACCGGCGCTCTCTTCAATCTGTGCAGTGTCTGCTTAGAAAGGGCAGTGGTAGATGCTTGAAATGACTCGTACTGAATGCCATCAGGAAAAGGGACTGCCACAATCATTTAAACATACAGTCTAAAGCAGTACAAAACACAAAAACAACTAAACATCATATTTCTTGCCTTTTAGAATCTGAGTCACAATCTTCTTTGTTTCTAAGTGTTTATAGAAAAGGGCCTGGTGTTCGGCTTTCACTTGTTGCAGTTTTACGGGCTCACTGCTGTTGATTAAGGCCACCAGCACCTCCCCAGTCTCCTCCAGGTCTTGAAACTTGTGGCCCTGAGCCATTGTGGGCAGCTGGAAAACAGAGCAGAACAGAATGAGTAATTTCTCATTTGTCATAAATAACCAACACATCTTAGTAGGAATAAAGTCTATAGGATTGGTTCATGCTGCACCACCCAAATACTGACTACTAGTGTCGAGGTATACCAAGGTTATAAAACGTCCCAGTTTCAAAACCGCTAGCATTTTCAGTGAAACCATTCACCATCATCTCAATTAGGGTAGTTTTACTTAGAATCCACCGACAGGCTCTAACCGAGCAGACAGGCTTGATAACTAACCAGCTAGTAAATGGCAAATGGTAAATGGACTGAACTTATATAGCGCTTTTCCAGTCATACAGACCACTCAAAGCGCTTTACACTAGAGCCACATTCACCCAATCGCACTCACTAACGCTCACACATTCATACACCGATACGCAGATCGGTAGGCAACTTGAGGTTAAGTGCCTTGCCCAGGGGCACATCGACATATGGCAGGAGGAAGCTGGAATCAAACCCACAACCTTCTGATTGCAAGACGACTACTCTTCCTACTGAGCCACAGTCGCTTGTTATACTTGTGCTATTCTAAGAAGACCAAACTGGAAAAAAATGTTCTACAATTTGCAGGAGTTTGTTTATTTTTACTCAGACCGATGATGTAAAATTAAAACAATAGCTACAGATATAATTATAAGAATAACAGTCACTTTTCAGCTTTAAATAAAAGAAAATAGCTCATGTTATACACATCTAGGTCATCATACCGTGGGGGGCTAATACACGTCCATGTGGAACGCCTAAACTAAATGTCATTTCTGGAGAACAGGTGTTATAACCTTTGCAACATGTTGCCTGCCTCTGATGAAGTGGGAAAATTTGACAGATTAACCCCCACAAAGGACACATGTGATAGAAGTGGCATAGAAAGAGGATGGATTGTATTAAAGACAGATTTAAAACGCAATCCACGAAATTCTGACATGTGGCTTCGTTTGAGGTATATCCAGATACTTTCAGTGTCAACAGCATCTGCAGTATTTCATACTTTCCTATACGCATAATGAAAGGATCAGGTCTGTCCTGTACCACTACTAACAATGAAGGGTGACAGGAAGCTTCACTCTTCCCTGTGACAGATTAACTGGTGGTGGAGAGCAAGTTGCGGTAGCAGCTGGTAGAAACAGATGTTTCTGTGGGCGATAACCGACCCAGGAAATAATCAAGGCGAGTTCAACTGAAAGAACAAGCCATTGTGAAATACAATCTGATTTTTCTTTTTTTTTTCATACCTGCAAAATAACTAACATACAGCTTGTATATTATGCAGAACTTGTCCAGCTTTTGTTTCTCTGTTGTTTCAGATCCTGAGAATCATCAGAAAAAGGTCGAAAGAGATCTCAAGGTACCATATAATAAACCGTTCCAAAAGCACTAATGAATCACTGAAAGCCAACAGAAATGTTGAACGTTGAATACATTAAAATGTTTTATCATAAGGCTTAAACTCTTGCAAAAAAATAAAAAAAAATAAAATAAAATCTAATTATTTTCAAGCACTGGAGTTGTGGTGGATTTATTTTCTCTTCTTCGTTTGAAAAATAGAGCAAAGATGTTCGAGAAGGTTTGAAATATGATTTCAGAAAAAAAAAAGAAAATGGTAAGGAAAAACGTTGAACATGTGTATCGTGATTAAAGTCATAATATTGTGTGAAGAATAAAGTGGTGATATTTTTGAAGAAATGTTCAAACAGCTGTTTTGTTTCCACACGTTTTACATGCGTCAGGATTGCTTCTTTGCGTTTCGACATGATCATTATGTTAAAAGAGGAAGAATTTCTTTGTTATGAAGATACAGAAATCATGGGTGCCACAGGTCTTTGCACCAGTTTCATCTCCACCTTATAGTTGATATTTTCTCTCTTCATTTTAACTTTAAACAGGTAAACCACAAAAACATACTTCTTGGTAATTCGTTTCATACAAGTGACCCTAATGCTCGGGCGTAAGAGGCAACACTGACAAACAATTCTTATTTTCATTGACATCAGAATTACGTCAATACGTTCACAAACATTGACTATTGAGACTAAGATATCCTCCATGATCAGCGGACTCTGAAAATGTGAGTGGGGCTGCAACTAGTAATTAATCAATAACTAGATTAATAATCATCAGATAGCAAAATGTGGTTAATAGGAGATTTTTTACAGAAGTTGAACCAGGTGAAGCAAAAACTATGCCACTTGAGGAGTTCTAGGTAGAGCATAATTACACAAAAAGAAGTTTTGTTAATCTTAAATGCAAAATGTATACATTTCTTGTACAATTTTGGCCAAATTATCCCCCTGAGTGGGTTGTTCTTTCAGCAAATGGCATGTTTTAGAGTCTATATACCCCAGTTAACGATTATTTGACTACTAAATTAGTTGACAATTATTTCAATAATCTTTTAATCCGTTAAACTGTTTTAGCCCCATTTGATATGGGTTTGTTTTCCGAGGCGCGAGTTTAAGGGCATCTTTAATCTGCTCCAACTCAGAATCTTATAAACACAATTTAGGATTTGTGAAGGTTCCATAAAGGGCCATATTAGTGTTTTTTTTTGTTGTTTTTTGCATTTGGACCATCTTACAACTGGTCCAGCTCTAAAGCTACAGTACTTCGACAATTAAAACTAGACTAGATTATTCTACACTAACAGCAGAACCGTATAAACCCAGTTTGGGATTGTGTGGAACCTTTATTTGAGGAAACTGTTTTTCAACCCTGGTCCTGAAGGCCCACTGCCCTGCAGAATTTTCTTCTTAGGTTTTTAGATGGTTTGCAAACATTTTAACACACTTGAAGATGCTTGCAGTTCAACAAAAGCCTGTTAATCAGCTTTCCATTCAAATCAGGTGTGCTGAAAATATATGTTGGTCAGAGACTGTCCACTCCAGTTAACATTGCAGCTATTTATGCATCCTGCAGTTTCAATTATTTTATTCTGGTATATTTAGAAGTGAACGGGGTATAATGTATCGCAAGCTGAACGGGTCATGGCCAACGGCGGGGCTCCTGGAGCGAGGTCCTTTAATGCTGCTCTGTAGACATAAGTTATTCGAAGCATAATTTTTGTCTGTGGCAACAAAAATGTATTCGTCAAATGGGATTTATAACATTTTGCATTCCGCGTTGTTACATTGGTAATATTTTTAATCAGGCATTGACGCGGGCACAGCCTTTTAGAAATCTGCCTTGTGCATTGATAACAAGCCGTTGATCTCGCCACCAGTTAATATATATCACATCGGAAGTGGCACAAATAGTCCTACGGTTTGTCAACACACCAAAACAAGATGAAATTTTCGGGGATTTTTTTCGCTGGAAATTTAAAACGTTAGTTACTGCAAAATAAGTTGGTTGCTGAAGAAAAACATCAGTTAGCAGTTAGACAAAACTGTATCTCATCACCATGTTTAACTTTAATAAGACTTTTGAGTAAGGGTGCTCCAGCTGATATTTGACTAAATGAATCAAATGCACTACATTAAAGAGCGCCCAGGAAACGGCTTTCCTGCGTTGTGTTTACATCGTTTCTATGCTTTAGCGACACGGACTGATGTTTTGAATGTAAACAACCTAAAATGTGCTGTAAATAATACGGGTTGGGTAGGAGAAACATGCTAGTTTAGTTATACTTAACCAGAAAACAACATACCCTTCGCTGTCTTTCCTGATTCAAATTCAGACTTCAGCGCGCCTGTTATTCACTTCTTCTGTTGTTTGAAAGACTTTAAGCGAAAGTGAACCACTCTTCCGCCCCCTACTGCTCAGTGGCGAATCAACTTCAGCGTTGAGCGATTACATATCTAAAAATGATCAATTCTGGTCCTGGCTATGGTTACATTTTCAGGAAAAATTTATTTAATATAGTTCCAAATGTTAAGGAGCCATAGTTCAAGTTTCTGTTTATATTCATACTAAGTTAGTATACTAAACTGCCTTTCACTCCAGAGTACAGATTTTTAAAGTCTTCCAAGCACATGACAAGAACTTTTAGGCTCTTGATGTTTCTGTAAAAGCATAAAAGATTTTATTAAACATTTTTTGATTTCTTAGGAAGCAATGAAATCTCAATGGCTTTAAATTCCTAACTTAAACACTGCAATAGCAACCAATATGGATCAGTAACAAAATCAAATCATATTTGATTTTTTTACTGTGCTGTAGATCAGGCAAGTTTTCAGGAAGGAAGCATTTTAATTAAATATTTTTTTTCTGTTCTCCACTGTAGCAAACCCCCCAAACTATATTAATAGCAGACTATTTGTTTTCTCTGCAGTCTCAAAAGGTAAAGCACAATGTAAAAGTCCAGGAAAAATAAACATCAATTAATGGCTCAGGCTTTTACAAACAAGAGCTTCTTACTTTAAATATGCAGGGGGAAAAAATTTGATAAACTCAGCAAGTCAAATTCAAGCAAAGCAAATGCAACAAAAGTTTTTGCGAGTTTCTTGAGAACAGGTGTGAGCAGTTAGTTATCAATGCAACGTTTTACACATTTCTGTATAATTTGGTTCCGTTTGTCTTGTAAAGTGTATTGCGATGGCGTTCATAGTGAATTGGCACTAAAAAAAAAAAAAAAAGCAAAAAAAGTACCTTAATGTTGTGAGCTTGACTCATGAGACTCTCAGTTTTACCTTGAGTAACAATACCATGGTGTTACAAATCTTTTAAAATTAGGGGGTTTTGCTTCACTGCTTTTGAAACTGAAGTGCAACAATTATCCTGTCACGGACTTTTAGCAAATAATATAACAATGTTATAAGTGCAAATTTAGTACTTTTCAAAAAAAACATGCCTATTGTGCAGACTATTGTACGGTTTTCCTGCAGATCCTCAACAGCGTTATAGTTTTCAATGCATGGCTGTCTTTCCTGACCAGAAATACAACCACAACAGCCGAATGCGTCTTTCTTGTCAGTAACTGGAAAAATGTATATCTTCTTTCAGCCATCTGAGAACCAGTGCACAGCAATGGGTGGGGGAGGGGCAGTGCTGGGTTACCTTGAGGTACATAAAGCCGTAAAATAAACTCCAGGACGTTCTCTGATATCTCACCAACAGGACTAAATTGTAGGACCGGTATGAGGAAAAGTCTTGATTCTGGGACCCAGCCCATGCCTGATTGGACCAGGTAAAAAAAAAATGTTTACTTGTCTGGGTCACGATAAAAAGATGACAGAAGCAAATGAAGAACATAGCTGATTTTAAGTACAGTTGTATTTTAACTGTTAAAACCATGCTAACACAGCAGAGTAGTTTAATGTACAAAAACCTGACATAAAATTAAATTCTATTAAATCAATCATTGAAAAATGTTTTCTGAGAAGATCAAACTACAAGTTTTATTCCCATCCTGGAGTATAAAACCAGATTGTACAGTAAGCTCTGATCACAGTTCAATGAAAGCTTTTATCACTCTTTGTTCTTCTGCTTCAGCTTCTTCTCCTGCTCTTTCCGTTTCTGTCTGCCAAGCTGTCTGAAGTACAGTCTCTTTGGGTTAAGGCCATAGGCCTTTAGTCTCTGCCTGCTAAACTCCCGGCCGCCTATTTTCACTCTCTTGGTTCCTGATTGGAGACGTCCACCTGACCTCCTGGGCTTCTTCTTGGACCACGCTGGCCTTTCAGTCCTGTTCTCCCTCTCTCTTGGTTCATCTGCTGCCTCCTCAGCTATATCCTGGGTCTGTTCTCCTAATTTCTTCTTTTTCTTGGGTACCAGGATCTCCTCCCCTTCTTCTGTGCTGTCCACAGCCTCGTTAAGAGCTGGAATCGTCTCTTCTGCTCCTCTGATCTGCTTCTCTGCATTTCTCACACGATCTCGCCGTTTCTTCCCCAGCTTTCCCTTAGCCTCTGGTGTTTCATTATCCTCCCTGCAGATCAGGATCAGATAAAGAGTCGCTTTCTAACAACACCAGTGATTGAGTCCAGCTGCTTAGAGTTCTACTCACTCAGAATAAACAGAGCTCAGGATTTCTTTCTTCTTCCTCACATTCTGTGCCTTCAATTTATAGCTCTTCAGATCACCCAGCTCCTCTTTCTCAGACCTTAAGAAGTAAGGACAGTTGTTACTGCACAACCTGAATAATACAAACATCTCAACCACTTCAGAGTCAGTACCTGAACATGCACGTTTTCCTCAGCGAGCACCAGCGGTTCAGCTCCTGGTCGTTGGCATTCAGGATCTGAGAGGGAAAAAAAAAAGGGTATTTTTTTGACTCTTTATAAGAATAAGAATATTCATCTGCTTTAAGTAGTTCAGATTTGTAGCAGCTTCATTTCATTACATTATGGTCTGCTCAGAGAGAAGATTGAAGGGAGATCATTCTCTGGTCAGAGCTCTCCCCAGAGGGAGGCAATACCAGATCAGTCTACACAGATCTCATCACTGCAGTCAGAAATTGAATTACATCTCTGAAAGCTGCTGATCTACAGCTCACACTTACTCACTGGCATGAATGTTAGTTATTTTGAGCTTTTAATGATGCATTTAAACCATGTTTCTGAGGTAGAATCAATACTCAGCTTCATACCATTTTCAAAGCAAGAACATGTTGCAGAAGTTTAAATTTAACGCAAATGTTCTCTAACCAATGCAGGCTAGAATATAAACATACACCCCCCTACTGATATCTGGACAAAAGGTCCCATCTGACTCAACCCCAGAAGGAAGAAAACCGTTTAAGGTGTTCAAGAATAACCATTTAAAGGTGGCAACGTCATGAGGGTCTCTTTAAATAGCAGTGGTACTAGAGTATTGCTCAGCATGAGTAGAATAAATAAGATGGAGGACTATCTGCTGGTTCTTCCCAGCATGTCAACAATTAAGACAGTTGGGTGATTTCAACAGGAAAATGATCCCAAACCAAATTAACCAAATATTAGTGGAGTTTAGATGCTCCTCTGGTTCAACACATATGAAATGCAGAACTTGAGGACAGTTAATTCAACTGTGCTGGAGCAGGTCACAGAACCTCATGAGAGCTGGAGTTGGCCTCGTTGTTTATGAGCTTGGATTAGAGAATATCCACACTAAACTCTGAATAGTAACCCAATGGTTTTAGTCAAATTATTGGCTCTCTTAGCTTTTTTTGTGCAGAGAAATGCAGCTGCAGCCCCAGCTCACTTTCAGGACTGCAGGGACCGTGTTTTGCTGACAGCTTCCTACGCTCCATATCTCACCTCGCCCGTGGTCAGGCCGAAGTCGTTGGGCACAACCTGTCGGTAGCGAAACCTGCACGGAAGGTCGTCAATGACGTCCTCATAGTCCAGCTTGTAGTACTCATCCAAGTACTGCTCGAAGGTTTTCTCCTCTGAAACAACAAGAACAGCTCTCGGTCAGGCGCTGTAGCTGCATGAGGACCAGCTGGGTCCAGGATGGTTCCTGACACTTACGAGGATCAAACACCGGCTTGGTTTTAGTGATGACCTCAGCAAAGTGAGACTTCTTTTTCTTTTTGCCCATCTGTGGCATATCCTCCTTCTTCAGCTTCTTCTTCTCAGTTTTCTTCTTCTTCTTGGAGGCGGTCTGCTGGCTCGGGTCGTAGTCTGCATCCATCTATAGCAACAACATGATGTCTGAAGTTGATTGAATTGTTTCATTAAACAGCTTTAAAAAAAAAAAAACTCTACTTTGGACAAAAGAGTTGGCTCACTATGAAATCCTCATCCTCACAGTGAGGTCCAGAGACACTGTACTCCTCTTCACCATATTCCTCCTCCTGTTCCTCTCCTGTCCAGGTGTCCCAGTTCCAGTGTTCTGAAAACATACAAGAACTTCTCAAAAACACGGCGAAGTAGCCGATTCACTACATTCGAAATAAATAAAAGGCAGCAGCTCACCCTCCAGCCCATCATCATCGTCAAGCTGAGGCTTTTCCTCTTCCTCTTCACCGTAGTACTCATCTCCAAAGAACTTCTGCAAACAAAATGTTTCAGATTAACTGAACAGCATCAAGTTTATTATCGTTTAAATAAAAAAAAAACAGCAGTTCAGAACCAGACATGTATTGACATGTCGTAGAAAAGTTTCCCCAACTTCATTTGAAACACATACTGAATATCTAACTTTGAGACTTCTTCCTTCAGTGACATCTTCCACACCAAAGAGCGTTTCCGTCAGAGCATCCTGTTAGCTCTTTGGTGTCGTGTGTTCAGTGGCCTGAATCATCAGGCCAGGTTCCTGGTGTATCTCTCACAATCTCTTGCTAAAGCCGTTTCATTTGGATTCTACACAAAAGCAGCACAACAGAGTGAATGTGAGAGGGTGATCTCTAGGTTGCCGACAAACCTTTGAGCACGTTTCTGAACTGTTTGGAGACGACGGACTCAGATTTCATTTCTTTGAAAGCACACCCCCACATAAACCCTAATCAAGAATAATTGATTATTTTTCACCCGATTAACGGGATTACTCACCAAGTCAAGTCAGAACTATAGTTCTAAGTTAGATACAAACATTTCACGTAAAACCGAATCTTGACTGCAGAATTTGAAATAACGAGAATGTTTCCAGTCTGTAGGTCAGTCTGTATGTCAGTGCAACACATCAACTCCTGAGAATATTTGTGGATTGTTGCTGATCACGCCAGAGCATATTTTAAAGTATGATAGGAAGGGAAAACCATGGGGAACGCAGGAACTGTTGTATGTCGACATATGAAGCCTAATTGAATAGACAAAGTATGAAAACAAAATCTGATAGATGAAAGCAGGAAGAAATTCCCCCAAACTATAACAGACGAGCCATCCCTGAGGCTGCTTAGTTTCAGCTCAGAGCAAAGGTCTAGATGTTGACCACAACAGTAAAACTAGAGTGCTTTTATCTACAGGACGAGAGTTTATCTCCTGACCTGCATGAGCTGGTCGTGCTGGTTTGGGTCAAAGTCTCCATCCAGGTCAGCCTGACTGAAAGCTAGCTGCTCGTTCCCCGTCAGCTCCTGGAGCTTCTTCAGCTTCTCCATGATCTCATTCCTCTTCAGGTTCTTCAGCTGCTTCAGCTGCTCCCGCTTCTGTTCTTTCTCCTGAAATCAGTTGTCACAGAAGAGCTTCATGAGCTCAGAAGTGGATAAAATTTTATTTCAGTGAAGCTTTTCCTGCAACACACACTTTTTGCTTCCTTTCTTTCACTTCCTCCCTCTTGCGTTTCCTGCGGTCGTCCTTGGTGCGTACAGATGTGGCGATGTTTCGAGGGTAAGTCTTGATCTGCTGAGCGTCGGGTTCTTCAAAGCGGAAGTTATAGCTCCTCTCAAAGTCCTCCTGACGCTCCAGGAAACTCTCGCCCTCCTCTTCAGAATCCTCCACATCATCCTGGACCACCTCGTCGTACGTTGGGATCCTGAACAGATCCGGAGAACTTACATTTAAAGAAGTTTGCAGTTATTTCAGTAACATTTAGGAAAACGGGATCTCATCAGCAACACACCGTTCATCATCCTCCTCCTCATCCAGGTAGCCCTTATTTAGCACATAATCTCTGAGGAATTGTTCCTTCACGTCCAGCTCCGGGTTGTTCCAGTAGTCTCGCAAGTATTTCTGTTACAACAGAAAAGGATTCTCATTTCCAAATTATCCAAACAGAAATCACATTCCCTCCGCATTCTAGTTTAATTTAGGGACCTCACCATGTCCTTCACCTCCTCCGGACCTTCCAGCTCAGCTTGGCCTTTGAGCCAGCCCAAATAATCTGCCTCTTCCTCATCCTAAAACACAGGAAAATAGTTTTTGGTAGATCACTGCTTAAAGATGAGCAACACCGACAGCTGGGAGCGTTTTCTGACCTTCTCTTCTTTCGTTTTTATCCTCCTGGTGAGCAATTTGGACACTCCAGCTTCCTCTGCGCTCTCATCGTCGCTGTCCTCAACAAACTTCCGGAAGCTGCAGGATGTTTGGATTTCTGTGAACGGTGTCCAAGTGTGAACCCGTAACACTTAAAGGACGTGTGATCTCACCTCTCTTTGAGCTGTCTCTGCTCTTGGATGTAGCTTGGCGAGGCTGCCCTCTAACAGGAAGACAACGCTGTTTAATCAAACACCACTTTTAATAAAAATCATTATGATTCATTCAGAATGGTTTGCACACCTCTCTTCTTTTGGCTGCTTCCTCATCATCACTGTCATCATCGTCTTCATATTTTCTGCAGTAAGAAAAATAAATTCAATTGTATTCAGTTTTATTTATAAAGAGGCAGTTCACAACACACGTCGTCTCAAGGCACTACAAAGTTGATTTAATCGAATCATACAAATTTCAGGTCAGGTTCATACAACCCAACTATTAAACAGTGCAGTCAGATTCAGTTATTTATTCAAATAGGTAAAAATGTTTTTCTATCTAAGGAAACCCAGCAGATTGCATCCAGTCAGAGACTTGCAGCATTCACTCCTCCTGGATGAACATGTAGAGACAGTGGACAGTCACTGGCGTTGACTTTGCAGCAATCCCTCATACTGAGCATGCATGTAGCGACAGTAGAGAGGAAAAACTCCCTTTTAACAGGAAGAAACCTCCAGCAGAACCAGGCTCAGTGTGAGCGGCCAGAGAGAACAGAGCAGAGACAGAAAAATAACACAGAAGCACTGATCCAGGTGTACTTTCTATGGGAAAGAAAAGTGAAACATTAATGGTTGTAGCTTCTTTAGAGGCTCTAGGAGAGAAAAACAGCTAAGCAGATGAACTGAGCTCAGTTTTCACTTCTAGGGTATGAAAGAGATCACATACAGTTAATCACAGTAGAAGCTCAGCCAACAGCTATGTCTAGGAGAGAGACAGGGTTAAACACTGAAGGACAGGACCAGGTGTAAGACAGTAAACCTTACTGTCTGAAATAAAGCCATTTTTTCTCCTTGTATCCACATGATTCTAGACTTTTATTAATCAACTGAATATAATAAAATAAATCATTAAGCAGTCAATCCTGTAATCCAAGCATTTGATTCAGGTGTTGTGGACCTGGGATGTATGAAAATGTTGCAGGACACCAGCCCCTGAGGACTGGACTTGGAGACCCCACCACAGTGATTAAGATTCTGGTTCTCCTTGTAAGGTTCATCTATAGACATTATCCTTTATTCACCTTCTGTGCCAGACCCACATGACCCCTTGTTAAGATGTGTAAAATCTATTCATATTTTATTGCAGTACCTCGATCTCACAAGGACAACTTTGATGATGAATAATATTTTTTAATAAGTTCACTGTTACCAAAATTATTTCTACCCCTGCTGACAAAACTTTGTACAATCCCCTTTAGCAAACAGGACAGGGCTTTGTCTACACCTGTAACATTGTACAAGGCTGAAGCATAGAGAGGGAGCTTAGGCTGTTTGCTAAATCTGTCAAGATCATCCAGAGTCCTAAGATGCTCTCTTTTCCTCAGCTCACCCCCACAGGTTTTTCCAGTGGATTTAGGTCTGGTGGACTTTGAGGACCATGGAAGGTGGTTGATTTTGTGTCTGATGAACCATTACTTCGGTGATTTGGGCAAATTGTTCAACAAATCAGGTTTTTGTAAAATCTCCAGTTAATGATGCTATACCTCCAACAAGGTTCCCTGGGCTGTTGGAAGCGAAACAGGCCCAACAGCATCACTGATCTTCCGCTGTACTCAACAGTGGCTGTGAGGAGTATAAGGAGTTGTAATAAATGTGCCACCAATTATTTTGTTATAAACAGTTATTACTAAACATGGGAACTTTCTGCACTGAATAAATGAACACCACACTTCCATAACATGATTTTCTGAGTAAAATAAATATATTTTCCTTCCTATAGGTGCTAGTTGCACCTTTTAAGCACAGACCCTGACATCTACATGTGATTCACTCACCCTTCCTTTTCCAGAATGACTTTACGCTCATAGTCCTTCAGGTACATGGGTTTCACTTTGGTTTGTTTTGAAGTTGAGGGAATGTCATCATTTTGGGATGCATCTAAAAGCAAAAAAGATAAAATCAGCCGACGATGTAAACGATGGCTGAGCCTGATGGAGGTCACTTCTAATCACCTTCTGAATAGAACCTGGCATCTTTCTCATAGATCTTCGGGTCTCTCTTCTTCAACAGGGACAGGGTTCTGTAAAAATCCCTCTCTACAGCAGGGTCCAGCTCCTGAGAGGAACAGGTAAAAGTCAAGCATCTTGTCATGAACACATTAAATGGAGCATTATAGCTGCAGATGCTAACCACTTCACTGTCGTCAGAGCTGGACTCAGAGGAATGAGAGTCGCTGTCGTCGGCTCGGTCTCCGAAACGATCCTTCACTGTATAAAACAAACAGAAAACACACACATCGCATCATTAATTAGCACATTTCCCTCAGAAAACAACAACTTTATAGCCAACGGCACTTTCTAGCCCACGTTGGGTGGTTAGCCTCTTAGCACACTTACGCTTCTGCAGCTCCTCTTTCTGTCGGTACTTGTCGTATTTCTGCGCGAACTGAGAGTTAATTTTTAGTTCCGACCTGCCTGACATGTTATTAATGACAGTGTGGTGCAGACATTAATTGAGACAAGCCACTACAGCTGCGAAAACAAGCACGTTACAAGTCAAACCACGCTGTTTCCGGTTTGAAGCACACATTCATAAATATTATTCAGCAGAGGGCGCTGTAACATTGGTTTATGTTTCTTTCGAGGAAGAGCGTCGGCCATTTTGTGAGTGGCAACTTCGTCTCCAACTAATTAGGCCCGAGCAGAAAAACTGCAAGGGCCTATTGGAATCGTAGGATTTATTATTATTATTTTTCCGCTGCGTCTTTGCGGGGCAATTTGGGGACTTTGTTATGCACGAAAACCCACCAGATTTTACTCAAAATTGTCCCCCGCGTGAAATTCTTGTAATGTCGTTGTCAGTGGGCGTGGCCAAACGGCTCTACAGCGCCCCCTAAAGTGAGATAGGCCGAACCGTAAGTCGTAGAGATCTGAAATTTGGTACATAGCTAGATCTCCCCAAATCATGAAAAAAAGTACATTATGGATATGCCCTAAAACGCACAGGAAGTCGGCCATTTTGTGTCAAAGGCCAATTTTTGGCCATTTTTCACTTTCACTCACCTCGAACTTTAACGAACTCCTCCTAGGGATTTTGAGCTATCGGTTTCATATTTGGTCAATATGCAGTTAAGGCATGGGGGATTAAAAGTTATCAAAATCGTGAGTCTTTGGCCATGTTTAGGGGGCGTGGCCGGGGCACGAATTTGGCGTTTGCACCCAAAGTGAAAAAATGCAATAACTTTCCCAAAAAAACGCGAAATCACACCAAAGTTGGCATGAAGGAGGACCTTCGGGTTCACGACGATCCTATGGGGTCATATGCTGACATCATCAAAGCCACGCCCCATGAGAACAGGAAGTCACTTTTTTCACTTGGAAAGGTGCCTCTCTGACCCTCTTGACCCAATCAACTTGAAAGTGTGTCAGAAGACAGATAACTAGTGGGTCTAACTTCGTTTGAAGCACTGTAACTTTTCATGAAAGGGCGTGGCCGTGGTGGCGCGGCGAAGTTGGACGTCACGCCATGGCCATACGTTTGGCTTTAATTTCCACATACATCATCTGATCTGCACCAAATTCAATGTGATTGATCCTAGTCCAGTCCCCAACAGAGCTTTTTGATACATGAAAGCGTGTGGGCGTGGCCACGCCTCAAAATATGACTTCTCGCCATAAAACACAAAATTGATATAGTTCCTACAAGGAAAGTCACAGACACATGAAACCTTCTGGAATTGATCTGCCTCTGGCCCTGAACAATATACACTGGTCAGATGCTGAGATCATCGAAGCCACGCCCCCTGAGAACAGGAAGTGTCATGTTTCACTTAGTGTGGTCCATGTTTGATCCACTCCACCTAATCAACATGAAACTGTCCCAAGTCGCATATAACATGATGGTCTAAGTTTGTGTCTAGTACTGACTGGTTTGGCTGGAGGGTGTGGCCGTGGCGGCACAATATGGTTGATCTTTGTCAGCCCCCAAACAACTGTATTGGATTACATTGGAATTTGGCTCAACAGCGCCCCCTAGGACACTTCAAGGGCTATATCTCCCTCACATCATCAGATCCACTTGAAATGTAGTATACATGATCAAGGATCAATGCTGAACATCTTGGCACAGTCAATAGATGGCATCACTTTAGCCCCGCCCACTAACTAACAAGTGAGTGCAGCTTCCATCGGGAATGTTGTATTTCGGCCAAATTTGGAACATTTCTTAACAGAGCATAACTTAACATAACCAAAGAATGTTTGAAAGGTGGCTCGCAGCGCCACCTAGTGGGAACGTGTGGAGTCGAGCGGCGGGCTCCTCGGTGGCAGGGAGGAGGCGGTGCCAGGCTCCCGCGTTCGCTACACAGGTCGAGCAGCGCTTGGCTGCGAGGGCCTTCAATGGTGCTTGCAGCTTTAATTTTGATAAGTTGTATTTATGGTGAATAACATTCTCATTAATTTCCAATAATAGAGCTCACCAAAGATAATAATAAAACCAACAAAAACGTGTAAAACTGAAAATTTTCCAAACCACCTAATTACATTTAATTACAGCTATAACTAAACTTAGGTAGTTTGTTTATTACATATTTTCTTCTTGTATTTCAAAATTCTTAATAGTCATTATATTTACACAGGAGCTATATGCATGCCCCTTCAATACATTTGAATATTATTAAAAACATCATTTATGGCAGTAACTGAATTCACTAAGTGAAACCCATATAGATGAATTACTCATAATCTTTTCGATTGTTTATTTCTATTAATTATGATGATTTTCCGCTTACAGCTATGAAAACATGATTTTTCAGATTAGAATATTACATCAGACTGTTAAAAACATTAATACATATATGTGGGCTTAATGAAAAGTATGTTAAATACCTGCTTAGCGGCTTTTATTTTCGAAAGATAGGCTACTTGTAATCTGACAAACGGAACACATATTATAGCCTGATTTAATAAATAGGACTGAATATTTGAATTATTTTACTTTTTTATAGTTATAGTTAGAGGGTACTAGTTAATTAAGCATGACAACAGTAATTCTTTTAAACAATTATCATGAAATTAAATGTTGAACTGTTTTAAATGTTTCAGTGTGAAATTTTGTTACTGCATAAAAGATACATTTATATTAGGGAGTTTTAAACAACTTCATCAGGGGAGCCAATGGTGTGTTCTTAGAAACAAAGAACATGGAAAGGAGGCAGATAGAAAGGAAGCTTCAGACCTAAAAAACTGTCAACAACAGATGAAAATTATCCAAATGTCATACTTAAATATGGCAACTTAAATAATCAGGACAAATAATATCTTTTGGATAGAAATGTTTTCTTAAATCAGTTGTCAGTTGCCACAAGCACTATTCAGGAATCAAACTGTGAGCATGTTTCTGATCAACATGGTAGGCAATAGTTATCAGGAAATAGGATGATGTATGGTTGTATTCATTTGGAAAACTTGTTTTAGTCTTTCCTAAGACTAATAGAAGTGTATCTTTAATTATGACTATGGCTTCAACACGACACTGTTAAAAGAAATAGTTTAATAGGTCTGGTAAAATTCCTTAGATTTATCATAATAATAATCGGTGAAAGAACTAAATATTGCTCTATGAGAAGCCATTCACCCTGGTAAAGCAGGGGTAGTTTAGTCTTAATAAAGTGCTAAACAACCCAAAAGGTAGGAATTGATCATTTTATCAGTGCAAATTACAAATGTGTTTTCTTTTGTCATATGTTTTGTACTTATAAATGTTTTTACTTTTAAAGTGGTAAGCATTCAAATGTTACTAACTTCCCAAACAGCAATTTTAAGTGCACTTTCAAAGTCAACACAAAAGGAAAAATGTTAGAGGAATGGGCACAGTGGGTCCTCTTGTACAGTTGGGAAACCTTTCAATACCAGTGTTAGTAGAACATTTGGTCAGCAGAGGTTGGATTATGGCTGTGGGTGTTCTCTCTCCAACACAGTGTGTCCAAAGGTCAGTGAATCTCCAGGAACTGGTCAACCCAGCTGAGTGCTGTTGTTTACCACGGGGATCAGGCGAGCAGGGATGTCACATTCTCTCCAGTGGGGAGATGACACGTGCTAAGAGACCCAGAATGCAAAACATACAGGTGAAAAACTATTCATACCCCTTGAACTATTTCACATTTTCTTTTGTTACAGCCTCAAACTTTTATGTTTTTTATTAGAATGTTATGTAGTAGACTGACACAAAGTAGTGCATAGTTAAGACGTGTAAATTGAAATGGTTTTCAAAACAATTTCACAAATAAAGATCTGAAAAGTGTGGTGTACATTTGTATTGACCCCCTTTACTCAAATACCCTTAAACAAATCCAGTACAACCAATTGCCTTCAGATGTGACCACACCATAATGCTGTGGGGGTGCTTTCCTTCAGCAGAATCAACTTAGAGGAGTCTTTTTTTCCACTTCACAATTATGCTCAATGTCGATTTGGGCCATCATATAATATCCCAATAAAATATTGTGAAGTTTGTGGTTGCAACATGACAAAGGTCCCTAAAGTTAAAATACACAGCACCAAAGAAACACTTGATTAGGTGTTTTAATACAGGGATGTTCTGAAAACCAAAAAATGTCACAAAATGTACTTAGAAATGTAACTAGAAAGTTATTGTATTTAAAATGTTTGGATTCCGAGCATTCTGATAAAAAATTCTGTTCTCCAACGACAACCTTCTATCAGATTGAAATCAGCAGAGGTTCGTGCTGATACATGGCATCCTAAACTGACCATATTAGCTCATCATATTTTCCTCCAAGATAGGCCTCAAAGTCTGCCGTTTTATTCTCTGTGTGTTTGAGATGTGTCACTGCTTCTTTTTACTCCTTTTATCAGTTCAATACTTCCTCTCTCCCTCAGCCTTGAACTTTGTTCTTGACATTTGTGCCATCTAAGTGGGTTTGACTCAGAAATGCCAGTTTTAGTCCCTTTACCAAAAAAGCAGCCACAAAAGCATTTTTCTTTTGGTCTTGTGTGCTTGGATTTTATGTGATCATCCAAAGGTAAAGTCACTGTTGAATTTCTAAGCAACAGAAACGGGAACCATTTGTGCTTTAAGTACAAATGAACATTAACAAAAAGGCAAGTTCCAAACGCAGATCCGCTCAGACTGTGCTGCTCTCTTACTTTAAATAACTTGTAAAAAACAGAATGCTCTACCAGTTCATACTGTGAAGTATTAGAGTTGGAGTTTTCAGCGCTTCGATTTGAAAGCTGGGACAGAAAGTCTGTGTTTGCACAAAATAAAAATCATGATAAAATTACCACAGATTTATTGCTTTGTGTTTTTTCACCTATATGGTTAAAAAAAAACTAAACCAAAATATGGTCTTGTTGTTGCTGTGACATGAGACTCTTCTAGGAAAGCGTTTGCTTTCTATGGAAGAGCTCCAGTAACCCCCTCCAAAAAAAATCTCATTCTCATATTTCCAGTTGTGACTGCATGGCCCGGATAACCGCACAGAGAGGGGTGGGATGAATGGATTTGCTCCATGTGTAAAGGAATGTCGGAGAAAGTGTTTTCTCTCAAACTGGATATCTTGTACACCCACAGTGTTGCAGAAGTAATAATAACCCAGGAACTTCCTCCCATTTTGTCACGTTACAACCACAAACATCAGTGTAATTTGTTTTGATTTTATGTGAAAGACCAACACAGAGTAGTAGTATTTGTGAAGTGGAAGGAAAGGGATACATGGTTTTTAATATTTACCAACATACACCATATTACTGTGATAACATAAAATAGAATCTAGTGTAACAAATTCTCCTCAGAAGTCACCTAGTGTCCAGTGACCTAGGAGAATGGCACATCAGCAACATTACTAAGACATAATCCTCCTAAACTGATGAAGAGAGCTGGGCAAAGCGAGAATTAATCAGAGAAGCAACAGAGAGGCTCAAAATATCTCTGGAGGAGAAGCAGAGAGAGAGAATCTGCTCACAAGACAGCTCTGCCTTTATGGAAGACTGGCAAAGCAAGATGTCATTGTGGAAAAAATACCTTGAAGTCCCAGTTGCAGTTTGCCACAAGCCATGTGGTGGACAACATGTGGATGAAGGGTGCCCTGGCCAAATGAAACCAAAATGTAACCTTTAGGCCTGCATGTAAAACATCTTAAGCCCAGAAGTCATAGAGGAGCTTTGAGAGCAGAATTGGGTTTACTAAATACCGAAGTCAAAATAAAAAACTTTCCAGAAACAGACCCCAGACAAAGCTGATTCTTTAATAAATAGAATTGTTTCTTTATTTACAGAACATCTTCAAACGCTAAAACATCAGCAACACACATGAAGAAGTATGTAGAGGACAAAAATGTACAGTTATGAACATATTTACAAACTATGGTTATTCATTGAACAGAAAACGACTTCAGTTAGGTCTATGCTTCTCTGTATGAAACCACAATAAAGTCATGTCACTGCAGCAGAACCAATGGGCAGGTGTACTCCAGCTGATGAGCAGATTTATAACAGAAACTTTGAGGTCTATAGCACCAACATGAACACAATGAGACATCAAAAGGCACAGATTTGCTGCAATACAAAATTATTAACTGATATCTGCATTTTCTTGACCACGTAAATGCACATGGCATTCCTTCATCAGGAATGCTGGTATAAGACAAAGCAGCCCTGAGGGAGCACATAAATATACACGTGATGGCATTAGCCTCAGTACCATTGGTCCCACATGGCTGCATCAAAGCCCTCCCGTCTGCATCAAAGCCCTCCCGCCTTTGAGGAATGTTAAATGTTAAAGGTGGACGTCCACTCCACAGACTTCTGATCGCAAATCAGCAGCGGAGGTTTCCAACTGGAGACAGAAGGGGATGATGGAGAGAACCACACAAAACTGCACAAGGCATGCAGCACTTGAATTTGAAGTTTCCTCTAAACGTGTGAAGTGTAACTAGGACTTAAAGAACTTGTAGAAGTGGCCTGAGTGAGGACAATGCTTTTGCATATGAACTGAAAGAGTTGCTGCTGTACAACATAAAATAAGGCACCTGTCATCAGGGGGACATACTAAGGTCACAGTTGTTGACTTGGTGCATGCATGACTTACTGTTTGATGGAAGTAACAGGAAAGGTTCAACAGGCTGTGTGGTATCTATAATGTTACTGCACTAAACAATGAGCACCAAACAATGAGCTGATAGTTGCAGTAAGAGGGCAAAGAAAACCCTGCCAGATGAGTTTTGTAATGTGATAAATCTCCATTAAAAGCTTCTTTATTCCTATTGGACAAATATGAATATGTTTCTCACTAACTGTATCCTCACCACTAGCTTAAACAAAACATTAGGAAGTCGCAATGAACATTACAAGAATCCAGAGAAAGCTAAAATTACTCTGGGCATAAAAAAAACCTTTACCCCAGATTAACCACCAGGATCACAGTTTAAATGTATTAGAACAAAAATAACCTATCATCTGGTTTGTTTTTGGTGACAAACCTTAGATGTCAACTGAACGTATAATAAAATGCGTCGTATACTCTGGTGTTCTTTTCACAGTAAAGCCCTTGTTCTTTAGTGAGGTTATAGTGGTTTAAGGCTGTCAGACGCAAGCTTTGCATGTGCACTGCGTGAGGTAATAAAGCCAAAAGAATGCTGAAGGCCTCTTAATGCCGGCGATCACTGAGGCATTTTTTCCCACGTTGTCCTTTTTTTTCAGTTTTCAGTGAAGGTTGGATTGTCTCCCTCTTCGTCCAATCTCACAATTTGTCTCTGATGAAATGAAAGAGAGTAAATAGGATGTTAGACATCATTGCCCCAGATGGGTGTTGCTCATGTGGCCTTGCAAATAATCACAACCCTTGGAACCTTTTCACAATTTACATGTTACAACCATAAACTTCAATGCATTTTAACACGATTTTATGTGATAGACCAACAAAATGTATTGCAGTATGGTGAAGTGGCTGGAAAATGATGATCAACCTGCTTTCAACTGTTTTACAAATAAAGATAAAAACGCATGGATTGCATTTACTTTATATTTAACCCTAGTGGGGGGGTGCACACACACCGCCACTCAACACACAAATATTATAAACATACTAACTCACAGATTCACACACAGGCACACACAACAACAATTCATCCACCCACGCACCCATTACAAATAATCCAAAGGGTTGAATGTCATTCAAACAGCGGATCCTCCTCCATTAATGTGCTCTGTCTACTTTTAAGCCAGATGCAGTCTTGGTAGGTAAAGTCAATCACACAATTAGGGTACCATCTTGACACATCCTTTTTGTACAGAAAAACTGCTCTGGGACATGTAGGCAACCAGCCTCTCCGTATGGTATTCCTTAAATGTGAAGACAGGACACGTGAAATAAAGAAATGGTTTCGACCAGTCCTATGTCCACCTGATAATCTGTGGCAAGACTCGAAAACTCATGTTAACAAGTGTTCTCCATCCAATCTGCCTGAGTTTAAGCTATTATGTAAAGAAGAATGGTCAAAACTCTTAAGTTCTATGTGCAAAGCAGGCAGAGACGTGCTCCAAAAGTCTTGGTGGATAATCTTCTACTTTGTGTTGGTAAATTGTCACACAAACCCTAAATATAATGCATTGAACAATGTGGTTGTAATGTGACTAACTGTGAAAAACTTCAAATGTATTGAATACTTTCTGCACCTTACAAGCAACCTTTCAAACTTACTTTAGGGTAAGTGTAACCATCAAGGCTTTGGCTCCTCCAAATATGCACCTGGTCCTCAGTGGTTTTCTGATAGACAGGGTTGTCAAAGTGAATTGTGTTGGTGTTTTGGAGTCTATAATATCTCCATAGCAGCACACCCCCAACAGCCACCAGACAAATGATCGCTGTTTGAGAGGAAGAAAACAAAAGTGAAAGATGAGAAAAGACCTCTGACAGTTGTAATTGATAGTATTTGATATGTGAGTAAGAGCAAAACGTGGCAAAATATACCCAGAGGTAGGACAAAGTAAAGAGCTTTTGTAGTGTTGGAGGTAGTTTTGGGTAAAGCTGCAACTACTTTTGGTGGAACATCTGAGGATGGGATTAACACCGTAATGTTATCAATCCATAGAGCAAAGTAATCTATAAAAATAGAAATAAATCTATTCAGAACTGCTACTTTGCCAACTTGCCTGGAGTTGTGACAGTAGCAACTGTGGTGGTCTTCAAGATTTTAGGCTTTTCTGGCTGAGACGAGGATTTCTTTGGTAAAGATGTGGTGGTCCTGACCGTAGGCCTAGTGGTACGCCTCACTGGCTTTGTGACTGTGCTGGTGATTATGGGAGGCACTGTTGTAGTAGTGTAGACCTGGGGCTTCTGTGTTGTCTTTGGCGTGGTCTCTGATGGCGTCGTAGGCACAACTGGGGGGTGGGTAGTTGAGGTTTCAGACTCTAAAGAAGGTGTAGGAGTTGGAACAGCTGGTCGAGTAGAGAAAACAGGAGAAGAAAGTAGCTTTTAATATATTATCTGACAAATATTAAAGAACTTTCTGCGATGATTTACCCACCAGGCACACATGTCCTCCTATCCCCCGCAAGCATCATACTATCTGGACACACACAGGTATATTTTGGGGGGTGGGTGCCTATTTGGGGGGCAGCTAGGCACATGAATTCACAGCTGCTGTTGAACACCTGACACCAGTCCCTTCCTGCAACAGAAAATGGGATACATCTTTAGTTCAGCTGTTTTACAGATGGAAGGTATGATTATTATTCTCTGAGTTGGGTACCTTGAATGCTTTTAACTAACAGTTGTACTATAAATCCAGTCACAAGTGTCACAACCAGAGCTAATCAAGCACAAAACAAAGGGGAAACTGGCTTAGCTCTATCAGTGACGCCAAAATCAATCTGTCAGCACCAGGGATGTGAAATGGTCTGTTTTTCAACTCTAACCCTTTTCAGCCTCTTACAATGCCACCAAAAAGGATTACACTCCTTTGCTTTTTAAATGGTTTTTGAAACGTAACAGTCTTCTTCTAAAACTGACTTACATATGGTTTTCTTTAAAATATCTACACAAATTAACTCAAATTGAAATAGTGAGAACATGTTTTCAGCCATTTTTGTAAATTATACAAACATTTAAAAATAATAAGTATTCACACAAATTGCTAAGTATTTCATTGGAGCAAGTTTGGCCAGAATGACAATTGCAAGTCTTCTAGGGCATGTTTCTATGAGCTGTACACCTGTTTTGGGATAATTTCCACCATTCTTCTCTGCTGATCTTCTCAAGCTCACTCAATCGTAATGGGCAATGTCTGCAGAATAGCATTTCTAAGCTCTTTCCAAAGCCCTCCTCTGTTATCTTGACTGTGTGCATTCAGTGCTTTCAGAGCATTAGTGAGTTGAAAGATGAATTGTCACCATAGTCAGAGTTCCGAGGACTCTAGAGAAGGTTTTCTGAAATAATCTCCATGTTTGACTGTTTTGATCTTATTCACTATACAGACTTATTGCTCAGCAGTTTCTGTCGCAGGAAATCTTCCCCAGAGAATAAAGCTGCCACTTCCATGATTCTCAAAGTCTCAGACTCCCATGTCATTCTGGTCACTCCAACATGAAGGCCTTACTGGTGGAGGGCTTTAACAATGATTGACTTTTTGGATATTTCTCCTATCGCCACAAGAGAACACTGGCGCACCGCCTTTAGTGGTAATAGGGTTTTTGGGCACCCTTACTGACCAAGCTACTTCTTCAATGATTACAGTTTGTTCAGGCAGCCAGAGCTAGGGATCCTGATGGTTCCAAACGACATCTTTTTCAGAATAATGGAGACTATAGTGGGTATCAAGATATGCAATGCTGCCGATATATTTTCTATTTTTCCCTACATTTCTGTTTGGACACAATCCGATCTTAGGTGTCAGAGGCTTCCTTTGATGTCATTTGTTTCCGCTCAGTGGGATCTTATATAGACAATTGTTTTCTATTCCAAATCATCTTCAACTAAATCAATGTATAAGATGTGGCCTCCAATCAAGTTGCAGAAGCATTTCAATGATGATTAGTGACATAGTAAAGGGTGCGCATACTTTTAAAATATACTTTGTATACCCCCCCCCACCCCCCCACCCCACCCCCGTTCAAACAATAATTTTGAAAATTCATCAGTTTCATACAGCTTGGTTAATTTATGATTTACTGTATTTTTCATTGCAGTGTTTGATACTTAATGAAAGTTCTTGTGGCTTTTTATCAAAAAACATATATTTAGGGGTATCAGAGTAAAAGGGCTTCAAACATATACTTCCATTTTAGTAAAAGTTTTTCAAAACTGTATATAGTTGTCGTTCTACTTCACAATAATGTACCAATTTGTGTTGTCTACCATATAAAATCCCATTATCGTACATTGAAGTTGTAAACCTGTGCATACTTTTGCAGTCCACAGTATTACCAATGCAGAGTGCAATGCTTTCAGTTTCATGTACAGCGATAGCTTATCAGGGATACTGTACAACTCTCTTACCAGCAGGTTGTTTGAGGTTATGGTAAAGAATGATGTCCTCAGGGGATGAAAGATGTTCTGCCACTGGTGCGATATCACCACCAGTCAGCCTGTTGGCACTGAGGATGGCACTATTACTGACATCTGTCCAGAACACTCTTTCCTAGAACAACCAAAACAAATTGTAAACGTTTCGGAAATTGTGGAAAGAAATGTGCAGAGATATATTTTTGTGATCATGTTTTGGGGGGAGTTTAATTGAAAGGAATTTGTATATTGTTAGCTTGTAAATTTCTACCTCAAACACAGCAAGTCCCAATGGGTGAGCCAGCTTGTCCTCGTCGATGATCAGGGTGCGCCGACCACCGCCTTGCACATCAATACTGGAGAGTGTGTGCAGCTTAGAGTCTACCCAGTAGAGGCGCTGGTTCAGCAGGTCTGGGTCGCGGTGGGAGATGACCATTAGCATTATGTACACATGAATAAATAAACAAGATAAAACCAGATGGGACGTGAGTTTACCGAGTGTGATGCCATTAGGCCACACAATGTTGTCAGTGACCAAAGCAGTGCGGTCTACTCCATTAAGGCCTCCCTTCTCAATCTTTGCAGGATTCCCCCAGTCAGTCCAGTAGATGAAGCTGCAAGGTGAAAACATTAGAAGGGAAATCACCTAAATATGCTGACGGTTGCAGATTGTGCAAACCTAAAAAACAAGAAAACCTACTTGCTGTGCGGGTCCACCACAATGGCACGAGGCTTTGATAAGTCTTGGTGGAAGAGAGTTTTGCGACGGCTACCGTCAGCAGTTACCACGGAAACAGTCTTCCGAATACTGTCGGTCCAGTACAGGTTACGATGGACCCAATCGAAAGCTATACCTTCAGGACCATCAATGTCACTACCTATCACTTCATGGTGATGAGAGAAGTCCTCTGCTGAGTCCACTGGACTCCTGGGTAAAAAGTCAAAGCAGCAGTTAGACAAAACTAAAGGGAAACATAAGACAATATTACATGTACTGCACTGATGTTTCAGTGTTGCTAACCTGTAAATTTTCTTCAGGGAAAGGTCGGACCAGTACATCTCTTTTGTGGCTATGTTCATGTCCAGGGCCACCACATTCTTTAAGCGGGGAATTACTCTTGCATATTCACTTTTGTCCAGGGTCATCTTTCTGACTTCATGACGATTGGTGAAGAAAAGGTAGGCTATTGTACCTGCAGTAAAAATGTCAAAAACCTAAATATATATATATATATTGTGTGTACATGTATATACTATATATATTATATATGTGTATATATATATATATATATACAGTACAGACCAAAACTTTGGACACACCTTCACATTCAAATAGTTTTCTTTATTTTCATGACTATGAATATTGTAGCTTCACACTGAAGGCATCAAAACTATGAATTAACACACGTGGAATTATATACTGAACAAAAAAGTGTGAAACAACTGAAAATATGTCTTATATTCTAGGTTCTTCAAAGTAGCCACCTTTTGCTTTGATTACTGCTTCACACACTCTTGGCATTCTGTTGATGAGCTTCAAGAGGTCGTCACCTGAAATGGTTTTCCAACAGTCTTGAAGGAGTTCCTAGAGATGCTTACCACTTGTTGGCCCTTTTGCCTTCACTCTGCGGTCCAGCTCACCCCAAACCATTTCGATTGGGTTCAGGTCCGGTGACTGTGGAGGCCAGGTCATCTGGCGCAGCACCCCATCACTCTCCTTCTTGGTCAAATAGCCCTTACACAGCCTGGAGGTGTGTTTGGGGGTCATTGTCCTGTTGAAAATAAATGATGATCCAACTGAACGCAAACCGGATGGAATAGCATGCCGCTGCAAGATGCTGTGGTAGCCATGCTGGTTCAGTATGCCTTCAATTTTGAATAAATCCCCAACACTGTCACCAGCAAAGCACCCCCACACCTCCTCCTCCATGCGTCACGGTGGGAACCAGGCATGAAGACACCTCTTCTGCGCCGCACAAAGAACCGGTGGTTGGAACCAAAGATCTCAAACTTGGACTCATCAGACCAAATCACAGATTTCCACTGGTCTAATGTCCATTTCCTGTGTTTCTTTAGCCCAAAACAAGTCTTTTCTTGCTGTGCCTGTCCTCTTCAGTGTTTCCTAGCAGCTATTTTACCATGAAGGCCTGAGTCACACAGTCTCCTCTTAACAGTTGTTCTAGAGATGTGTCTGCTGCTACAACTCTGTGTGGCATTGACCTCTTCTCTAATCTGAGCTGCTGTTAACCTGCGATTTCTGAGGCTGGTGACTCGGATGAACTTATCGTCCGCAAACAGAGGTGACTCTTGGTCTTCCTTTCCGGGGGCGGTCCTCATGTGAGCCAGTTTCTTTGTACCGCTTGATGGTTTTTTGGGGGCTGCACTTGGGGACACTTTCACATTTTTTCCCAATTGTTTGGGACTGACTGACCTTTATTTCTTAAAGTAATGATGGCCACTCATTTTTTCTTTACTTAGCTGCTTTTTCTTTGCCATAATACAAATTCTAACAGTCTATTCAGTAGGACTATCAGCTGTGTGCTGTATCCACCTCCTGCACAACACCAAACTGATGGTCCAACTCCATTTATAAGACTTGAAATCCCACTTATGAAACTGACAGGGCACACCTGTGAAGTGAAAACCATTTCAGGTGACTACCTCTTGAAGCTCATCAACAGAATGCCAAGAGTGTGCGTTAGCAGTAATCAAAGCAAAAGGTGGCTACTTTGAAGAACCTAGAATAAAAGACATAATTTCATGTGTTTCACACTTTTTTATTCAGTATATAATTCCCCCATGTGTTAATTCATATTTTTGATGCCTTCAGTGGTGAAGCTACAATATTCATAAAATCATAAAAAGACAACCTTGAATGAGAAGGTGTGTCCAAACTTTTGGTCTGTACTGTATTTTTTTTCTCTCAAGAAACTTGTAAATTATTCATTTTAAGTTCAACTTTTATCATTATAGCAAATGAGGAGTTGCCGCTAGAAGTCGCCTAATCAGTCAGCAGAGTCCACCTGTATGTGATTCATTAACAGACTAAATTCACCTGTTTTGTGAAGGCCTCAAAAGGTTTGTTTGAGGAACATCAATGAAGACTAAGGAACACAGCCGACCAGTCAGGGAGGAAGTTGGGAAAAGCTTTAAAGCAGAAATGGAAAGAATACGGAACAACTGCAAACCTAGCAAAACAAAACTCTCTAGCTAAATGGACAGGAGACGCAAGGACAACATTAATCAGAGAAGCAGCCAAGAGGCCCATGGTAACTCTGGGTGATTAAATATTTTGGCCTACATACAAAATTCTATGAAAACTAACACTGCACATCACCCTGAACACACCAGCCCCATCATAAAACATTGTGGTGGCAGCATCATGCTACAGTGATGTTTCTCTTTAGCAGTGGTAGGAAAGCTGATCAGAGTTGCTAAATACAGGGACTGTAGTTCTCACTTTCAAGAAGGGCAACAACCTTAAACATATACCAAGATAGCAAGAGCTACAATGGAGGTCTTTAGATTGAAGCATATTCAGAGGTTCAAATGGCCCAGTCTAAGTCCAGACACCATTAAGAATCTCTGGCAAGGCTCGAAAACTGATGGTCACAAATGTTCCCCATCCAATCTGACTAAGCTTGAGCGTTATTGAAATTTTCTCTAGAGTTGGTAGAAAACAGCGCAGAGACCTGCAGCTGTAATAAAAGACAGTTGGGGATGAATACAAAAGCATGCCACAATTTGCAGAGTTTTAGTTTAAAAAAGGTAATTGTGTTTTTCAATCAATCAAAAATAATTGAAGCTTGTGGTCTTAAAAGATCAAAATGTAAAAAATATGAAGGGTTATGAATGCTCCTTTAGGCACTGTACCACCTGTCAAAAAATAAAGTCAAAAAAGTGCTTTAAAAATCTAGGGGTGGAGGATGGGGGGGTCGTGCTTACCAATAGCTTTGCAAGCTTGCGTTGCTGGATCAATTTGATAACCTTCCTCACAGTCGCATTTATAGCCGCCAATTTGGTTGATGCAGATTTGGCTGCAGGTTTCTGGGTTTGCACACTCATCGATATCTAATTCAGAGAAAAAAAAAGTTGAAAAACAAAACAGAACATTGCTGACCCGGTAAGAATGACGGGTTCCTTCTTATCTTAAAGCACAGTCTGTGACAGAGAAAGATGAGTGTCACAGTAAACAGATTTCTGGCATGATTTCTTAGCCAGAGCTAAGTTCACAGTCCAACCGAACTTGACTGAAAGCATTTGGATGTTTTGTCATTTAGTACTGTAGCTCTCTTGCTTACCTTCACACCGTTTTTTACTGACTAAGTTGTACCCAGTTGGACACAAGCACTCATAGCCGATCTTCAGGTCGTTGCAAACATGAGAGCAGCCCCCATTGTTGTAGAGGCACTCATTAGAGCCTGCAGAGAGAAGAAGAAAATTCATTCTTCTAAGGATATAATTGCAACTTTCATGCTATGGGGTCCACAATTAGATACATAAAGTAGTAATTAAGCAGAAGGCTTTCAATGTGGAGTGTCAGCACTTACCGCACTCCCTAAGCGGCTCATCTGACCAATCTCTGCAGTCACGCTTGTTGTCACACACTCTCTCCATGCTTATACACTCACCGCTGCGACACTTAAAATGGTTCAGACCCTCACAGTGGCTCACTGGAGACAAGGCATGAAAACATAGCACGGGATCAGATAACACCAAGAGTCTGCAGGTCTTTGGGAAGATAGAATAGACAAGGGGATGTGTACCATTGACGCAGCCAACTTCATCACTCATGTCTTTGCAGTCGTACTGATGGTTGCATTGGTGGCTGCCATGGATGCACGTACCATCACCGCATTCAAACTCATCAGGATGACACGTGGAATGAGCTAAAAGGATGAAAAGGGAGAGAGAGAGAACAGTGTAGTGAAAAATGTTTGCCATGGGAATTTTCACCTGTTCCATGTTTTCTCCATTTTTTGGATACCAGCTTCACATAGGCCAGGTTAGCATTTCCCCCTTAAAAATGAAATCATAATTTGGAAAACTAAATTTTACTCGGGTTATCTTTGTCTGATATAAACTATGTTTAATAATCTGAAAATGTTTAGCATGATAAAAAGAGGATAGGGGGTAAACACTTTTTTAGTACTGTATAAGGCTTGTGTGCCTTTTTAAGCATACAAGCACATTTTCCTTCCACTCTACTTTCTAGTAATAAACAGCAAACTTCTTTTGCAATATATTAAAAATCTATTTTAACTAGTTTTATGTAATGATCGAATATTTGGGTTTTTTATTAGGTGTAATGGAAGATTTGTTTAACTTTTTGAACTTTAATACTAAAATAACCTAAACTTTTTGGTGACCTGTAGCACAAGAAAAGCAGCTGAAAAGAAACTGTTGAACACCATAATTACCACAGTCTGCTTCATCTGACCGATCCAAGCAGTCAGTATCACCATCACACTTCCAGCTGATGTGGATGCACTCCCCACTGCCACATCGGTATTCCTGGGAGGAGCACTGGTGAATAGGAGAGCGGGTGGGGTTCCTTGTGTCACAGTTCTGAGGCCACTCGTCTGAGCCGTCAGAGCAGTCTGTGTCACCATCGCAAGCCCACAGCTGGGGAACACAAACAGTGTTGTTGCACTGGAAGGACGCAGAGCTGCAGGTGATTGGTGGGCAGGAGGCCTCATCGCTGCCATCATCACAGTCTACATCTTTGTCACAGACGAAGGAAGAGGAGACACACTGGCCGCTCCTGCAGTGAAACTCTGAGTCTGTGCACTGCTTGGGAGCTGGGAAATGATGAAAACAGGTTTATCAGAGCAAATTTAAACTAAACAGGGAGCAAAGACAGGATAAAGCAGCACGAAAGCAAAGGACAGTTCTGAAAGAAACCAAACAAGATAAACACATGCTTACCACAGTTCTTTTCATCAGCTCCATTTAGACAGTCATCTTCTCCATCACAGCGCCAGGTGCTTGGTATGCAGTAGGTCAGAAGGTCTGTGCACCTAAACTCTGTTGGTTTGCATGTTTTGGCCACTAGAATTGATAATAAAGAAAATATTGAAAACCAGTCAACTTTATCTTTGCTAACCTTTTTAGATATTTGGATTTGGGTGAACTAAAGCTACGACGAAAACAATTCCACATTTATATTAAGTGCTCACCGCATGTACCAGGAAGTTCATCTGTGCCGTCTCCACAGTCATCTGTGCCATCACACACCCAGGTGGATGTGATGCATTTTCCATTCCCACAGTGGAACTGGCTGGGCTCACATGTTAAAGCTTCTGTGACAGAAATATAAACATGCAGCTTTAATATATAACTTAAAAACAAACCATAACATATTTAATTATTCACAGTCCGTTTAAAGAAGACTAAAGGAGTCTGATACAGCCTAATATGAGTTACTTCATTGTGCACTTTTGTACAATCATATATTCTGTACAAGTTGCTTTTATAATTTTCATGATGGGGCCTCCATGGATTGGACTTATTTGTTCAACACATGCCAAAGACACTTCTTTGGACTGAGATCTGGGTAAGCCAAGTCAACACTTCAAACTAGTTGCTGTGGTCCTCAAACCATCCCCGAAATATCTTTTGCTTTGTAGCAGGGTGCATTTTCCTGCTGAACATGCCACACCCTTTAGAAAATAAAGTCTTCCGTAATGTCAAAGAGATAATCAGTGTCATTCACTTTACCTTACTATGGTATGCCTGATTAGTGAATATGATGTTTGTACCATATATTTGCCAAAACGTGTAGTTCAGGAATCTCAGGCGTAACACACACACTAATGTAAACATACCCACAAGCGCAAGTTGTTGAAGTTTATCAAATAACTGCATAAAGTACAAATCAAACAGAAACATGTACTTGGCCTCTGCAACACGCCAAGAATGCCATTGGGATTTATCATATCTACAAACCCCTGTTTTTCTCGATTTTGCTGCCTGAAACAAAAGCCCTAAGGGTGGGGAGTTCCTTTCCCAACATTCATTTTTAAAAGACCTAAGGGAGAATTGATCTAAATTGAACTAAATGAGCCAATTGGACCTAACATGGAAGAAGTGCAGCTTTGTTTAAAGGTATCAGAAACTACTCCTTACTCACCCAGAGGGCCAAAAACTCTGCTAAGCCTCATGTTTCTGAAAGAGGCTGGAGTGTGTGTCTAAGACCAGAACAGGGCTGAACCCAGCTGGGGAGCCCCATAGAGTCCTTGATGTTTTCTTTTTTTTCTATCATATAAATAGATTAAAATGCTAAATATTTATATTCAGGTATGCAAACTACACCATATGAGAACAAATTAATAAACGAGAAATCGTACAGCACCATAGTCAACCATAAGACATCTTAATGACTTACCCATGATGGCATTGTTAATACATGTGTAGTTGTTCAATAATATATGTTTTGTTGCTTAGAGCTTCTTATATTGGAGGAAGTTGTTCTCAGATTGCAATATAAAACAGAATTGGGGGGCGTATTAAATATTACCTATTAAAATGGTTTTATTTTAAATTTATTTTTGAAAATTAATTTTTGAAAAATATATTTTTGTAGCAAATACTATCTAAACCTTTCAATAAGCATTTAACTAAAGATGCTAGTTCAGTTAGCCGTTAGCTGTTCTCATTCATCTCATGTGGTGTCCAGCAGAGAGCAGTAAAGCCGATGTGTTTATGAATGAATACATCAGCACAGCAAATGTTAAGAAATGTCAGAAGACTTGTGGTTAAGGGAAGTTTGTGTTGGAGCAAGAAATTTAGTTTATATCCAGTTTAGCGTCACGCTAATGCTAAAGTCAAACACGCTAGCAAGCTGAGCTTTTAACCCTGCCGACATTTTTTGCCAAAAAAAAGGCACATCTTAGCTATGGCTGTCTAAAGTTTACACACCACCTTGTTAGAGTACATTTAAAATGTTTATTTCTATTTCACTAAGATTTTATGATTAAATAACAACCCATTTCTTAATTTTTGTTTTTTTTCAAATGTAAAAATGGGGGGACAAATAAAATGAGCAAAATGATCATTATAAACAGTTAAAACATACCTTAGTTTGGTCAAGTAAATAATTGTTTTAAAATGGTTGGAATTTAACTAATTTTTAAAAATCCATAATTTCCATACAGAAAATATTGAGTAAGATCCAAAAAAATAAAATGTATGCAAAATATTTCCACTAATTTCTTTTGTTTAATTTTAATAGCTTGTTTTATCAGTTAATATTGTTGAAAATGGGAAACCTTTTTATTTCTTTATGATGGGTTGTACAATGTTATCCTCGCCTTAACGAAATTGATCACTTTGAACCTGATAGAACTACTTTAGAGAAAGATCGCTGTGTATCTGAGATATAACAATGACATTGTCTGACTTTAATTTCAATTTGTTCTTTTCCTGAAACTGGTGCCATGTCACCAAAAGCTATGTCCATGTGAATGTTTACTTAATGGGCTTAAAGTTCAGAGCTCCAAAGACAAACTGGACCAAATGGCAGTGTTATTGACTGAGTGCAAAACACTTCTGGGAAAGTAACAAATGTACTCACGCTCTTGGTTGTCACACATCTTTGAAATGTTAAAATTTTTATAGCATAATTTCTTTTCAAGAGTTACTTTATGGTCAGAATAATTAAATAAGAAACTAAAAATTAACATTTGAACACAAATAAATCCATAAAATGAACTGATTTCTGCTCAGGGTGGCACAAAAAGAGATTTTCTGTCCAAATCTGCATAGAAGATAAGAGTTTCAATTCCTGCAGGGGTGCAAACACTTTTTTCAAAGTGGTACATGTCCTTGGAACTGGCTATTGTGGCATGTTTATGGGTGACAACCTGTTCCAACATGTTTCAACCAAAAACCATATAACACAAACCAGCATACTGGGAACTGGTCTGACAGTAACTTTAGGAGTGTCTGAGTGTAAAATTAAAACTAAAGGAATGCAGTTTCATCACATTGTGGATTTTTTGAACATCTGTCCCCACCGTGGTGAATATATCTGCCTTTCTGTGTATCATTAAGGGAAAAATTAGGGCACCTCCCAGTCAAACTCTGTAGCTTATAGCTCAACACACAGTATTGCACAGTTACAAAGTAGGGAAAAAATAATACATAAAAAATACAATCTGTATTTTTTTCTGTGCCGCATTTTTATTCAACTCCCCTGAATCAATACTTCATAGAGCAATTTTTCTTTCAAATCACAGCTGCAAGTCTTTCAGGATATGGCTCTACCAGCTCTGCACATCTGGAGCCCGAAATACCCCAGCCCAGGCGTCTTTGCAAAATGGCGCAGGCTTAGTCAGACTGGATGGAGAGAACATCCAGTTTCAAGTCTTGCCGCGAATTCTCAATGAGATTTAGTTCTGGACTCAGTTGGAAGCTCTTAAGTTTTTTTGCAGCCTTCGGCGGGTTTCCTTTTGGGTTTCTGTATTTAGCTCCATCCATCTTCCCTTTAACTCTGACCAGCTACCCTGTCCCCGCTGAAGAAAAAGCATCTCCATAGCATGATGCTCCCACCACCATGTTTTACAGTGGGGATGGTATGTTTAGGGTGATGTGCAGGGCACCTGAGCTGTGAATCTCTGCCGCTCCCCCAGTGTTAGCATGAGCCTCATGGCTGCTCCTCTGATTAATGCTCTTCTTGCATTACCTGTCAGTTTATGTAAAAGAGTTATGTCTTGGCAGGTTTGTAGTTGTGCCATGCTGGAGTTTTCAGAGCTAGGGATATTGTTTTATAACCTAAGTATTTTTAAACACAACTTTCTCCCTCGCTGTTCTCTAACAAACCTCTGAGGGTTTCGTAGAACAGCATTTAGGTGGACAGGTGCACTCTAATTATCAAGTAGCTTACTTCTAAAGGCAGTTGGCTGCAGTTTATTTCATTTAGGGGTGTCAGAGTCTGGTGGAGGGGGTGGGGGTTGGCGGTGAATACAACTGCAAACCACCCCTTTGTAGATTTTTTATTGTAAAACAATATATATCATATATAATTTTTCTTTCACTTCCCAATTATACATAATAAGACCTGGCAAAATTTAAAAATTAATCTAAGAAGAAACTCAACAAACTACTAGAAAATACATTTAATG
Source organism: Crenichthys baileyi (assembly GCA_036173005.1). Taxonomy (NCBI): domain Eukaryota; kingdom Metazoa; phylum Chordata; class Actinopteri; order Cyprinodontiformes; family Goodeidae; genus Crenichthys; species Crenichthys baileyi. The sequence goes on along the minus strand of JAHHUM010002029.1, from coordinate 673,021 downwards.
TAAATTAAAATCTGACTGCAATGCAGAGTTAGTGTTAAATGAGGGGGGCATAAAGCTGCCATTGAAGGTGAACCATTTTCCAAATGTCTTTGCGAAGCATTTGGAGGGAGCCAGAGAAGATATGTATGACCTACATACATACATAAAGAAATGCACCCACCCCTCCTCAGCTTGCCTCCGGTACAGTTAGAGGAGTGGGCAATTTAAACCCAGAAAATTTCCCTGGAAAATGATTATTTATATTTATAGCAGCAACAAAATTAAATTATTAATTATAATGACATTAGAGATGTGCAACAATTAAAACATTTCAACTCATAAAAAGTTTAAATCAGAACTTACCCGTGTGACCAAGGACACAGATGAGAAGGATCAGAGGGAGCCTCATGGTTCTGGAGGATGAATGAACACTGAAGCCCACAGGTTCTCACAGAGAAGTAACTGGACCCCACCAGTGATATTGCTATTATTATAATTAGTAATTGCTTTCTGTTGCTCTGCAGCACTGTAGATGGTCCCGCCGTCAGGATGTGATACACAGTAGTGTTTGACAACATCAGACCCATTTCAATGTGGTCCACGGGTGGGTGGGGCCGCGGGGGCCCCGTGGAAGGGGTGGGCGGGGTCTGGGGATGGTGTGATTTCTGTGGTGCACACCCTCAACAATTCGGAGGAGGGACATTTTACTACGACGTTAACCCTTTCAGGGAAGTTGGGATGCATTCGTTTCATTGATTGGAGGCAGCCTCAGTGGAGCATGCTGCATATTATCTGAGGGCAGGGGTGGAGGAGGAGTCTTGTTCCGGGGCATTTAGACTGAATGTAAGGAGAAAATGTAAAAATAAAAGAACAAGGGAATTCCTTTAATGGATATTTGCAAAGATTAACCTGGTTAGGTTTAAAACAGTGGTTCTGAATATTTAAACAAAAGTTTAAAAAAAGTAAAAGCGTCTTAATAAAAAACAGATTTTCCCCATCATCGTGACTTACAGGGCTTTACAAAAGTATTCAAAACATCACAACCACTAACTCCAACACTTTAAGGTGTTTGACCAGCACAAAGTGATCCATAATTGTGAAATGGAAAATAAAAATATATGGTTTCAATTTCTTTTTTTAGAGAAGAAAGTTTGCAAAGTGTGGCATGTCGCATGCAAGTTAACCTTTAGCTGTAATTATAGCTGAAAATCCTCTGTGGTAAGTCTCCGCTAATCTATGCCCATTCTACTTTGAAAAATAAATTTAAATGTGTCATATTGGACTGAGAGTGACATTAATTTTCATGTCTTGCCACAGAATTAATTAGATTTAGGTCTGGACTTTGACTGGGCCGTTCTAACACATGAGTATGCTTGATAGGTGAAGAAATTGTGAAACGGCTTATTCATAGACATTTTTTGTAAATATTATTAAACTATTTATCATTTTCCTATGACTTTACAATTCTGCTATTTGTGTTGATCTATCCCATTAAGCCCAATAAAATAACTTGAAGTTGGGGACAAAATAGACAAATGCTGAAGCTGTATCAGAACATTTTTAATGTAAATTTTAGAAGTGTAGTTGCCTACAACAGGCCTGCAAGATGGCTACGACAGAATGCTAAGGACATGTGTTATGTCCCCCATTCTCAGAAGTTGAGATTTCCAAGCTTGACGTTGGAAAAATGACCAGAAAGGTTTGAGAAGCTGGAATTCAGAATGGAAAAAGACGAAGGTTTCTCACTAACACTGAACTCAAAATCCAACATGGCTCCCTTGTATTTGAAACTTAGTGATAAACAATTGTAGCAATTTGTATTTCATTTAAATCTTTCACGCACACAGTAGTAAACAACCTCTTTCAGTCGATTTGCTGCTACATTTCTGCTGAATAACATAAGTCTAAAAAATAGCTGCTGATAATCTGTAAATCTGGCCTTCTTGTTTTCGTTGCAATGTCCTGCTGTTGTACTATTTTCCCCTCATTTCATTCTTTAAATAAAGCTCGGTGAAAATCTATTCAGTGGGTGGGGAAAATGTGTCATAAACTAGTTCAGAAAGGCTGTAGGGTAATTATCCTAGCTGTTATCTTTATTGGCATTTATCTTTGCATCACTACTTCCTGAATAAAGGCCAGTCACCTCTTTAAAAGAAATGTATATTGCTTTATGTTCAAAGTGACTAATTCCTACAAACAAATAAGGTAGTTTAAGATTATATTTACACCAGAGGAGGCAGAAAGATGAACCAGGGCAATAAAAGATACAGTTTACTCTGAGATAACCGACCTAACTGAGGTTAAACCTCAGGGAAATGTTGTATGCATCAAATTACCAGATCATACTGTTTAACAAATACACTAACCCTATTCCTGTTAGGAAAAAAACATTCTGGCCGTGTCTGTAATCACAGATCTCATATTTAGATGTATTTTTGAACTGTAGGTCTGAAGCCAACAGATGGATTTGAAAGGAGAAGGTTATGATTTTACATTTGTCCAAAAAACTGGTTCTATTTAAATATTCTGATGTAGAAAATTGGTGTATAAATTATCTGAGTTTAAGTAAAGTTTAAGTTGAAGTAAAACACAAATATAAAATCTACAAAGACTTCCTAATACCACAAAATCTTATTATTTGTCATTGCTCTCGTTACATGTCAATATCCTGAGCTTGTTTTTTTTTTTCAGTAGTCAACACAATATTTTTCTGTTATCTAACTGATGAACAGATACTTTCAGAGAACTGCTTTAGGTCTTGAGGTTATGGCAAAGCCTCTCTGATTATTTTAAGTCCGCACTCTGATTGTCACTCCATCTGAAATGCCCCGATTATTACCTGAAGAGAGTTATCTTTATACACAGGCAGCAAAACTATAACACCAGAACAAACCCTGATAATCCATACAACGTACCATTTTCCAGGAATAATCTGCAGTGATGTCCAATCCAACTTCAGATTTTTACCAGTGCTACGGTTTTATTTCAGCTAATGTCGTGTTAGGAGGAGGTGTATGCCTAGACACTAAATTAGAAGGTCAAATGACTTTGAAACTCTTTTGAGACTTTGCCAAATCAAAGCTTATCTGATCTTCTAATTCCATTACTCTGGACAATTTTCACATCACTAGATTGTACAATCAGACATGTTAAATTTTTGTTACCAATTTTACACTACGGAGAAGTATTGATTTCCATAAATTATTTTCCAGACACTACATTTTTCCTGACACATTTATTTTAAACAAACTCTTGTTCTCTGTAGGGAAGGGCAAGTATTAAAGCATCAGATTGTGAGGAGTGTTAAATTTAACAAACGATGGACCTCTGCATCATAGTTATATCTTGTATCTGATCCATCCTAGGTGCACAAAGGGGCGTTATTGCAGATCCTCCCTCCCAGAAGCTGTTAAACTTTATAACCATCACTGCTCCCAATCAATAAGTGTTGCTGCAAATAGTTTTTCCATTCTTGCAAATAGCCGATTGTTGTTTTAATGCACAAATGTCCTGCACATTTTGCACATTTTTAAATCACCTTACTCAGTTGCATATTTCTTTTCATATGAATTTGCTATTTTCAATAATGTACAGTAATTTTTTCTTATGTTGTAAATTTTGTGCTACTGTAAAGTCACTTATTCTTATTTTTTTGTTTTTATGTTTTTTACCTTCATGCATGCTTCCATTTGTCTTTCACTTTGTTGCTGGTACGCCTGAATTTCTCCAATGTGGAACAATAAGGGATTGTTCTATTTTATTCTATTCTTAGGTAAGCCACCTGCCACCTGTAGGCTGGGCTGCATTTATTGAGGACTGTTGGACATTTTCTGGTCTCAGCCAAAACTGGATCACTGTGGGGGTTAACCGTTATCCTCTGAGCTGTTTCTTGATTCTCATGTTTCAGTGTGGCAAAGTAAACATTTCCCTCTTCTTCTCTTTTTCCTTACCACTGATTAGCTAGGTAGACTGAGTGTTTGTTAATGAGAAATGTCTTGTGTTTTTTGAAAGGAACAAAGCTGAGATCCATACAATGCCTTGCAAAAATATTCAAGCTTTTTCATATTTAGTCACATTATAACCACAAACCCCTATTTTATGTGATAGAGTAACATGATCTTTTCGAAAAAAAAATATTGAAAGTTTAGGCCTTTTGCTGCAGTTAGAGCTGCATGTTTTGGGGATGAGTCTTTAGCAACTTTGCACAGCTGTAAACAGCAGTTTAAAGTCTTGACTTAGTCTGGATCTTGACTGGACCTGTCTAACATATCAATATGCTTGATTTAAACTGTTCCACTGTAGTGCTGGCTTAAAACGCTTAGGCTCATTGTCCTCCTGGACGGTGGGCCTCCTCCCCAGTCCCAAGTCTTTTGCAGCCTTTTCTATGTTTTCTTTCAGGAATTCCGTGTTTTTAGCTCCATCCAGCTTTCCTGTCCTTACAGAAGAATTGCATTCCCACATTATGATACTGACACCACCATGTTTCACCCTGGGGATGGTGAATTTAGCCATCTGCCACACATTTTTATTTTGAAACAAAGGGTTCAGTTATGGTCTCATTGGACCAGAGGACCCTCTTGCACATGCTTACTCTGACCCCTTAGTGGGTTGCGGCAAAATGCAAATCAGACTTCCTTTGGCCTCCTTCTTGCCACTCTTCCATGAAGACCTGGTGATGTGATGACTCCAACAACACTGAAAATGCTAGGAAACAACTTTAGTAGCACACCTACTTGTTTTGGCTTGTGGCCCTGTGACCCTGATGAAGACCACAAGCTAAAACACATTGGTCTGCTAATAATGTTGTTTCAAGTGTTGCAGGAGTCTTCACATTACCAGATATTTACCCCCTCGTGCTGTTGTTTGTTTGTTAATCTTCTCTAAGAAACCTCAGAGGCTATCACAGAGCGGCTGGGTTTAAACCCAGAACAAATTACACAAAGACTGGATTTCAAAAACTGACTTCCGAAAACCCTTGGTAACACTAGATTTTATTCAGTTTGTATCAAATTAAAAGGAATACTTTTCAGATTTTAAATTGTAAAAAAAAGAAAAAAAGAAAATCATCTATCATTCTCCTTCCACTTTACTTTACTTTGTGTTGCTCTATCACATACAATCCTGTTAAAATACATTACAGTTTCTGGTTGTAATGGGACAAATTGCAGAAAAATGCAGGGCTGATGTGACACACCCAGCCGCTGCAACCGCTGTCCCCACTGCGCCTCGACATAAGGAGCAAACAGTGTCTGGTTCTGCCAGTGTGATTTCTCTCCCAACCGTTTGAAAATCCTTAAGGCTCTATTGTTGGTTGTAACTGTTTTTTTTGTGATTACCAACTGTGAGTGTCAAATCAGGTTCTCCCAGATGTATCTGTGTTTCCTACTGCATTCCAAAAGTTGAAGTGGGAATTGTGTTTTTAGAGCACAGTGAGTTGCAAAGCAAAACAAGTGAAAGACGATGTGCAAATGTGAGTGAACAAAGAACATGCTGCCTACCTAAAGGAAAAAGACAACTTTTGATTTAGTGATGGTACTGTAGGTTGTTTTTTTTTTTGCAGGAGAAAACTATGAATTGGTGATGGAATAGATTAAAACTTGCTAAATTAGGAAAGAAACTGATTTTGCGTGTTGAGTTGAGAGCTCCTTTAAAAGCCAGTGTTGGGCCTCAGACACTGCAGACACGGCTCTGTGTTTCTTGAAAGTGTTAAGGCATGTGCTCTGAGACAGTAACTGAATCAACTGAAGGAGAGAAGCCTGTGGGTGTGTCAAGGTCCAGTAAATTCACGGCACACTGGATGGGGTTGAAAAGGAATGTTTTTTACCACGGAAGCAGCCTGTCAGTAGTACTGATTTACAAAAGATGACAGTCCAAGGCACGTGGCTGAGAATAAACAGAAATAAATGACTGAAATAGACCAGTGAAATTCAGATTGTGTGACACAGAAAGGCTTTACAGAAGACTGGGGTTTTGGATATGAAGATGGGAAAGGACTGAGCTAACTTTAAAAGAAGATGATACCTCCTAATATGAAACGTCCTGGTAGAAGTAGTCTCTTCTAGCATGTGGTTAAAATGGCAGGTTTTTGTTTGAAAAAAAATGAGGCAATCATAAATCACTAGTAGTGTGATATACACCATTTGCAAAAAATGAAATTTATTAGAGGAAAACATATACAAAACAAAAAGTTGCAGTAGTCTGGTTGCATAAATGTGGACACCTATTTTATTTAGTTACAGCCTTCAATTGTCTTGAGTTCACACCTGTCTCCATTTCTAGTGAACCAGGTTAGCCTGTAGCGAAGTACAGATGTCCCTAGGACTTTTCTGATATTTCCTTATTTCCATCTACAGTTTGTTGAAAGATCCCGACCGCTAAAATTAATCTTATTGTAAGAAGGGATCAGTCAAGGTAAAAATATATATTCCTCAGCAATATACATACACCATGTCACAGAGGATAACTGGAGAAAACATGGGACCACAGGGATATTATAATACATGCAAAATTGTCCTAAAACTGAAGAAAAGATAAGACTGAAACTGGACGGACAAGTTGCCAACAGCAACACTGAAGTAGCTGCAGGAATTTTCAACAGGTTCTGGTTCCTTTCTAGATAAAAAAACAATCTCCTGAAGTCTCTACATGTCTCAACTAAGAAGTAGAGTTGCAAGACAGGAGTCTTGTTTACAAAGAAAACACTCAGGCCTGGATAACATCTCCAAAACCCTTTTATGGTCCAGTAAAACTGGACCTGAACTTTTGGACCATATTCCAGAAGGTATTTGGCATAAAAACAAAAGAGTATGTCACCAAAAGAACACTACACATACAGTTAATCATGGTGGTGGTAGCATCATTATCTGGGCTTACTTCTCTTTAGACTTAAGTTTTTTTTAAGGTAAATAAAGTTTTGCATAGTTGTAAACGTCAGTTAGCTTTGGCCCAAAACCTGCTAGAAAGCAGAAGATTTAGAGATTTTCTATTTAAGCATTAAAGTTAGTCCAAGCATCTACAAAAGAGGGACTTCATAAGGGAAAAATTGAAGCGATGGTATAGTTGAGGTCTTGGCTTTTCAAAAAACAGTTTTGATGTGTATTTGGCATTATTGTCCTGTCGGAACATCCAGCTGTGTCCAACGTTTAAACATCTACTTGCTGATTTAAAGTGAAGTTTAATAATTATAAGTTATTTTTCCTTGTTAATCAATCAGCCTGGCTTAATGCACCTGCATTATGGCCCCATAGCATGATGCTGCCACCACCATGAATGACAGTTGGTTCCATAGCTCAATCTTTGTCTCCTCTGAACATAAAACGGTTCTCCAGAAGCAGTTGATTTGCCCATGTTTACAGTTTTTAACTAAGGTTATAAGTGTCACTTCTTTCTTGGTTGGTACCCTCTAAATCCCTGTTGATGTTAAATTTGTCACACTGTTGTTGCAACAGATTATGCTTCATGGCAGGCTGAAGCCTTGGTAATTCCTGGGTTATTCTTGAGTCAGATGGCTGAAACAGACACATTTGGGTGGATCAAAAGGACAATGATCCTAAACCCAAATCAATGAACTCTCCTAAATCTCCAAATATAAATGGTCCAGCCAGGAATAGAGGAAAGGTCACAATGAATTAAAATTTCTTGTTTTTAAAATTCACTTCAATTTCTATACCTGTCCAGGGTGTACACCACTTCTTGCCCAATTACCCCTGGATATAGGCCCCAGCCCCCACTACGACAATGGATGGATGGACTTTAGTATTATTGTATAGTCATTCCACCCTGGAAAAAAAATGTTTCAAATAAATCAATAGCTGGAAATAATTATGACAATCATGCCCATTAGGATTGCATGTAAACTTCTGACCCAGAACAGTAGCCTCATCGTTTTAAATCTAGGTACACTACATGGTCTTCAGAGGTATTAGACTAACTTCACGTTGGTGTTATGTCCACTATAAAGATAATCAGGAGCACAATAAATAGCAGCCTAACACGGCAGGATAAAAACAAAGACGTTATTCTAACTGCATTTTTTAAATAGAGTTGAAACATTTAGAAACATTTTCAAATGAAGACGTGTTAAAGTTCTACCAAACAAAAAAATAAATAAAAGATGTAATTTGGTTCCTCCTAACATGTAATTGAGACCCGCGTTATGAGTGGGCGCAGAAAAGGAAGCAGTAACACGTTCTCATAAGGCCACCTAGTGGACAGAAGCAGCCACTACAGGGATCAGTCGAGTCTATTAACAACACTGCGTATTTAGTTAAATACAACCAATTCATACAAGATGTTGACATGAAATAATAGCTGTATACTTCACTCAGCATTAGCCTCTAAACTTAAACTAGCGAGCAGGTTATCAAAATATTATGTTCCCAGGGTAATATGCTTTGATTTGGACTCTGTGAGCTCCAGGTTTTGTCTTACAGAATAAAGAGTTCTGTAAAAGAAAATCCAGTGCTTCCTGAATTAGAGAACCCAGAGTTTTCAAATAACTTGCTTTCTGGAGGATTTCCCCTAGAGTACCCTCTCCCACATGTTGCTGCATCCCCAACATGGCTTCAACAGGGACTTGTGATGGATTTCTTTCAACTATGGCTTTCTTCCTGCCACTATTCAATGAAGGCCAGATTTCTGTTGTGCAGTCAACAGATCCTCCCACCCGAGCTGTTGATCTCTGCAGCTCCCCCAGAGATACAATGAACCCTCTTGTGTGTCTCCTTGCCCTGCCTTTCAATACAGGTGCCACGTAGGTAGGTTTTGAGATTTATATCACCCTCTCCATTTTCTGATGATGGATTGAAGAGATTTCAGAGACGTTTTAAATCTTGAAATACTTTTTGAAAACCTAACCCTGCTTTAAACTTCACTCCAACTTTCACCTTGACCCGTATGATGTGTTTCTCAATCTTCATGTTTCTGTTGGTTCACTGTTCTCCAACCACTCTCTAAATTACACTACTTGGTAGGTGACCTCTGATCACAACTGGTGGCCCAGAATCTTTCTTTAAAAGGGATATTAGAGTGATGCACGAGATCAAGAATAATACGTGAATTGAGATGTCTTTATTGTACTTTATGGAATCCAGTGACAGTGACACGAGAAAATAGGTCCTATCCCTCCCCCTCCCCTTTACATACTTGACCTGAGAGGGAGGAGGTGCAGGGTGGGACGTACCGTGATCCCGTTGTAGTCATTAAATTAAATACAGAGATAATAGTGAAGACACAACCAGGTGGCATTTCCACAGACACGCAAAACATGCATCCAAAAGGGACTTCAAATAATGCAGTACGCTTTGTCTCAAAGTATAAGACGACACAATTAATGTAACTTCAAATAACAAAATTAAAAATAAAAGTACAGCTGCTTTGTTGGCCCCTGATCAGTCCATGATAAGTCAGGCTCCGCCAAGGTTCCACTTACAGGAGAAAGCAAACAAAGCAAAGAGACACTACCAATCATAAGGGGATATGGTTTAAATATGAAGTAGATGGTTCATAGCTTTCATATTTTATTTTTTTAATTAATGGTATACTTAAATGACAACTGTCGCACAAAAACAAAAAAACAGCTCATCTAGGTAAAACTAGGCCTTTCCACTGGCCGCCTCCCTGCTGTATCTAGTAAAATATAAAGTCAAGTCAAGCGCTCAAGGTTAACTTCAGTCGTCCTCGCTGCCACTGGCTGAGCGTTCCTGCAGAAAACAAAAAAGATCAATTACTTGTTTCCATACAGTACAAAAGAGCAGGAACTTCTGTCTAAAAGTGAACTCTTTCCAAGGTTCCTGCACATCTTTCATGTGAATTTACCCCAAATCAAATTTATACAGTTCTTCTATTTCATCCATTTTATATAATACACAATATAAATATAATTCCAACTTTCTGTGAATTTATGGCAGACATTTGTACATCAAGCAGGAAAGACAAAGGAGGAAGGAAAGAGACAAGAAAGCAAGGACAGCAGGAATAAACACAAGGAAGAAAGGAAGAATAGAAGGAAGGAAAAGAAACAAGAAATTATGTGAAGGAGGAAGGCAGGACAAGAAAGAGAGAAAGAAAGAGAGGAACAAAGGATGAGAGGAAGGACATGGGAAAAGGAAGAAAAGTGAGGATGGAAGGAAGGATACAAGGAAAAGAAGAAGGACACTAGGAAAGATGGAAGGACAACAAGAAACAAGTGAGAAAGGATGGACACAAAGGAAACATGAAAATCAAAAGGATGAAAAAGGAAAGATAAAACAAGGGAAAGACGAGGAATAAATGAAACTGGGATGAAAAGAAGGAAGGAAACATACCAGAAAAATAGGAAGGTAACAAGGAATAGAGGAAGACAAGAAAGAGGAAGGAATAAAAACCTAATAGATCTTAAAAACAATTCAACCCTACATATCAAAGCAAGATGGGAAAAAGAGGGCAACTTAACAATAACAGAGGAGGAATGGACAATAATGTGGAGATACCAATGGACATATATTAAATCTCTACAATGGCAAGAATTAGGATGGAAAAATCTGGTAAGATTATTTATCACACCTGCTCAGAAATGCCAGTATGATGGAAATTCTCCTGCATGTTGGAGAAAATGTAGAAATCAAAACGCAAACCATTATCATGTCTTCTGGGACTGCCCAATTATAAAGGATTACTGGAAAGAGATAAATAGTGCCTTACAAGATATTTTCAAGCAGAACATTCCTTTGGAGTTCAAGCTTATGTATTTTAGCATGATCCCTCATGAGGCTTCAAAAAGAAACAAATATCTGATGACTATTTTATTAACAGCAAGTAAGAAAAACATTACAAGAAAATGGTTATCACAAGACAAACCAACTTTAGATGACTGGATGGACATAACATTTAACATGTATAAAATGGGAAAAATAACAGCCTTTCTCAATCATAGGACGGAACAATTCTGTCAATGGTGGCAGATTTGGGTAGACTATGCAAAATCTAACAGATCTGATTTCATTTCTGGAGACCAAACTTATTTGGATCCCCTTGACAATCCACTCTCCTATGATAGCCATACTTCATAATTATTTTATATTATATATATATATTTTTTTTATTTTCTCTTTTTCATTCTCTCTTTATTTCCTACTTCATAATCTCTCTCAGGGAAGTGTGGTTACATTTTTGATTGGACTGTTATAAGGCAGTGATCTATCTGTACACCTTATTTCAAATGTTGAAGTTAGTTTTGTGATGTAGATGCCTAAGATTGTGTGAATGATACTTTATTGGGAATCAGTAAAGATAAAATTATTAAAAAAAAAAAGAAAGAGGAAGGAATGACACAAAGACAAATGGTAGGAAACAAAGATGAGAGGTCTGAAAGGACAAGGGAGACAGAGACAGTGAAGGATAAAAGACACTAAGTCACACCGAGAAGGATGGAAAGAAGGACACAAGAAAGTGAGGAAGGAAAAGACAATAGGAGGAACTTAGAGAAAGCAAAGCTACAAGGAGGAAATACAAAAAAAGGAAAGAAGGATGATGGGGAATAAAGTCTAGAAATACAATATTTTCCCATCCTCTATTTTCTTTTTGTATACTTATCCAGACATGGAAAATACTGAGGAAAAAAAAAGAAACCCTGTCTTTCAGTGTTCCTATCCCATTGTTCTCTCACCTCCTCCTGTTCATCCTCGCTGTCATCATCGCTGACCACGGGTTTAGCCCGGGAGCCGCGGCCCCTCCGCCTCTGGCCTTTTCCCCCTCGTTCCCCCTTTTCCTTCCGGCTCAGTCTGATCTTCACCTTCACCGAACGAGCTGATAAGAAACAGCAACATGTCAGAACGCCGCTCTATGCTGTGAGACCTGTGTGCAACCGCCAAACCTCACATTCAGACTCGGAGCCTTCATCCATCTCCTCCTCCTCTTCCTCGCTCTCCTCTCCCTCACTGTCGTCCTCCTTCTCGATTTTCTGCCTCACACTCGTGAAGACGGACTGCAGCACAATAGAGTCCTCGTAGATCTGGAAGGTTCACACGATTTATTATTTTAAACTGGACAGAACCTTCTAAGATTACGCTGAACTAGTTTCCAAAGGATCTCACCAGAGAGCCCTCTAAATTGAAGGTCTGGGCGTTTTGACACAACAACATCACGTCCTTCTCCAGGTCGTTCAGGTTGCGGTATTTGTGACTGCGGATCCTCTCCTGAAAGTAGCAGGTAGGCGCAGAGAGTGAATAGAAGTAGATGTTGGCACAGGCAAGTACTGAACGGCTTAACGTCTATTCCTCACCTTGATCTTCTTGAAGTCCACCGGCTTTCGGATGAGCTCGTAGTACTCTGGCAGCTCCTTGCGAGACGGCAGCTGGATGAAGACTTCGCTCAGTTGTCGGCCGTTACTGCAGGGAGAAAACAGTTCAGCTCTCATGTGGAAAAATGACTGGTCCGAGTTGGTCGTGAAAAATGCCAAATAGTCCGAAATCATGGGAGGAGGAGGCAGTGAAAGAATGGTGATGAATGATCTACTGAAAGAACGATTGTACGTTAAATTGTTCTGCTAAAGCATGTCAGAAAACAAAGAATTGTGCTGTAAGGAGCAGCAACAGACAACCACAACATGTACCACACATAATCGTTCATTTCCATCTAGAAGAGCTGAAAAATCATCTCTGACTAGCTGCTCGGAAGATATGGGGAAAAAAATGTTACAATAGGCTTTCTCAGTTAGTGAACGCACCAAACCTCAAAAATAAAACAGGTTTCACTCTTCAGTGTGGAAGTTGTTACTGAGACAACTCTTTGGGCTTCATTCAAAGTCACTGCAATGTAGAAGAGGCACAAATGTTGGAAGACGGCGCTGTTTAAAAGAAAACTATTTACTATAGCTTAGAATGCTTAACGTATTGTCAGTAAAGTCCTGCTTAATTGTACAGAGCTGTGCAACACTGACTGCTCTCTCACACAGTGCAATGGGCTTCTGGTCGCAGCGTAAAGATGTAACGATCCAACAGGAAATAAGAGCGCTTTCTTTTTAAAATTCAAATGGTGCATTTCTATGTTTTATGGGAATAAGAAGGCAAGTAGAAAACAAAATAAATGAGCTATGATATTACTATTTAGTAAATGAGCAAAGGAGATGCGGTCATTCTTTCTGGCAGTTTTCAGTGATGAAGAGTAACATTTCCCTTTTTTTGAGAGAAACATCGTTATATTTTATAAAAAGTTGTAAAAACAGGTCAACTTTCAATTAATTCAGAAAGTAGAATAAATATGACTGCTCATAATTATAGTTCTTCCAAAGAAATCTGAACAGCAGATTAGAAATTTACAAAACTGGAGATGGGAAATGGCCACAAAATGTTTCATCGGTGCATCTCTAAGGTTTTGAGCTCTAAATACTTAAACACGTGGCAGCAGTAGGTGGACCTTTGTAATACTCATCAGGGAATCATAAGGCCACTTCTGATTAGTGCGAGTCTGTTGGCCATTCTGTGGCTGTTCATCAACCTTACCCATCCTTGTATTTGACGACGGCATCTACAATCTTCTTCATCTTTTTAGTTAGAGACGGAGGGTTGGGAGAGAGTTTCTCCGCAGGCGGACGGCCTCGTTTCTTTGCTTTCTTCCCATCGTCGTCCTTGTCCCGCCCACGGCTGCTGGAGCTCGGCGTAGCAGGGCCGCCATCGTGGTCACGGTCTCTCCTGCGTTTTCTGGTCGTCTTTTTGTGGCGCACTTCCTCCTCTATATCCTCCAGATTACCTTCTTCTATGGCCTATGGTGAAGAGAACAATCAGTCCAAACTTTATCCTAAACTTGGTTAAACTCTCATGGGGTTCTCAGTATTTGTAGTTTATACCACCTTGAGCCACTGTTTCTCAGTCAGCGAGTCACTGTAGTCGACCTCCTTGCGCTGACGGGAACCCCTGCCAAACATCTTCTCCTCCTCCTCTTCGCAGGTTAGTCTCTCTACCTCTGCGTCGTCTTTTAGAATCCAGCCTGGGAGATCGTCCTCCTCCATCAGACGAGGTTTCCTCTTAGGGTTGCGGGCTTCCTCGCGGCGTCTGTCGAGGTCCATTCGCTGGAACAAAAACAAGAGGGTTTAGAGTCAAATTCGAAAAATAATCTAATATCAATCACCTGTAAAAAATCTGAACTTACCATAAAAAGTTCAAACTCTTCCTCACTTCTTGCAATCATCTGATTGACAGTCTCATCATCTGGCACCTCATCCTCCTCCTGCAAAACGGTTAACAAGAAAAGGCTTTTTCTTACATTTCTCAGAAGTCTTACTGCCTTGTAAATGTAATTTAATCAAGTAATGAAAATTTCCAGGCAAAAAGCCAAATTATGCATTGAAGATAAACTAAAATTTCTGTTTAAGGTTTGCATAAAAATAAAAAAACGAAGGACAGATTTCCTGGGAAAAGAAGGGGAAAATGCAGAGGTGGGACAGTGGTCAGGTCTATGTGGGTGGGTGTTCCTGACCTCATCCTGCTCCTCGTGCTCCAGGATGGCCTGTAAGAAGGCCCGACGCTCACAGCCCGAGGACTTCTGGTCGAACATGCCTGCCTGGATGACCTTCTGGTCCACGTTCAGCTTGTACTTGGCCGCCGCCAGGATCTTTTCCTCCACGCTGTTGACAGTGCAGAGACGGAGCACACGCACCTCGTTCTGCTGGCCGATACGGTGGGCTCGGTCTTGGGCCTGCAGATCCTGTGAGAAGTAGATTGGTTTCACCGAAATGCTGTAAATAGTCTGTAAATAGAGCCTCACAATATGTTGAACTGCAGGTGTCGTCACATTTTCATCGTTTAAAATATCACAGAACCGCTTAGATGCAATATTGGGTAGGGTTTATATTTCAAGTGGCATGCCTGCAAATTTTGAATATCAATAATATATGTGGCCTGTTGGATAGACTGTCGCTGCCCTCGAAGCTCCCACTGGATGGTGTGGGGTCAATTGCAACAGGGGAAAAAATCGAGTTAGAAAATATGGGTTAATTGTAATCGATAATGTCACTGCAATGTTCAGCAATAGCATCACAGTTCCATGTCTTCCTGGTCTCATGCAGCCTCGTCTGTAAAGCAGTGGAGCTAGAGATGCACAGAGGGCCATGCTGGTAGCCACAGCTAGATGATTTTCAGCATGGTTGGCCCTGACCGATGACTGGACTGTTAAAACCCGACGTTCTTCTTGAAAGTGAACGAGCCTTCGTATGTACTAAGGCCTCCGTACATTGGTCGCACGCTTAACCCCCTGCGCCCATGCTGACAACACTTTTTAATGTGTAAACATTGAATGTGGGTCTACTGAGTGAAAAAGACTCAGAGTCAACTCTTATTCAGGGAAATGCACAGGGGGCTTGCCGTTTTAATAATGCTAGCCACGCTAACTGAGCTAACCTCTATGATAAAGTGCGAAACTCTAATCATGCGGTCTTTGTGAACAGCGACTGCTTTCTGACTCCCATGGTGTGACATCACCTCTGCCTCTAATATAAATAACCATGCATCCAGGAAGAGCATTACAAATATGTTGAACACAAGTAATTGTTATAGTTCTTGAAATCAGCAAAAATTGGCCCTAGCGTTCTGTAAAAGCTGGAGATGGGAAATCGGCACTCAAGTTTGACTAGTGGACCTCTATTACTAGCACCTCTACCAAACCAAGTTCTGCTTTGACTGCAGCAGTAGGATTTCTATCAGTCTGTTCCATTTCCATGAGAATTATTTTTGGCTTTTGATGTTTGCATTAGGTTTGTAAAACGTCAAGCTCTGAGACACTGAGAACTTTATGTTGCACACAGGGCAAATATAGCTCAAACCCTACAAAAACCTTCTAGCAAGAGATGCACCAATCAGTTCCTTAGAGATCAAATGGGCCAATTTCTTACTTTAATTGCCCCCCATGAAAATGTCAAATTGTGACAAATCAGATTTTTTCCTCCATTCTTGAAATGCATGAAAATAAAAACTCCTGTTATTCTGCAGCACCTGGTGAGGGTTCCAGTCACTGTCAAAGATGATCACTGTATCGGCAGACTGCAGGTTCAGCCCCAGACCTCCTGCCCTGGTACTAAGCAGGAACACAAAGTACTCAGAGGCTGGGTCGTTGAATGTTTTCAGCAACATGCCACGATCTTCTGCTTTGGTGGTTCCTGGAAGCAGAAATAAAAACATGTAAAAAAAAAACCTTTCAAATTACTGAACAATTGTTGGACTTAAGGAAGACAAGAGGACCTCTATCCATCTCTGTTTCAAGGCTGATGAAGGAACAGTGTTCTGAACATTATTAGCCATTTTCCTTTTTTTTCTCATTTGCGTTATATTTAATCTCACAGCACAATAAAATAAATTGATTTGATTTCATCTACAAGTCCACCTCAATAAATTTGGAGATCGAAGAGTTAATCAACCGGAGTAATTAAATGTCATATGAATTCATTACAGAATGTGACATGTTTTGTTTTAAACATTTTTAATACAGAGATGCAGGCCTGCTGAAAAGTATATCCATGTAGCGTGTGGTATACGCACCCAATACTTGGTTGGGGCTCCTTTTACATGTTTAACTGCATCAATGCGCGGTGGCACGGAGGAAATAAGCCTCTGGTGCTTCTGAGGTGATAAGAAACCTCGGTTTGCCTTTTCTGCCACAATTTTTCCTTCCACTCAACCTTCTATTAATAATACTTGATACAGCAAGGTGGGCAATGATAACTGCCGGAGAAAAATGTATCCTATGACGTAACATTTATTTGTTTAAAGTTTTTTATTGATCTAAAGTAATATTCTTAGTGGGTTCGTATGTACTAAACTTAATTTTGGCTTTTTAGTACCTGTAAGGCATATTCATTAGAATTAGTGCTCAAACTGTATCAGTCTGTCGCTCATAAATCACTGTAATATGAGATTTTATCTTGACTGGATAGAATTACAGTAGAAAATGAACCTTTCAATAATATCTACTCAGATGCATCTCTGCACATAAGCTACAGATTTATATGGACATAAAAGGATAAAAACAAAGAGAGTCTCACCATCCAAACGCAGGTACTTGAAGCTGCGGTAAGCGAAGTAGTCCTCCATGATGGTCATGAGTGAGGTCATCTGACAGAAAAGCAGCACTTTGTGTTTGGTGGCTCTCAGCTTGGGCAGGATGCGATCCAGCAGCTCAAACTTTCCAGAGGCACGGTACAGATCAAGGCTAAGACACACAAGAGAAATAAAATCATGACCAATCAGGCTGCAGACATCTACATGACATGAAGTACATTCATACTAAAGGAATGCAAGTTTAGTTGTAAATACCCTGTCACGATTCCACCAGAAAACCCGAGATGCTCAGAAAAGGACTCCTGTAAATCGAAGTCAGAGAGAACATTTTATATTCTTTCCATTTTTGTGCCTTTAGTTTACTTGGAGAAAACCATTTTTAGAACATCATTCATGTGGTAGGAACTGGTTTTCATGCCTCGATGTGCTGGAACATGTAGGGGTGGTTGCAAATCTTCCTCAGCTGCATGATGGTGTTCATCAGGGTCTTTGTCCCACCTTTACCCTGAGAACGTAGAAGAAAAACCCCACAAAATTAAACCTTCCGTTTGTCAAATGTATCCCGGCCTGAAAACAATTTTATTTTTTACAGCTTTGAGTTAAAAAACAACACAATCATCTTACCTTCTTGTCTTTTTCAGATCCATCTGTTAGCAGAACTCCTTTAGCCTGCATGTGCCGGTACAGAACTCTCTGCAGGGCCGACATGTCGCACTTGATCACATACTCCACCTACAGCAAACAAGGAGGGAGATGCAAACATACAATTTGCCCATTAAGTGATTTTAAATCATTTTAACTTGAGTCACACATTTTCAAGAACAGGTTTACCTTCTCCGGCAGCTGGGCCTCCACCTCTTTCTTAAGCCTACGCAACAAGAACGGTCGGAGCACCTTGTGTAAACGTCGAATGATCAGGATGGTCTCTTCTTCGTTCAGATCCACCTTGTGGTGACATAAAATGTATCGTAATCCGCTTTCTCTTCGTCATCTGACTTGTATGACCGTGTACCTTTAACTGACCTTTTCTCCAGTCATGGCGAAGGGAGCGTTGAACCACTGCTCGAAGGTGCTGCAGCTCTTAAAGATGGTGGGCAGCAGGAAGTTGAGCAGGGCCCAGAGCTCTGGCAGCTTGTTCTGTAGTGGGGTTCCCGTCAGCAGCAGACGCCGCGGGGCCAGGTAGTGCGTGTTCAGGACCTGCGTCAGCTTGCAATGGTGGTTCTTCATACGGTGACCCTCGTCCACAATCATGTACTTCCAGCGGATCTGTAGAGGACAGATATTGTAAATAAAGAGCAGAAACACCAAACTTTCAGGTGCTGGTTGATACAACGCCTTGTAAATTATTCAGAACCTTTAAATTTCAGTTTTTGTTTCTCTACAATCATACATTTCAATGTATTCTATGGGGGTTACAAAGTGCAGCATAAGTAAAGTAAAATGGACAAAGATTTCAGTTTCTAGATGTGCCAAGATGGTAGAAATATACACCAACAAACCTGCAGCTGTAACAGCAGCAGCAAAGATGGTTCTACAAAGTATTGGGTCAGAGGGACTGGACACAAATGCAATCCACATCTTTCAGATTTTTATTTGTAAAAAACATCTAAAACCATACATGTCATTTTACCTCAGTATGATGCACTACTGTTATCCTATTTAAGAAAATACCATTAAAATTCACTGTAGTTTTTAGCTGTAACTTTACAAACTAAAGAAGCCCAAAGGATATGAATAGTTTTGCAGGGCAGTGTAAATAAACACACTTCAGTGTGTGAGGCAGAGGACCAGCGGAGTCTCTCGTTACCTTAGCTAAGACCTGCTTGTCTTTAATGATGTACTCGTATGTTGTGAGCAGCACGTTGAACTTTCCACTTCGCAGGATTGGAACGAATGACCGACGAGCAGCTGGAGAGCCCTAAAAGGGACCAGATAACATTCAGCAACAGAACTAAATACTTTCACCAGGGAAATGAATACTAAAGGACCGCCAGCTGCTTCACAGCACTTGCCTTGTAGGAGATCTTTACAACAGATGGTGCCCATTTATCAAACTCATACACCCAGTTTGATAAAGTCCTGAAAAAGATGAAATAGTTTTCTGTAAAATGCCTCCTGATAGTTTTCTGAACAGGTATTGTCAATGAAGGGTTAACATACAAAACAGCAGAGGTCAAAGGAGGTCATGCTGAGACTTACGAGAGAGGTACGATGATGAGGAAGGGCCCGTTAATGCGCTTTAACTCCATGAGGTAAGTGATGAGGGCGATGGTCTGGATTGTTTTTCCCAGACCCATCTCATCAGCCAGGATGCCGTTCAAGTTGTTGTTGTAAAGAGACACCAGCCACTCCAGACCTTTAATCTGATCATAGTCCCAGTTAGTGCCTTCTTAATCAAATCAATCCTTTATATACTGCACTGCGCAAGGAACAACTGTGTTTGAATTGGAGCTGCTTACCTGGTACTGTTTGAGCATCCCGTTGACCATCAGAGACGACTGTTTCTCCACTTTCTCTGTGACAGCATGAGCCACAGCATAGTAGGACTGCAGGCCTCGGTTGAAATTTGCGCTGCCGTACTCGTCATCTACGTCCTGCTTGGCATGCCTGGGAGAACAGGAAGGGGGAAAAAGAAGAAATCAAGTAAACAACAAGTCATCTAAACACGAAAAAAGAAACCACTAAAAGTACAGGCAGTGAAGGAGGAGCTAAATATAAGAAGATGAGCGTACTCGATGATGTGCAGGACATCCACTTCTGAAACATCTTCACTGTCAGGGTCTGGAATCTTTTTCTTCTCCTCAGTTGGAGCAGTCTGTGGCTGCTCCTCCGCTTCCTCCTGATAACACAAAAAAAAACAAAAACAATGAGCTCCAGGAACAGATGCCTCATTGTTTCATTTTGAAATAGCAGGTATGTACCTCCTCTTCCTCTTCTTCGTCTTCTGAACCACTATCCTCACTGTCTGAACGCGGTGCAACTTCATATCTGCAGAGAAACATGTATTAATCGATTCAATTCAATTTCAATTTCAATTCAGTTTTGTTTATATAGCGCCAATTCACAACACATGTCGTCTCAAGGCACTTCACAAAAGTCAGGTACATACATTCCAATTAATCTTAACCATTGAACAGTGCAGTCAGATTCTGTTATTTATTCAAATTGGATAAAAAGTTTTTCTATCTAAGGAAACCCAGCAGATTGCATCCAGTCAGTGACTTGCAGCATTCCCTCCTCCCGGATGAACATGTAGAGACAGTGGACAGTCACTGGCGTTGACTTTGCAGCAATCCCTCATACTGAGCATGCATGTAGCGACAGTGGAGAGGAAAAACTCCCTTTTAACAGGAAGAAACCTCTAGCAGAACCAGGCTCAGTGTGAACGGCCATCTGCCACGACCGACTGGGGGTTTGAATCGGTTGTTAAAGAGAACGCAACTTTATCACAGGATGCTGGCTGTCAGTCTTAACATAAATATGGGGGGAAAAAACAAGCCAGATTTACTAATGTGGCGATATGCCGATCAATCAGTCAATATTCGGCTCTGATTAGCAATACGCCAGCCAAATAAAAAAAAAAAAAAAAGATTTTTTTTTCCTGTTCATTAAATACGTCTAAACTGAAAACTCTTCTTTAATACACCTTATTCTGTGTTTAGTAAAAAAAGACATGGATGTAGGGCCCTGAGCCCGTTTTGGAGCCCCACCCACAAATGCTTCTTTTATGCCTGCAAATTACAATAAACTGATGGGTAGTTAAAGATCAGCTTAAAGTTTTTAGTGGAAATGCACTAATTTGCTCACCAGACCAATACCAATGTCCAATTTCTCTTTTACATCTGACCAATCAACTAATTTTTTTTTTATTCTAAGAACTATAAACACATAAATGAGAACAACAAAATCACAATCGGCCAAAATTGCAGCCGGCAGGTCACACCTCAAGCAATATCGTGGCCAGCCTGATTAGTGCATGTCTATTTATTTACTTACTTATTAATTAAGGGTTAGCACTTAAACCCTATTATGAGCTTTTAGTAGAATGCAAGCTTTTTGTTTCAATGATTATATTATTTTTATGTCATCATAATTTAGCTAGTTTTTGAATATGAATAACTAATAAATATGAAAAAATATAAAATTACCAATCCCTGCTGATCATCTATGAGAGCCAGTCGTGGGAATATTGGTCGATTCCGATAGCCGGCGGATTTATTGGTGGAGCTCTAGTTGTTAGAATTGTCTAGGTCAAATTAAAGAGTTTTTTAAAAAAGCTTCCTTCTCTTTATCCTAAACAGTTCCTTGTATTAACAACAGCTTCCAATAAAACTACCAATACAGTAAGTAATATGCAACACAGCCAGTAAAAAGGCGTCAAAAACAAAGAAAGGTGCGGAGTACGGTTCAGAAGCTTGCCGTTGTTATATTTGACCTTCTTGGGTCGAGGATTATGTTAGAGCTAAGAATATGACATTGTTTCTTTAAAAAGCTGGTTAACAACACAACAAGACTCCAACAAATTCAAACATTTCACAGCAACTTGTTCTTGGATTTCCTTGGAAACTTAAAATATGTCATTTTTAAAAGATCTATTCACTACAATCAGAAAACCCCAGATTACTGTCCTGGTAAGTCTTGCTACAATCTTGTAATTCCTTCGTTTTCTAATGTGTTTACAGATGAGCAAATCAGTCTGATGACAATCAGATAAAAAAAAAAAAAAAAGCAGGAAGAGCCTGAAAGTCTTCAAATTAAACTTCACCATTTTGTTTGAGAGCAACGGCGCCATGATAATTACCCTGGGTTCATCTCCAACCAGGCCTCCAACTGGCCAGCCCTAGGTGCTTCAACACCTGTCAGGATCTTTCCACTGTCCACATGGATGACCTTCACCGGCAGGTCACTCATCTGACTAGTTTCATCTAATGGCTGGCAGAAGAGAGAGAAGAAAGCTGTTAACACACATGGCTGCACATTGGGAGCATAGATTAGTTTCCTCATCGAATGGGATTTAAAATAAAATATTTTCTTCTAAACTTACCTCTCCATCAGGTCCCATAGCAGTAGCACCACCTTCTGCAGCGTCTGGCTTCTTAAAAGAAACACACGATCATCATAAGGAACGCGGTCAAAACTTTGAAATCAAATGTAACCTCAGTCGATATTCACCTTCTTTTTCTTCTTCTTTTTTTTCTCCTTGAGAGCTTGTGCAGCTTTGTGGGCGCGCACCAACTCAGTGAGGTTGGCAACATATTCATCGGTCTGCTGCAGCAGGTAGGCCAGACGTTTGTCTTTCTTCTGGTCAATGAGTTTACGGTAACCCTCCTCATCTTCAGCCTGGAGAAATGTTCAAAGTGAGCTCAACTCATGTGTTCAAACAACTAGAGCAAAGGAGCGGGACACTTGTCAGATGATCACATGTTCAAGATAAAAATCCCACCATCAGCCTCCGCATTCTCTCCTTTTCAATGCGCTCGTTCTCCTTCTTCTGCTCGCGCTCAGTGTTGGCGTGATAGGTAGCAACAGCTTTGGTGGCCTTTTGGATCTTCGCTGTGATGGAGCGGTGGTAATCCTTAAAGTCCTTGGCATGCTGCAGGATGCTGTTGAGGTATTCCTGCCAGGAGGAGAGGCACAAATTAAATCCCATGGTTCATACGGATCTTTCATGATCCTTTTCAGACTCAAATTTCCAGAGTTCTCAGACCATTTTTGTTTGCCCATTTTGAAATATAAAGACAAAAACATGAATGGATGAAGTGATGATTTAGAAAATGGTATAAAGAATAAACCCTAAACGTCTTTAAAGCTTTTAGTTTCATTCCTTAATCACATTTTTAGTTGACATCTGTGTAACTGTGTATAAAAACAGACACAAGTACAATATGAACTGATGAAAGCTGCTCTACCTGGTGTTTCTGGCGACGTTTACGCTCCTGCTCGATTTTCTGCTGTTTCTCCAGCTTCTCGGTGATCCGGGCCTCTCGTAGAGATTGACGTTTGCTGCGCTTGTAGGCTTTAGTGTTAAGGGCGGTTTCCAAAGCTGTATCCCGGCGCATGCAAGCCACCACCTCCTGGCGCAGCTGTAAGCAAAACAAATTAAGTAAATTGGTTGGAAAAGAATCGAGGAAACCTGACAAACTCAGAATTGTAGGTGCAGATTATTTTCTGTTTACCTGTCTCTGGAATGTAAGCAGCCTAAGAGCCTTCAGCTCGATGGTGGCCTTGGTCCTCAAATCACCGGCGAGTGACCCGGGCAGGTGTTCCAGATCCTGGATGCGGTGAACGATACGAGCTTGTAGCCTGAAACAAAACAGACAAACCAGCTACTTTTTTCCCCCGTTTTTAGTGTCCAATGAAGGCAAAAACTTTCTGTAGATTAGAAAATGTAGTTTTTGTTAAATTTTTAAAACCTTCCATGATCCTTGTAAAAGAATTTAGACAGTAATCCTTGACTGCATTAGCATAAGCAATCAAACTTAAGAGTTGACAACCTCTCAAAGATGCCTCTTCTCAATGCATGTGAGGTTCTAACAGCAGCGAAATAAAAAAATCTGACCTTTTTGCGGCCAGTGAACACATTATATCTGGGTATCACACACCGACATTAACGCACTTCCATATGCAAGCTGCTGCTAGTGAAAACTCACTAGAAATTTTCAGTGTCTGTAAGTAAGGATTTAAAAATGACCTACCAATTGAAAATGTTGGCAGCGCTTAGGAAATCTCAGGGATTTACACTCAGACTGTTTGCTAACCTAAGATGTTTGGGTGGTAACAGGCTATTAGGGTATAGCAGGGTATCCACAACTACTGATAGCATGACTTTAAATACGTTTATTAAAAACTGCTGAATATTTACTAAGCTTTTATTTGTTTGTTATTGTCTCAGAGTGAATTTCCTGTTCATTCTTCTTCTGCATATTCCTGCTGTGTATTAGCATAACCTTCTCTACAGCAACACCTTGTGTTTGGCAAAGCGACGGATGTTTGCAAACACCTGAAGAGGAGTAGGACTTAAAAAGCAACTTGGGCAGCACAGAGCAACACAAAAGAAAAGAAAGAGGGGCAGACCGGACATTTTCTGAATCACAGGGACTTCCCTGTGAATCTCTGGTTCAGATCTTCAGCTGAGAAGTTTGCAGTCTGCTGCAGCCTCTGATCAGAACAGATGAGAAGCTGATGCTGGTAGGCTGATTTCTAACATAACAAACCTTTAAATGTGACATGTTGGTTGTGTAACAACACTGAAGAACTTTTTGTTTGAGTGTTTATCTGCCTATCTTCTGCTTGGACCTCTTTGTTCTATGATGAATTTTCATTTCCAAATAACTGTGCTATCCTTAATCTTAAGTAGTAATGTTAAAAATCTTTTAAAATGAATCAAAATATCCTAAATTACAAGCAGTTATACAACATAACCCCTTTGCTTCTAAAATAAATGTTAAATATCCACTCACAGTAAGAAGGCTTAAAAAAAAAATGTCCGTGTTGTTCTTGTGTCTTGTTATGTTCTGATACTTACAGAGAAATCAGAAGCGGTCAAAGCTTTACAAAACCCAGAGATCAGAAATAAAAACCAGAAGGAACACATGCCACACTGGCTTAAATGTGGAGCGGTGTTATTCCACGCTACTCCTCTGCTTTCCTCACCTATACTCCCTCTCCTGGAGGATCTCCACCGGGTCCAGCCCGCGGGGTTTCTGGATAGGCGTTATGCGGTTCTGCTTCTGGTGCAGCATCATTGGAGGGAGCTGTGAAGGCTGCCCCGGGGACTGCGTCTGTGGGGGCATTACTGGGGAGGCAGCTGGAGGCACGGACGGCGGAGCAGGTGAAGGTCTGCTGGTAGGCTGAGGTGGAATCAACTTCTGAGGAGGGTTGGATGGGGCAGCAGCATTCACCATTGGTCCTGGAAAAGAACATTTAGCCATTTCTTTTTAGCACATAAATGCATCTTAGTGTTATAATAAAGGTGCTACGTGAGAAACAAGATAGCCATGACCAGGTCTACCTTCAGGCCATGATTTGGGAGGTCCGTTGGCAGGCTGGCCTTGCATACCAGGAGGAACTCCTGCAGGTCCGGGTGGCGCCATATTGGGACCTACCATACCTAAAATAAGAAATAATATATAGTTTTATAGATAATCAGAAACTATACAACAGCTAAAAAATAAAGAAAATCCAGCTTATTAAACTATCCCGATTTTCGGTGTTACTAAATAAACACCATGGGTTGGTGAAAACACAGACAGTGGGCTTCTTTAACTCACCAAGTGGTCTATTGTAGTTGGCCTGAGCTGGTCCCGGCCCTGCACCCGGGCCCGCTACAGGCCCTGTGGAGGGCGGCATATTAGGCATTGGCTGTTGCTGCATCCCAGGCATGGGCCTCTTGCCCTGCACAGCCAGCTGCAGGTGCTCCGGAATGGGATGATTGCGAGCCAGCATCTTGTAGGCCATAATCTGGGCCCTGAGTTGGTGTAACTGGTTCTGGTTAAAAGGAGTGGGTCCACCTGCACCGACTGGCCCAACTCCTGGACCGGGCGGTCCTCCTGGACCCTGGGGTCCGGCCCTGTTTGGTTGGCCCATATTCTGACCAGGGTCCCCGCTGCCCTCCATAGGACCTACCCCGGGACCAGAGGGTGGGCCGTTGGCTGGGACAGGGCTAGGCGCGTGCTCTGAACCTCCCAATGGAGAGGGGTAACCTAGAAACAGATAGAAGAGATCAGAAACTTGAACAAGATGTTAGAGCAGAAACTAAACAAAAATCTGGAACTTTTAGCTGGAAAACCTAACCGTAATGAGGTGGTCCAAACTTTAAACAATTAAACCTCTAAGCTGGGCTCAGCTTTATAAAATCCTGTTTCAATCTCCTCAGTGTGGAAGTCCAAAAGACAAACGGCAACGTGTTCCTATTTCTAAGTAGTTTATCATTGTGAAAGCTATAAAATCTATTTTTTGCAGACAAATATCTAAAAATGGTTACCAATTCATTGCTAAACATGCTCAGATTGGATGGAGAGCATCAGTAAACAGTAGCTTTCAAGTCTCCCATGGATTTAGGTTTAGGCTTTGACTTGGCCATTCTAACATATTAATGCTTCGATCTAAACCATTCTATAGCAGATCAGCTTGCATGTTTCGGTTCCTGTCTGGAAGGGGAACCTCTTTCAGATTTTTACTTATGTAAGCAATAAGAAAACCATGTAACCCCGGTCCTTCCACAATTATCACAGAGAATCCCAATAAAATAGAAGGGGCTTTGTGTTTGTAACATGACAAGTTCAAGTGGTGTCAAAATACTTTAGCAAGGCATCGTACATCTACGTAAAAGAGGTAAAAAAATACCATGTGCCTTTCTCTTATCGTGCCCTCAGTAATTAAATGCTTGGTTCTGTAGATGCATCTGCCCTCGTCTGAAAGGTAAAGCCCATAATACACACCCTCTATCCTGTGGCTCTGCCCACTGCTCTCTGCTCCTAATGCCAAATGAACAGCAGCAGAAGAGGAGAAACCGGTCGGATGGGTTCACACACACTAAAGCGCCTGTTTCTCCTTCATGCAGCATGAGAAGCAGATATGATATTTCATACTCCTACTAGTACAAAATCTGGCCACACAAAGATGGGAACTAAAAACCTATATGAGAAATTACGTTTGCAACCACAAGTGTGTTTACATAAACATAGCCCATTTCCATATGTTTGATAATTACTAGCAAACTAATGACATAAACTTAATCAAAACAAATACAGGGCGAAGAGTTACCCTGGGAATGTTGATCCATTGGGCTTGGTGGGGGTCCCATCCCACTGTGTCCACCGGGCCTTATTCCCATACCCTTCATCTGACCATAGCGAGGGTCATCAGGCATTCCCTTATCATGCATGGGATCCATTGGCTGTTTCAGATACAGAACCATACATAAGGCAATTGTGAACTGAAAATTAGAATATGTATTCCATGCATATGTTTTGGTTTGTGGGCAAGCATTATTACACACAATGACCTATATAAAAGTGTTTAGGAAAAACCATTTTTGACAAAGAAAAAAAACTGTACTTTGTGCATCTGGTGCATGTTGTCCTGAGGATATCCTGAGGGTCCCTGTGAAGGATGGGGGTGTCCAGATCCAGGCGGTCCCGGGCTGGGCCCCATCATGCTGTGGGCCGAGCCTGGTGAGGGACCAGGGCTCGGGCCCATCATGCCTCCTGGAGATGGTCCTGGGCCTGGGGAGGGGCCGGGCCGGGGCGTCCCTCCCAGGGGTGGGTCAGGAGTTGACATCTCTCAGGAGAAACTGGGAATGTGTGGCAGCAGTTTGTACCCCTAAAGAACAAAAACAATTTGAAAAAATGGCCAAGATTGGGATAAACAACTGTTGTTGACAACTAGGCTTCGCAATATTATTAATACGGTGAAGCTTAAATATGTAAAAGGCTGTACTAATGCATCCATCTTATCTCTCTTTTCCTTCTTAAAAGGTGAATGATTGGTCTCTTGACAAAAGGATATAAATATAAACAATCCATCATCACAGGGTACCGTCCTAATTTAAACTTCCACAGTTCTCAGTGCATTCTTAGCCATTTTTGAGGAATAAACACCAAACTTCTCTTTTCCTTTTTGGCAGATATATCTGCAGTGGTCAAGTTCTGAATACAAAGTGGATTTATGGATGGATGGATGGACTGGAAGTTTCTTAGATTATGCTTTATATTATTAGGTGTTGAATGTGTTTTTGTTTGACACTTTCCTAACAAGCCACACATCTGCACCACTTCGATCTGAATTTATTGGAAGCATAAAATGAGATCACTGATGTCCTTATATCGCCACGTCCTTTTCTATACGTCAAAATCTGACGGCTCAGTAACGCTGACCCAGACAGGTGGACAGCTGCAGAGGCTGCATCGACAAGTTTAAGGTTGAAGGATCTGCTAATGTGACAGAAGTTGTTTAAATGTCCCTTTGTGTAACAAAACAATAGGGGGGGGGGGGGAAACTAAGAGGCCCCTTTATTCAAATAAGCTACAAACGGACGTAAACAGAAGCGTATAAGAAATAAATTTAAAAACATCCCCCCTTCTGTTGTTACTGTGTTAACCCATACAAGCCAGTGCCTTTTTTCACCCATTTAAACTGTTTTAGATATTGCTAATGTTAGCTGGGCCTAGCCGGCTTTCAGAGATAAGGTTACTTTAGGACTATTTAAACCCTTTGTCTGAACTGCAGCATTGACTGAATGTTCTACCAGCTCTTTTATATAAACTCTAAATCTACTTCAGTCGAATAATTGCCATGGATAAAGCTGTAAAGATCACAGCTGACTCAGAGCAGTTTGCTGAAGTACAAACCTGAAGCAACAACATCGATTGCGAACATGCTAGCGAGCTAGTCCGGCTAGCCTTCCCCGGCCATGCTCTGCCAGGCCAGTTAGTAGGAAAAACTAGCCTTTTTAGCGATATATTTGATGCGATGTGAAAGGCTGGAGCATCACTCATCGTGAGAGCTGATTGATCCAACGCGCCTCCCGTACTCTTGGCTCACCGCTCCGTTCTTCTCCTAAACCAATTTTCATTCATTGCACTCTGCCGCGCCACAGCAGCGCTACTGTAATGTCGGTCAGGCTTTTCCTCTAAGAAAGAATCCACTAGAGCTCGTTTATACCGAAACAAAAACGTTCAAACACAGATAAACGTGTCCTTATACAGATAAAATCACTTACACACGAGGTGAATGTTGATATTTGGGTTGTGACCGGTGGCAGCGTCGCTTGGTTTTCCCCCTATTCAGAAACAAAGAGCGACCTACCCGGTTGGTTTTTTTCCTACTAACCCCCTCCTCCGTCTCTCTGAGCAGCGCTGTACTACTCAGCAGCGCCCCCTGCTGCGTATCACAGGCTCTTCGTTTACGTGCCCGAAAGACCGAGAAGCTGGTGTGGGGGGATGGGAACCCGGTTTAAACGGAGTACTGTACAATATTGATAGGATTTGCCCTGACACATTAGTTTAAAATGCACTTTTTATTCTGGAATAAACTAAATCGAACACGTTTAAGCGCGGGAAATGAAAATAAGGGCTTTTATTTTACTGTAACTATGACTCGGTCATAACAATAATAATAGCAATAAGTAATAATTATTGTCTTTTGTCTATGAAATAAATGAATCATCAGAGTAGAGCTGCCCCAAATGCAGTTTTCTGGCCGATTAGCGTTCTTTAAAAAGCCTGATTTGCTGAATCCGACTTTGACCGACACCGATTTTCTTTATAACTGACACTGTCAGGGGTCATAAGGTCACAACACACCTTCCATGTTCCAATCTTATGTTGTCAACAGTTGCGAACCACGCACGTGCAGACGTGACCTGGTGGGTGGGTCTGTCAGTCTGCCCTCTCTCACAGCAGAGCAAAAGGGGACAGTGGGGAATTTTCAGACCTTTGCGGATGTAGATAAGATCGGTGGATAAGATCGCTTTCACATGTAAGTCTCGGTCGATCACCGATCACCCAAAATTAAGGCAATCGGGGTAGATCGATCGGCTGGCCGAGCAATCAGTGCACCCTTAATTTATTGTCATTAACCCGTGAATGGTATTCTGGTCAAATTGACCCATTTCAAATTTTTACAAGAAGAAAAAAGGTACATATATAAATTTTTTCTACCTGAAACTCAGTGGCCTTAGCTTATTTTGTGTGTTAAACATGTACAAACAAACAAAACAAAATTTAGCACACATGCTACTATACCCCACACATTGACATCCTTCATATGGTGTTCGGGTCAAATTTTTGAGCCACAATGTCTCTGAAGAGCTTCCATGTATTCTCAAGGATCATCACATTTGACAACCGGGATTCAAGACCTTTTAAACGGCGGGGGGACAAGTTGGCAGCAATCCACACTGTGTGGGACCAGTGGAAGGACCGGCTTCCCCACCTTTACAACCCTGGGCCCAATGTAACTGTGGACGAACGGCATGTGGGGTTAAGAGGCCACTGCCCTTTCAGGCAGTATATGCCCTCAAAACCAGCAAGGTATGGCATCAAAATCTGGACTGCCTGTGATGCTGTTTCATCTTATGCGTGGAACATGCAAATTTATACAGGAAAGCCAGGAGGAGCTGCTGAAAAAAAACAAGGGGCACGAGTGGTGCTAGATATATCACAAGGCCTCAGTGGCCACAACATTACCTGTAACAATTTTTCACCTCATAAAACCCGGGACAGTAGCTTCTCAAAAAAAAACTCAATGGAACAATCAAAAGAAATAGGACGGTGTGAAGAAAAGGCCAGTCCATTCCTCCAATTTTCTATTCACAGCCAACACTGCCCTGGTATCTTACATACCAAAAAATAAAAAAATAAATCTGGTGCTCATGAGCACTCTTCACAGGGATAGAGCAATAAGTACCAGGGAGGGCCGTAAGCCAGAGGTCATACTTGACTACAATGCCACCAAAGGAGGGGTAGACAACCTAGACAAGCTGCTGGCCTGCTACAGCTGTCAAAAAAGAATACCCCGGTGGCCACTCGTGATCATTTACAACATACAGGATGTCTCAGCCTATAATGCGTTTACAATCTGGATGGCAGTCAACCCAGACTGGAACCAGAGGAAGCTCCAAAACAGGCAAGTTTTCCTTGAGGAGCTAGGCAAGGCATTGGTGACACCGTACATCCAAAGGAGACATGTGCCCAGGACCCCTGCTTCTCTAGACACAATGAGAAGAATGGCAGAGCATCCAGCTGTCCTCCCTGCACACCTCACACAACCACAACCTCATGTTTGTGAAGTAAGTCTCCTGTTGCAGTGTGGTGGGCCTTTGGTGTGTGTGTGTGATTTCAGAAATGGATAAAATTACTCCTGAACTAATGGTCTTTTTGGTATTCTAGGTTGCAGTCGGTGGCAAGAGGAAGAGCTGCGACGTGTGTGGACCATCAAAGGACACAAAGACACAAACCACATGCCGAAACTGCAATGCTAAATGCTCAATATATAAAGGCTACCAGAACAGGGAAAAGACTGGCTTATGTTGGACTTGTTGGACATGGACCAGCACGAGTTTCCTGCCAGGATCTGAAGATACAGTGTAGCAGGTCTCATGGTCATCTTGGGAGGAGTCACCTTGTTGCATCAAGAATTTATACCTCAGTATTACTTATTTGTTTCTGGTTTGTAAATTTGACTGTGCAAACTGAGCATGACAGCCAAATACAATTATTTCAGAAAGGAAAAAAAACAAAAAAAAAACAAAGTTGTCTTTGTAGCACCTGGGATTGCACAAAAGTGGAAATGAGAGTTCAGTGACTGCCATGCAAAGATCTAGCCACTATGCTGAAGACCACAAAGGCAGAAGTGAAAGATGAATCTATTTATTATAATATACTCAGGGCAGAAATGCAGCATCTAGCTGTTTTCCCTAAAGGATGCTAGTAAATCATTGTCATGTTCACATGCCTGGAATTTTGCCTGGATTGCCTCTCACTGGTTTGTTCTAATATTTTACATAAATTAGAGACACATTTTCCTTTCAGGAATTCAGACAGATTTAAGACCAAGTTTCCCAAACATTTATTACATCATGACATAGATGAACTAAAACAGTTACCAAATACCATTCACGTCTCTTCTCTGCAAAGCTGTACAGACCTTTAAGTCTGTTTTCTTTTTTTACACCTTCTCTCCTTCTACCTTATTCAGAGGACACATAACACTGATCAGGATTAACTGTGATCCTGCAATTGTTCTGTGGCCCAATAGTTTGTAAAAAATGATACTGGAAGCAACTCTGCAAGCTTTAATTTTTGCCCGGCAGCCAGCATTAGAACTTCAGCTGGCCTAACTGTGTTGAAGGAAACTATTCATTTGGTTCTGATCAAAGGTCACTCCAGGGGGCATCACCGATGGTGGAGCTACAGGAAGTGGTCTCCATCCACCTGCTTTGTGACATTGTTTCTCCAGTTCTTCTGTGAGGGTGCAGGGCAGCATGTACCGGAGAAGCTGAACAAGGACTTAGAAAAAGTATTCGCCCCCTTGCGGATTACTACTGTTTTTGCTTTTGTTTGTAGCAAATGCTTTAGATCATCAAAGAAAATCTAATACCAGTCAAAGATTATGTGAGTAAATGCAAAAAGCCATTTCACTATTAGGGGAACAAAAGGTAACCATTCAATCTTGGCCCTTTTGGAAAGATAATCGCCCCTCTTCTTAAATCATGAATTAACTGTGATCAACCTTTTGGTTCTATTTAACCAGCCACCAACAGGCCTAACTACTTTCAGACCTGTGAAATCAAGAAATCACTGCTTCAGAACTGGTTGTTACAAAAACCTGCCATTCAACGTATGGTACTTCACAGGCTTCAGTCGGTACCTAGCAGGGGGATGTTTCCTATTCCATTTGAATACCAAGGATTTAAAGTTATTTTCTATGTTTTACTTGTAGTTCACTGTAACGTGTTTATGTGACTCCAATATAACTACCAGCAGGAGTCATTTAGAGTTATTGTGGCTTAATTAGGTCATTATCTATCATAATTCATAAGTTAGCTGGTCCAAACACAGATCAGAACCTGTGTGAATGGATATAGGGGGGTCTTCTGAAAATAATCTAAAATTAAATTGAATTAAACACCATTTTTGGGTCTTCGTATGATTAAAAACCTCAATATAAAAAAAAAAAATTCTTAAGTGCATAAGTAAAATAAACTGATGTGCAATGGTTTAAGTAGATGGGAAGAACAACAATCCTCCATGGCCAAAGAAAAACACATATATAGAGCATGTTTTATTAACTTCTTTACATTTAAACACATCTGAATCAGAATTTAGGAATCCACTTTTCCAGTCCATATAAAGAGCAGCTTATATGGCCACATGGCCATAAAACACAGATATTGCACAGTCACAGTTCTCTTTAGTTTGTTCATGGTACAACATTAACCTTAGAGTGAAATGACAAGAACATTTTTTGTTCCTGAGAGTTCTTCAGCTGGAAGGAGTAAATACAGTTTTGAAGACATTCAAAACATGAATAAAAATAATGAATGTATCCCTGTGTGTCCCTGCCTGAGTCCTGCAGCTTGTTGCACAGAGCAGTTTGTGAATTCATTTGTTCCCCAGCTTTACATTTCACATGAACATAGCAGATCTTGTCCTTTCACTGTTCATATTAGAACAAACTCATCCACGCTGTTGCTGTCTTCATCATTCAGTTCATTATTTCTCTGGATGTAAGTGATGCTGTTTGTACGTGGGATGCTTTCCTCCTCCACATCCCGACGTTTCTCCTCGGAAAATATAAACATGGGGTACGTCTCTGCAGATGTGGACACAGCCTGTGGAATAGACGAGGACCACATTAGAATTCATAACCAGATACATCAATGCTGCAAATGTCTTTATGATAGGTGCGAGTCAAAGTTTAACAAAAATGTCAGTTCTGATAAAAAGCAAGGCAATCTAAAAATCATACCTCATTTACAACTGCGCACATGCACTCAAACTCATTTTGTCCTTCTGCATAAAAACCTATGGTACAGCTGGGGTCCATGCGTGAAATGGGCATTTTCCTCGGATATTTACAGTGAAATGACTGCAAACAGGGAAGAGAGTTTTGAGATCAGAAAAACAGGTTAACATTTACATTGGTATGCAAAAGTATTCACACTCCTTAAACTTTTCCACTTTTTTGTCATGTTAGAATCAGAAACGTCAATTTATTTATTTGGATTTTATGTGAGGTCATTCAATTAAAGCTCCAAGTCCTTGCAACTTTGCAAGGACTTGGAGCAACTTTGCAGCTGCAACTTTGCAGCTCTAGAGATTTTTGCCTATTGTTTAGAAAATAGCTCAAGCTCGGTCACCTGAAGAGCAATTTTTAAATCTTGCCACAGATACATATTTGGGTTTAGGTCTGAACTTTGACTGGGCCATGCCAACACATAAAACTACTTTGATCTACACCATTACCCTATAGATAGCCAGATTTGTGGAGTTCAAAAGAAAATATTAACATAATGAAAAATTGTACCATTGAACTTTGCAGCTCCTCCAGAGTTACCACTGGGAGAGCCTCTTGGCTGCTTCTGTTATAAATACAGTCCTTGCCTGCCCTGTTACAATTATGCACCACTTTGTGATGGTTTTAAAAATAAAACCATTTTAACATGAACAAATGTGGAAAAAGTTGAAGCCACATGGATAATTTTGCCAGAAATTGTATACAGACTGAAATCAATCCAGCTGAAACTGTTCAGAGGAGGCGTGCCTCAAGCAAAATCTATAATCCCAACCTATTCTAACCAGTAATGTGTGTCTATTTCTGAATCTCAGAACTTAATGCTAAAGATTTGAAAACTAGAAATAATAATCAGGAACAAGAGATTTGTTTTTTAATTAGTTAAGTTAATTTTATTTAAACACGATTATTTTTACAATATTTTGATATTTGATAAACTGAGGTCTCACGGGAAGAAACAAGACAGAAGGTAATAAACAGGGAAGGCAGTAAAATGCTGCCTCGTACCTCTAAAGCAAAGTTGTCCTTTCTTATGTTCACTGTAGGCTGACAGTAGTGAGGGTCCAAGTACAGCAGATGGTCATCTTTATCGAAGCAGTGGTGGAAGGAAAATAAAAATAAAAATGTTTTTTTTTTTTTTTAAGTGATCAGCTAGATGGGAGCTACGGTCATAATGTCACAAAGCATACCCTGGAAGCCAACAAAGAACAAAGAGTGCTTTGGTTTGCCACCAATGATCCCAATGCAGGACTGCAGCATCAAAAGTTTCTGTAGAAAAAAAAGATACACATAGAAGATAAGTAGAGACACACGGATCAGGCTTTTCTTCACCAATGCAATTTTCTATGAGGTCTGACTTGCTGATTTTTGTTCTAAGGACTAAGGCCCCATGTTCTGTCATCTCAGAATATATATCAGAGTAGCATATATTGGGTTAAAGCATATGTGCATTGAAGAATTATTCTAACATGTGAATTGGAACCATCACTTCAGCAAACGGATGAAAAACGCTAAATACATAATGGTGTTTGGGTTAGGAGTTGGTTTGGTGTAAGAGGTACGCTTGTCTAACAGATATAGCTGTAAGTCTGTGCTACATGTATGCCGATCTGTCACAGTATGTTGACTTGACAGAACAACCCATCCACATGGAGACAGGCTCAGGTGCATCCACAAAGGTATTTTACCATTTAGGCGTTGCGTCCACACTGATCGTTTTTGGTCTCCCAAAATACCCGATCATTTCTGAAATCGGGTCACAGACCGGAATATTTGTTTGGTGCGTTTCTGTGGCAGTCACAGCGCCACCAATGGGCCTGGCATACATACAACAGCGTTTTCAGTGGTGCTACATGCACTAGTGTAGATGCACAGCTTTGTTAAATCGTTTTTGACATGATGCTGTTTTCGTGTTTGTGTGGACTAGGCCTAAGGAAGAAAAAAGAATATGCATCAAGTTCTCCGATAGAGGTAGTAGTCTTAAATCTAACAGAAAAGAATGGAATTACAGGATTATGGTTAATGCACCAATGAATACCTACCTTTGTCAGAGTTGTATTCAGCTCACAGAAAGCACATTAAAGTAGATGCAGTTTGTTGATATGTTTATAGATGAAGAAGAGTTCAAGTCCCTAGCACTGTTGCATGAAATTAACAGAAAAACAAATTCGATTTTTTTCCCCCCGTTTTAACTTCTTTATCACCAATCAGAGCTGAGCAATTGTAAATTTGTCTGAATCTGACCTCTGGTTGATTGATTAGTGCATCTCTAGTCTGGGCACACTTGGATTTTTTAAGTATTAAAATAGGGTTTAAATACTTTGACGCAGGCAATGTAGGAGGGATTGAGCTCTTGTCCTCCGAGCCGTACAGGAACCAGGACGATGACAGACTTCCAGCCGTGAGGACGGGGCCGTTCACACAACCCTCTTACATCCTGGAGGTAGACTAAAAGAATAAAAGAAAAATACATTGAACCACAGGATGTCGAGTTAAAACGGTTACTCTGATTTTTTTTAATTAGTAGAAATGTACCAGACCGCCTGAGATTGGAATCTGACAATTTTCCATAGATCAGCAATTTTTTCCCGTCATTCATTAAAGGCATTTAAAATTGAGAAATCCCAATATTTGTAGGCTATAAACACAACATTAAATGTACTTTGATTCATAGTTTTTTTTTTTTTTGGTTTTAATAAAAATCAAATAAAGTTTAAAAGTTTTAAAGTGTTATAGTTGTTAGGAAAAACATTGGAGTCACTCAAAATTGGAATCGGCAGGTCAGACAATAATAATTTTTTTTTTTTTTTAAACTGGAAATCGGTATAGGCAAGGGAAAGCCTGATCGGTGCATCTCTAGTTAACAAAACTATCAGGGAAATCACTTACCGGTGCAGTCCTGTGCAACATAAACAACTAGATTGGGGAGGTCCACCGAAGACATCACAGCTTTC
Source organism: Crenichthys baileyi (assembly GCA_036173005.1). Classification (NCBI taxonomy): domain Eukaryota; kingdom Metazoa; phylum Chordata; class Actinopteri; order Cyprinodontiformes; family Goodeidae; genus Crenichthys; species Crenichthys baileyi. The sequence goes on along the minus strand of JAHHUM010002029.1, from coordinate 636,546 downwards.
CTGAAACAGGATCAAATTAACTGTTCAGGTTGGAAAAATCTTTAAGAAACTCCAAAAGCTGAGAGTCAGTAATTAACTTCTCACTTCAAGATATGTGCCACAATGGAAGGACCGTACCAGTCGCCGGCCTTCTTCCCTGAGCTTTTACCCAACTCTACCAGGTTGTGTATGCCAAAAGGGGCTGCAGGGTGGTCTGCAAACCAGGACACCACCCTTCTGTGCGTGCCCTCTGTGGGTCTGTCCAGGAGGGAACCAACGCTCAGTTTTCGTCCCCTCTTATTTCTCCCTTCTTCTGCCATCCATCCACACTCGGCGCTATCTGCAGGTTGAAGCAGGTCCAAGTCGTCTTTGACGGCACAGTATCTCAAAGACCAAGTCCAACCTTGAAAGATATAAAGAAGAGTGAAGATGTTTTTTTTTTTTTTTATGCCACTTAATTAGAATCATGCACAGGCATGGTGAAACGGTTTTTTTAGAGTTTCCTAAACTTTGCAGCTTCAGTGCTTTAGTGACTGTTTTCGTTTTTTTAATTATAATTTTGCGAAGCAATAGGATGATTATGTTCATGCCATGAGAGTCTGGGTGAAATTATATGATCTAGTTAATTACTGTTGTAAAAGAAAGAGGCAGATGTGCTTAAAATTGTCTCGTTATGTTAGCAACAGTCGCCACGGAAGAAAAGCAAGCAGTCATCATCACTTCACACTGAAAAAAGCCGACCCTTGAAAACTAGAAGAGGTTTCTGGATCATCAAGAACTTCAAGAAGAGAGCAGTAAACATGAGTTCATAATGCCCATAAATGTCCAGCAGGACTACACTGTCTGCTACTGAGGTTTACATTTGTTTTGTCCCCGATACTAATCAGTCATTTGTGAATAAGCATTTTCTGCTATTAAATCCCAGTTTGAACCCACTTACTGACTCCATCAAAGATGTTCTGGTTGCTGCAATCTCCACTATCAGTTTCTCTTGACAGCGACAGATATTTTGTCCCAACTAGAGTTTCAACCGGAAAGCCTTAACATGCCGCTCCAACTTACGTTAAATCTGTTAAGAAAGCTACCAAAATGTTCTGGCAACATTTCTCCTAATGCCGTTATAGATTCTTTCCACATGAGAAATATATCTCACTCAACACATAGAGCTGCTATCTTGTTCCTGCTGTCAAAATTTTCAGCAGTTGTTTTTGGTGCGAGGCTAACGCTAACATGTTTACTCTCTGTTTAGTTTGACCCAGTGATAGTCCGGCTCATGGCATGTTTGAGTAAGGGTTCTTTCATTTCTTTTCTTCACATCAACAACTTTATCTAAACAGCTAACTGAAAGAGTATTTTTCCATTTTCCTTGACTCTCTCATTCGATTATATTTGCATGTTTGTAGTCACCTGGTGGCATCAGGTGTATGAGAAGGCCTTGTGCCAGCAGCATCTGGCCCGTACGCAGAACACACCCCCAACCGCTGTCGGTGGTCAGAGAGGACCCAGGCAGCTGAGGGAAGCCCCGTCTGTACGTCAACCACAGGAAGGATGCAAAGGAGCGACGGAAACGCTCTTTGTCTCCTAAAAAGTTTAAGAGACTGAACTCAAACTTTTTAAATATTATGAAAAGTCTCAGGGCCAAATGTTTGGATGACCTTCATCAAATTCTTACCGTCATCTTTGAGGTTGTACGTCTTCCCCAGCATGAAAAGTGGGGAGCTCTTGTTAAATTTTGATTTCTGCTTCAAGGACCAGCCTGATGAATAAAAACAAATGGTTAGGCTACTAAAAAAACAAACAAAAAAAAACCAAATACATGTAAGAAAAAATAAAAACTGACCGTATTTGACGCTGTTCCATGCTGAGACCAACCTGGATTTAAATTTACTTTTTTCCTCTGTCCCCTGATCCTCACTGCACACCTCTTGGCTCAGGGAACCAGCAGATACAGAAGGGAGGAGATCCCAGTCTTCCAAGTGGTCATCGGCAGCAGACCTGCCATAAACGTAAGTGGAGGACGTGGTGGGGTCCATAACTACTGCAGATCACCATGACTGAGTGAGAAGAAGTGCTCCATTTCTCCTGATTACCACAGAGACATCAGACACAGCAGGGGACAAAAAAACATTGGCCTTTTCTTATTGTGTACATATGACACAAGTAGTCAGACACAACAAATTTTACAGTTTATTACGTGTACAAACAAGCTTCTCCCCCTGCATCTGATGAGCTTAGTTTAACCAAAGCTAATCATTCTCTAAGATAAAAAACAGAACAGCAGACATGTGACTGCACCCTGTGACCGATGGAATTTCAGGTATGTCACTTTAACTGCAGCTGATGGTTCCCACCAACACTTAAACAGTCATTCTTGTCACCGCACTGAGGTTTAGATGAAAACACTTCACATACTCTCACAGAGCATGCAGTTATAGATGTGCACGGAGCTGGTCAGCTGCCATGCAAGGTGGAGATTTTGATGCTTTATGCAAAAAAATTAAACTAAAGTTTTTTATAAATAATCCAAAAATAAGTTTAGAGTTTTATGTTGAATTGACCTGCTTTATGTGTAATGGCTATAGTTATATAATACAATTAAAAACTATAGACAGCCACTATTGGACTGTTTGGTTACAGATAAATACTTTTGGTAGAGTTGTATAGGTCAGTCTGCTGATTTTCAACCTAAGGTCCAAATACTCACAAGATAAGAGAAATCCTAACTGGTGTAGAAAAAGAAGGTTTGTTCCTGTTCAACCCTAACTAGAGTGTCTCACTATGGAGAATCACCTTCTGGCGTGACCAGTAATGGGAGCTCCACTTCCACCAAGTCTATGAAAACGGGTATTTGGCATCTCCATGAGAAGCATGTGGCTGGTCTTTCTGTGACAGTGGTGCACCGCTCCTTATGCCCGAGATCAGAATCACACAATTTTTCTTGATCCCTTCTGACTGGTAACCTGCAGGTCAAATACTAAATCTATTTTTTAATTTTTTTTTGCTATTCACTAAATGTGTCAAAATTAAGAACTCCAAATGTTTTTGGTCAATAAAATTTGGCCGATACCGATACAGTGTTTTTAGTTAGCTCTGAGCTTCCAGTTCCAACTTGTACCAATTCTGATCTTTTATTCTAAGGATAAAAGACATATACGGACATTTCCTGATAGTTGTAAATCCAACAGGAACTAAAGCAATCCAACCTTCAGGTAATCTTTATTAAACCCTGAAAAGGTGCAATAAGGAATATTCTGTCAGTTGAAGAAAATGGAAAAATTTGTCCAACTTTGTTTGATATAGAAAAAAAATGGAATTAAACTCGGAATCAGCAGGTAAATCTATTTCTGCCAGAAAAAGTCTGATCGTTGCATTTCTAGTTTATTTTAAAAATTGATTTGCTTTGTCATTTAGGAAAATTTATTTTTTATATATAATTCTTATTATTTCAAAAATTATCCAGGCTGAAACACGCAAAAATGGGTTAAAGGCAATTTATTATGACCGTAATGGGTCTCATAATTAATCAGAAGATAAGACAGTAAGTGAAAGAAATGTTCAGGCATCTGATGCTTCAAAAATAAAACACATTTCAAAATTCAAAACAACGAGGTAAATAGAATAATACATATAAAAACCGTGATAAAACATTTTAAAATCGGATCCTAGTTTAAATTCTTAACAGTACGCAGTGCTGATAATGTAAACTTTCTAAAAAGACAATATATCACCATGGGACAGCTTGAATGACTTACAGCCGCTACAGTCTACAGTTTTAAGTAGCACGTCTGTAATATACTGCTTACCTTCTCTGTCAAGTAGATAGTTTCTCACTACATTTATACAGTACAGAGCGGGTTTTTGTTTTGTTGGTGTTATTTCGACTACGACCTCGGAACCCTCGAACGGTACTGTGGCAACAGAGAGGACAGCTTGTAGTTACTTCCTGTTTATGATGGTCACGTGTTCCTGCTTCTGTGATTGGTCAACGGCGGGTCAGTGGGTGGGAGCCTCTGGTGAACAAGCTGTAGCGAGAAAGGTGAGGAAACCTCGGCTGAGAAGCAGTTTTATCTCTTTAACCAATGACCGCATGGTAGTGGTATTCAAACTTCCTGCTCCGCGGGCCATAATGACCAGATAGAAAGTACCCAGGGGCCACATTTCTTAGTTCAAAAACCTTTATAATTTTTTGATTTTTTGTTACCTACTCAGCAATATATTAAACATAAAATATTTGCGTGAAACAATAAAAGAAGGAAAAAAATAAAGGTGTACAAAAGCATTTTGGATTGAATGTTTTCTATTCCATTTTGCAAACATGTTTTGTTGTCTATTTGTAGCAACAACAGCGAGAACATTCTGCAAACACTTCCTGTTTTTAGCTAGGTATAATGAATGGGTGTGCCCAAATCTGTTCCTGAGGAAAAGGTTCCCGGCTGTTTGTGGCCCTACTAACTATGTTCTCAAAATAAAAGCCAAAAAACATGGCTAATAAAGAACAATACTTTGTACCTAAAAGTTTCCCTTTAAGATATTTTTTTCTGTGAAATCTCATCCTAAAAATTGACATTATCTTCATTTGCCAGAGAGCCAAATTTGTACCATTCTTGAACTATGGTCCCTGGCCACACAAAATTATTCCGAGGGCTCAAATTACCCCCGGACCGCACTTTGGAACCCCGTGCTATATGGCGATACAGTGGCTTACATTTGCAACAAACACACTGTTGTCACATTAGACCCGTTGAGTGTATATTATATGGACCAACACAAGGTACCACATAATTGAGCAACAGAAGGAAATCGTACAAAGTTTTCAACATTTTTTACAAATAGAAGACTGAAAAGTATGGCATGGATTTGTATGCAACCAATTGCATTTCACTGTTGAAAGAAAGCCATAAGAAGTCCTGTTTGCAGTTTGCCTCTAGGTGTATGGGGATCACAGGAAACGTGGAAGAAGATGCTCTGCTCAGATTGGATCTAAACAGAGTTTGGATGTAAAATGCCTTTTAAAGCAGAAAACTAACACACAACATCATCTTGAAACCATCATTCACATTCAAACCTGGTGATGGCAGCATGATGCTGTTGGAATGCTTTTCCTCTGCAGGGACAGGGAAGCTGGTCAGACCTCCATGCAGGCAGCTTTGCTTTGACTCGAGCAAATCCATAATAATCCAAATAAAATATATTGACGTTTGTGACTCTAATGTGCACTGTAAATGGTGTTGGTACTGATAACATGTCCGGAGCAAGTTGGGCTGCTTGACTGTTGTCAGTCTTGTAAAAACATTATTAATGGTATGAACACGTATGTAGGTAAATATGAATGGCCTGAATTGACTATATATTTCTGTGTAAATTGAGTCTGGTCGTTTTGTAAATTATAATTGGTTGTAAAGATGTGCTATATATAGGATGAAATGTACGGAAATTGAAGGGGGAAACGAAGGAGCCCTTAAGGATGCAAAACTGAAGAAAGCAAAAGATCTCAGATAAGACCGAAGGTTTCTGACATATTTTATTTCCCTTCTAATGTGACATTAGTTATTCACAACAGCTGCTGTAAAAAAAAGTCAAACACTTGGACAACGATAGACATGACAGTAATATTAGTAAGGAACTTCCGATTTATGGATTGAGAAGTCAGAACTGGGGAGGGGACACCACACAGATTTGGTTGGCTATTTCAGTTTTGCAATGAATATTTTCAATAGTCAGATGAAACCAAAATTCAATTAACATTTTCAACAGTACATCTGAATCTTAAATAAATAAATACAAAATTCAATAAATAGAATAAAAAAGAAACGTAAAAAAGTAGAATATCTTCCGCATAAAGCCAGATGTTTAAATTCACTGTATGAAAATAAAATGAGAAAATAAACAACTTTTTAAAAAACTGTGACATTAATTCAGATTATATATTTCCTGTTTTTGGTCAGTTAGGATTACCAAAATAATTTTTGTTTGCTAAATGTCAGAATAATGAGAGAGAGAATTCTTTATTAAATTTTTTAACACCTGAAGATGTCTTAGACTCAGCTGATGACGTCATGATCTTTGTAAGCTTCTTATAGGTAAATTAACAACATATTAATTTAAATGGAGGCACTTGTACACATGAATTTTAAGGCAAGACACTGCTTCCTTATGTGACATTACAGAAAGATCTAAATAAATCAGGAAGATAATTGTTGACCTCCACAAGTCCAGGTCAACCTTGGGTTAAAGTTCCAGATGCTTGAAGGTGCCACATTCATTTGTTTTAACAATTATGATAAAGTACAAATGCCAGAAGACTGTCAATACATTGTTCAGGAAGTAGACAGGTTCTTTGACCCAGAGATAAAAAGATGTTTGGGTGTGAAATGTGTGTATCAACCCCAGAATCAAAGCAAAAGACCTTGTAAAGATGCTTGCTGAAGCTGGTAAGAGAGTTTGCTTATCCACGGTCAAACAAATTTTGTACTGACGTGAGCTAAAAGGCCATTCAGAGAGGAAGAAGCCATTACTCCAAAAGCAACATAAATAGCCAGATTACAGTTTGCGAACAGGGACAAAGGCCTTAATTTTTGGAAACATGTCCTGTGGTCTGATAAAAAAATAAATTCGAAATGTTTAATGACCATTGTTACATTTAGATTAAGAAGATGGAAACGCGCAATACTCCGAAAACAATTCCAGCCTCGAAATGCGGGGCATTTGAGCATCATTTTGAGGGTGTTTTGCTGCAGGAGGGACTGGTGCAATTCACAAAATAGATGGCATCATGAGGAAAGAATATTATCTAGAAATACTGAAGCAACACCACATGGCATCATCCAGGAGATTAAAGCTTGGGCACAAAGCCATCTTCCAAATGGACAGTGACCCTAAGTATACAGATTATTTAGTTACAAAGTGGCTTGAGAACAACAAGGTCAATGTTTTGGAGTGGCCATCTGAAAGCTTTGATCTCAGTCCCAACGTAATTGCAGGCAGAGCTGAAAAGGTGCTGTGCGAGCAAAGAGGCCAACAAACCCAGGGCTCTCTTAAAAATCAATGGTACTCTTAAAAAAAGAGATTTCTAATCTCAATCAGCTTTCTCATGGTTAAATACAGCCTAAGAAAATCAGCAAAAAATTTAAAAAACTGACTCAGATATACCAGTACGGTCAGGAGGAATGGGCCAAAATTCCAGCAAACTGTAAACTTCCTCATTATTCTGACAAATGGGAAATAAAAATGTTTCGGCAATCTTCACTGACCTAAAAAAGAAAAAAGTTTAGTCTGGCTTAGTGTCAGTCAGACAAAAAATGGTTACATGACTCATATATATAATATATATATATATATATATATATATATGTCAGACAACATAAAGTGCAATTTGGTCACACACGAAACACTGGTGTTTATTGTCTGGACTACAACTTCATAAGAGATTAAAATATAAACATGTCTGTCTATGCATCAAAACTATAAACTATGCACAAAAAACATCCTCAGGCTCAAGGTATCAGATACTAATGTTCCTGTGTACCATGAAAGTTCTGGTGTTATGTCATGTTGTCCACAAGGTGGGAGTCTAAGACAAGACTGTTACCTAGTATCCGGACAATAGATTTTTAACACAAGACAACAAACAAGACTTCACCACTAAGGTACTCTCAACAACTCTACTCCAGGCTTTTCATTTTAGCCTAATATGTTTTGACAGACAGTGATGCTCAGTGTCACATGGCTGGGCACTGGTGGATTGCATATTGTTCAACATTTTTTTGTAAAAAATAACAACAATGATGATCACATGACCCTTAAATAAAAACACTGCCACTTCCTGTTTCACCTAATGTGATACAATTAACTGTCCTTTTGCATAAATGAAAAAGACTAACTGAAGTCTCATCTCACTCTCATCCAAGTGCTACTTTCCCTGTGCATTTTTACTTGCTACCTCACTCTGAACAAACATATTATATACATTTTAGTCTAAAATATACAATTGCACATATCAATATAACCTGCAGAGACAACTTTTAAAATAAAATAACATGTCTCCTTGACTTTAGCTTCATGCCTTTTTTTCTGTATTTGCCTGGAGCACAATGTAAACCTAGAAACCCGGGACACACAAGAAGACAGGAAAAAAGTGGCATTGGCAGCACATTGCATAGTGTCCCTGTGCAACTTCCTCTAATAATCACTCCTAGTCAGCCCTTTAACAGATCTGAGGGAAACTATCTGGTCCATCCTTCAACTGTATCACTGCAAGCATTTTGGTTTCTTGGTTCAGTGTCTACTGTGTACGGTGAATCCTCAACGCATCATACCGGAAAAATCACTATATTTGTGACACCAATAACTCTCAAACAAACTGTAAAATGACAGTGCACTACAAAAGCATTAATACCCCTTGAACCTTTTGTGATGTTACAACTACAAATTCTAATGTATGGTTTATCTGTGGTGATGAGCTCCAACTCTTTAAGGTTGGAAGCTCTCCTTGCCATCACCCTGCTCTTTTAAGCTCCCTCCACACTCTCTTGCAGATTCAACCCTGACCCTAACTGGACCTGTCCAAAATGAATATTACTTCCAAATAAAAGAAACTTGTTGGCTAAATAAAAAGTATTAATTTAAACCTAAATCTCTCAGGAGTATGAACAACTTTGGGCCAAACTGCACGGCCATTGTAAATCTCTGGAGGAGCTGTACATTTACAAATCAAGTGGGAAAATCTACTGACAGAACAGCTATTAGTTGAGCACTCTACATATCTAGCCTCTGTGAAAGAGTGGCAAGTTTGATTTGCTACAAGCTTTGGAGGGGAAACACAACCTTCATCAACAACATGTGGATGAAAGTGCTCTGGTCAGATGAAACCAAATTCTACCTTTTGGCCAGCATGCGAAATGGTATGCATCAGGGAAAAAACTAACACTGCACATCACTCTGAACACACCATCCAAACTGCATAATGTTGCCACCAACATGGTGAAGCATGGAGGGGGTAGCATCATGCTGAGGGAATTTTTCTTTCAGCAGTAACAGGGAGTCTGATCAGAGTTAATAAGAAGATGGATAGAGAACAGGAAAACCCTAGAAGAAAACCAGTTTGATGCTGAAAAACACTGGAGACTGGGGCAGAGGTTCACCTTTCAGCAGGACAATGATCTTAAACATGCAGCAAAAGCTACAAAGGACATGGCACAGACCTAATTGGGAATTTGTGGGAAGAAATTGCTGTTCTTTATCCAATCTGACGAACCTAGTCCATTTTGCAAAGATAAATGGGCAAAAATATCAGTCCCTGGATGGCAGAAAACTGCCAAAAACCGCCATGTAAAAGCTCAAGGGGCGGGGTGCGGTGCTGGTGGACCTGGCGACCTTTGCCGAATGTCTCCCCCTCTCTTTTCCCTCTTTCCTGTCTACCTACTGTTGAAAAAAAAAGAAAAAAAAAGGCCTCTAGTGCTGCAAAGAAAAAGCTCAAGGGGCATTTTGCAAGTCACTGTTATCTTATCTATCTGTTGTCTTTGTGTCGTACATGAAAACGCACACTCTTGGTGACACTTTTTAGTACCTGAACTTCAAATAAATACAGCATCTAAATACCTTCCCTAGAACTGAGCTGAAATGTAAGTAATGCCTTTTTCTAACAGAATCCCACTTTACACAGTCTAAAGTCTGCTTGTCAAGTTGAAAGGTTGTTCACAGTGTTTTCTTTCTCAAGGTCTGCAGTATGCTTTTCATCTTTTTAAATAGTCTGTCATTCTCTATAATCAGACATGCATGGAGACATATGAATTGTTTACATTATACACAACATGTTGAAATGAGCATACAGTACTACACAGGTCTACATCAGGACACTATGTGCACATTTCACAACAGTAGATGATCGTTGCTGACATCTTTTCTACTTCTTTTCAATTTGTTTTTTTTTTTGTTCAGAAATTTTTATCTTTTCCACATACAAATTCATATGATATGTCAGTTTGATGCTACAATTCAAAGGCATTACATGGGACAGTCTTAGTGTTTCTGAAGCTTTTGCATCATGAGTGATATTTAGAGCTCCGGCTGTTACCTTTGTCAGAGTGAACAGTGGCTGCGGTGGAACCATGAGCCCCCCGGGGGACCCCCGTTGATGAGGCCTCTGCTTTCACCGCTGTGCTTCCTTTCTTCTCCTCATTTGACTTTGAGGTGTCTTTCACCTTGCTACCCTCTTGAGACGCTCCTTTCATGGGTCCCAGCACTGTTTTAGCTACACTTGTGAGCTGGGTGACGAAGCTGGCCTTGTCCCCCGGAGACATGGCCCGGGACTTGTTTGAGCAGGGAGAGGCTGCATTTGAGGAAGGAGACACTGGGTTTTCCTGCAGGACGTCCAGCTGCATCGTCTCCTCTTTGGTCCCACGGCTGCCGTTCATTGACCTCTCCGCTCTGAGCCTGGGTGCAGGGTGTGTTTGAAACAGGGGTGGAACAGGGGATGGAGGTACTTTGGCCTTTGGTGGATCAGTTGCCCTAACACTTTCAATGATGCCTCCTTTATCTCTGGTCTCCGAGCCTTTATGCTGCCTGCAGTGCTCAGTGATTGGTGTTTTCTGCAAGTTTACCTTTTCTACGCCTACAGTGCCTTTTTCTTTTTCTTCTGTCTTCTCCTGAGCTTTAGTAGCATGACCCTCTTCTGTCTGTGCACTCTGCTGCTTTGTGTCTTGTGGGCTCTTGGATGTACCTGCAGATGAAATGTTCTTACTTGCTTTGGTCTGAAAGCCCGTTCCCTCTGAGGCTGATGCCTTTGCACTTGAATGTTTAATCCCAGTTACTGCTGTCATGTCTGCAGATGAGGTAATAGACTTTATTTCAGCTGTTTTCGTACTCCCATTACTCCTTGCAACCTTTCTGAGTGGTTCCTTGCTCGTATCAGCATTGGTCTTAGACTCTGCTGGGGGAACTGCATTTACATTTTGCGACCCAGAGAGCTTAGATGCTGATGTTATAACATCTTTCTCCTTTGCTGTCACAAGTGTGTCTCTGCTGAGCAGTGACTCCTGCCTCCCCAGCCTCCTCACATGGTTAAGGCCTCCAATCTCTGCTCCCATAGGAGGAGAAGGGGAGGAAGACGAGGACGGAGAGGGCGGAGCAGGTCCGTTCTCTCCTTCTATCTCCAGCAAACTTTGCAGACTGTGCTCACAGTGGAAGGACTCTCTCCTGTAGTCCCCATGAGATATCTCCAAGCTATGCTTGCGCAAAGACACCCCTCCTGTCAAAGGGGAAGGTGACGAAGATGATGAAGAGGAGGAAGGTAGAATGGGCGCACCTAGCTTTTCTGCAGACTGTACCCGCTGCAGCAAGGGGGACCTAGGTGGCTCGGCACTCTTGGGACGAGGGCGGGCAACTGGAGGTGAGGAGTGCAGCTTGGCGGGAAACATTTGGGTGGTGTTGGAGCTCCCCACCGTGTGGCCCGTAAGAGACGGAGGGGAAGAGGTGGTCGGGGACGGGGTGTGAGCCAGCGGGGAGAGTGGGATGTTACCAGCGGATTTGCAGCGTGCAGAGCGGTACTGCCGGTGAAGTTTGGGGGACAGGCCATGCAGGGAGCTGGGCCTCATGTGGTGGGAGGTCGCTGGGGAGTTGGGAGTGCTTGATGCCGGAGAACTGCTCTGGGATGACGTACCTGAGGAGACATTTACGTCATCACTGTCTGTGATGCTAAGACAGTACGCATAATTAATGATATCATCAATTCAAAATGTGAAATTCATATATTATAGAGATTCCTTACAAACAAAGTGATATATTTAAAGCATTTACTTCTGTTACTTTTAATGATTATGACATACAACTAACGAAATGACAAAATTCTGTTTCTCAGAAAATGTGATTATGCCAGACCAACAAAAGTATTTTTTAATACAGAGATGTCAGCTGAAAGGTAAAGTACGCTATATTGCCAAAAGTATTTGTCTGTCTACTTTTAAATGTACATGAACTTTGATGACATCCTATTCTTAAACTATAATGTCCAATTTGTTGATGGACCCACTGTTGCCACCAATAGCAACTTTAACTATTCTGTGAACATCTTCCACAAGGGTTAGGAGTGTGTTCATAGTTAGATGAGAAAACCAGAATTAGAGCCTCTGCTGTAGTTCATTCCAAAGGTGTTCAAGAAGGTTAAGGTCAGGACTCCACACCAAACTGTATACACATGCAGACATGGAAGTGATTGGAACACCAGAATTCATTGATTCTATGGTGTGACCCAATACCTGTGGCAATATTGTGTATGTCCATGTACCGCACAGTAACTGCACTCAGTACGTTGCCCGGGCTCTTTTTGCATAATTTACTATATCAGTGCAGTGTGGCATGGAGGCAATCAGCCTGTGGTTTACTCTGGTGTAATGGATGCACAGGTTGCTTTGATTGCAGCTGTCAGGTTATCCGAATCGTTGGCTTTGGTGTTTCTCATATTCCCCTTGACAATACTCCACACATTTTCTGTGGGGTTTAGGTAAGGAAAGTTTGCTGGCCACAGAGATGTCATGGTCATTAAAACTGGTGTTGGTACTTTTGGTAATGTTGGCAAATACCAAGGCCTGCTGGAAAATGAAGTCAGCATCTTCATGAAGCTTGTCAGCAGAGGGAAGCATGAAGTGTGCTAACATTTCCTGAAGCAACCCCAGCAGATGACATGGCTCCCAAACTCATCACTGACTGTGAAAACGTATCACTGAACCCCAAAGAACTTGAATTCTGTGCCTTTCATCTTCAACCTCACTCTGGAACCTATTTCCAAATGAAATGCAATGCAATTGGCTTTAATCTGAATAAAAAGAGGATTTTGGACAGGTGCTGTCTAGTGCCTTCTGATGTTGCTTCTGGTTCAGCAGTGGCATAACACAAGGAAAGAGTCAGTTTTCTTGGATGTCTTGGATAAGTCTCTGTGAGGTGGTTCTTGAACCACTGGGTCTGGCTGTAGTTCACCGAAATGATGCATGGGCTTTGCTTCCCAATCCTGTCAAGGCTAAAGTTTTCTCGTTTATGCATTTTGTTTACCCAATTTTCTCCTTTCACTCAACTTTCAGTGACTGACTGCTGGACGATGATAAGGTCATCTATCTTTCTTATGATTGTGTAGGTCATATCATAAAACTTCTTTGTAAAATTCCTTTTTATTGGTCTTTATGTAATATTCAAAATTACTTCAAAACTGAATTTTGGGTTTTCATTTGCTGTAAGACATAGCCATCAAAACTTCAGAAATAAATGCTTGAAAAACATCATCCTGTGAGTGGTGATTCTGTACAACATTTGAGTTGGTCTTTTAAAGTACTGTTAATGATATAATATTCATTATGGCTGATATTTTTCCGCCTAATTCTAGCTCCTGGCGAAACATGCAGTTATGCCTTTATTTAACTGATAATTTTCTTACCCAGATAAGGGGATTCGAGAGCTGAGCGGTAACTCTGCGTGGGGGAGCGGGCAGCAAAGCTGTGGGTGGGGGATCCTGGCAGACTGTCTCCAGAAGAAAGTGAACGATTCAAGGAGGAGAGGCTGCGGCTGGTGTGGAGCAGGTTGGACTGCTTTGTGATTTTCCTGAACAGTGAGCTGCGTTTCTTACTGGAATACAAAAACAGCCACACAGTGAGTAAAACTTCTACTAGAGCAAGAGGAGACTTTATTTTAATGAAAAACATGTGTTTTGTGAGAATGTACTCTTGTCCTTCCTTGACTCCTGTCCTTTTGCTGCGGCGTGCCATTTTAGATTTGTAGCTGGTCTTGCGGGCAGGACCCACTTTTATGGAGGTGTTCTCAAAGGGAGTGGTTGTTACTGTAACTTTGTTTCCACTCTGTGGATTGCACATATTTACACATTATCACCAGTTTATTGTACAAGCAACATTTTTTCAGATACACTTTATCATAACTGTTTTTTTAACCTTCAGGATGAGCTCCACTACTTCTGTATGGACAAGACCATGGACTGACTCCCCGTTTACGTGAGTGATAAGGTCCCCAGCTTTCAGTCCAGCCTCCTGAGCAGGACCTCCATCCTCAACATGCTGCAGAGGAACCAGGTAATTTAATTTAATTAATTGCCAACAAGACAGATACAAAAATGCATAAAAAATAATACATTATACCAAGCCAGCCAAATACATTTGCAGTGCTTGAACATTTTCACATTTTGTCATGGTACAACTACAAACTTTAATGGGCTTTATGCGACAGACCAACACAAAGTATGACATTATTCTAAAAAAGAGGGTTCAATTATTCATTGCTTTCTGATGGTTTTAAAAAACAACTCTGAAACTAATAAATAATATCCTGTCCAAGCAACTGTTGCCTCATTTTCAAACAGAGCCCATCTGTGTCAAATATAATCCTATAAAAATCCAGCTGTTCTGTGAAGGCCTCAGAGGTTTGTTCGACAACATTAATGAACAAACAGCATCATGAAGACCAAGGAAGTCAGCAGACAGTCAGGGAGAAAGTTGTGATAAGTTTAAATTGAAGTTAGGTTAAAAAAACAATACCCAAACTTCATTTCATCAATTGTTCAGTCAAACTAACAGACCAGACAAGGAGAGCAATAATCAGAGCTGCAGCCAAAAGGCCAGCATGAGCAAGCATGGAAAAGAAGGCGCTCTGACCAGATAGTCTTATGAAAACTGACATTGCATATCACCCTGAACACACCATCTCAACTGTAAAACATCAGGATGGCAGCATTACTCCCTCGGGGTGTTTTTCTTCAGCAGAGACAAGTGGGTCAGAATTCATGTGAAGATGGATGGAGCTAAAAACAGAGAAATACTGGAGGAAAAAACCTGTTGGAGGATCCAAAAGATTCACCTTTCAGCAGGTCAACAACCATACAGCCAGAGCTACAATCAAATGGTTTAGATTAAAACATATTCATGTTTTAAAGTCGCCCAGTCAAAGTCCAGCCCTAAATTCAACTAGGAATCTGTGGCAGAACCTTAGGATTGCTGTCCACAGATGCTCGCTACTCACGCTGAATGAGCTTGGGCTATATTTGCAAAGTAGACCGAGCAAAATTTTCAGTTGTTGATGAGCAAAGCTGATGAGACATATACTAAAAGACTTGCAGTTGTAATTGTGGCAAAAGTTTTATAAAAGAGGGACCAAGTCCAAATGGATGCAACACTGTTTAGATGTTCATTTGTGAAGGAAATATGAACACTGTGCATCTTTTTTATTTCACTTAACAATTATGCACCACTTTGTCCTGGTCTGTCACATAAAATCCCAACAAAATACATTGAAGTTTCTGGTTGTAATGTGATGAAATGGGTGAAAAGAATAAATACATTTTTAAGGCTCTGTAAAATCTTTTTCATATTATATAAATTAAAAAAAATTAACATCCTTCTTAAAATGTTTTTCATGCTATATAAATTATATATATATATATAAATATAAATATTTGCCTCCTGAAATCCTAGAAAACGTATTTATTTATACTGTGGAATAAACATGTTCGTCCGTATCATTTCCGCTCTTACCCAGACCATGTGATGCACGCTGTAAACATCACTGTCTCCTATGTAGACTCGGATCGCTCGAAGGGTAAAACCATACTTCTTCCCGGAGCGGTGGATGGTGATGGGAGAGTGCAGGACATTCACCATGGGACAGAAATCTCTGCTTGGAGAGGAGTCACGGGAAGAGGGGTTAGACGAGAGGGAGCGAGGAGACATGGGGCTGGGCAGTGGGGAGGCACCATGTTGCTCCACTGAGGAGAAAGATGACAGAGTTAAGGTTCTGTTATGGGATTTTGTTTCTGAATAAACACTTTTTAAATTTCTTGTTAGATCTGAAGGTGGTGCTTCACCTGCTGGAATGATGACCGACAGAGCAGTAGCTGAAGCCGATTTGATGACTTTAGTTCCTGGTCGTGAGTTACTCTTATCTCCTTCAGACGAGAGCTGCTGGTGTCGGACCCTCCGCAACACCAGGTCTGTAGTGGCCCCACGGGGCCCCTGGAGATCATGAAGTCCCAGACTGCCTGGCAGTGGCAAAGATGCATCAGCAGGTCTTAAAAGTTTGTCTGTGACAAAGCAAAACCATGAATCCAAACTGTAAATATATGCTCCTGGTGTGCATGGATTAGAGATCCTATTTGGGAGGGCAGGACCTTACCTGCTGCTGTGTGGCCATTACCATCTTTAAGGAACGTTCTTAGGTCTCCATGAGAGGGGACAGCTCCTTCCAGGGAAGCGCCTCTGGTCTTCACAGGAGGCTGCTTACCTAGACCAGGTGGCTCGGTTTCCAGCTCCTGAGGTGAGGCAAAGCGGCTCATGTCCATCAGGGCGGAGAAGCGCCTGCGGGCCCCAGACGATGGGCTAGAGTCACTTTCAGCGAAGAAGGACTCTGAGCAGGACAGTCGCTTCCTGAAAAAGCACAGCAGCCATACTTAGAACATCAGCAGCAGATGATAAAAGATAAAACGTAAACTGGCTGTTTTTCGCTTACATTTCTGGTGAACTAGTCCTCCAGTTCTTTTCTCGTAGGGTGACACTTCCCAAGCTTTCTCTCTTGGTTACCCGGTCCTCCCGGGGCACCTTGTGCTCTCGTAGAGTCACAGTGTGGGCTTTATGCTCCAGCTGGGACAGATGCTCCATACTGCTATACACCTACGGGTTGGCACAGCAACGTGGTTAGGAGTTTAGAGTACTTCTAAAGAAAGTGAGGGGGTGGACAAAATATTAAAATACAATTCTGGTCAGAAAATTTATATCCACTTGTAGTCAAATGTTTAATTTTAATTTTGGACTTTTAATGATTTTTCTCAAATCCAGAGGTTTGAACTTCTACAATGCAGACTTAATTACATATACCCCCAATAATATTGTATTTATGTATTTGAGCAAATAACAGAGAGACCATTTTTGTTAAAATTTTTGTGGCACTAGTGGCCTTTATTTTGTAAGTTGACAGACAAGAAATGGGGTGGAGGGAGAGGGGGAAGACATGCAGCAAAGGCCAACGGGCCGGGACTCGAACCCATGACGGCTCAGTCGAGGACTGTAGCCTCCGTATATGGGTTGTGCTTTACACCTGTGCCACTATGGTGCCTCAGACCACATGCTTTTTGTAGCCATCAGCTGGTATCATTCTGGTGGGATATTTGAATATTTTTCTTATCAGAAGTGGCAGAGTTCATTGGGCGAATTCCTGAAGCTTGTTAACCTGCTTTATCCTTTTTCAAAGACAGTTTTGATAGGGTGTGGTAATCTCTATCCTGTCAGAACACCTAGTTGGTTCAAGCCCCAAAGCGTCATGCTGTGGGGCTGGTTTACTATCAGTGGTACAGGTACATTGCACAAAGTTAATGGAATAATGAAGGAGGTGGACTACCTCCAAACTTCATGTTATATTGACTTGTAGAAAGTTAAAATATGGACACAGCTGGGTGATCTAACAAGACAATGATCCTAAACATGCATCAAAACAGGTTTTGGAATAGGTAAGACAGTCTAACATTAGGCTTCTGGAATAGTCCCAACCTCGACCCTTTTGAAAATTTATGGACAGTGCTTAAAAGTTGTCCAACATCCAATTAGAGCTATGCCAGAAGCTTGTTGATAGCTACTAAAACCTTTTAGTCTAGATACACAAGCCAGAGAAACAAATAAAACGTGTTGTCTCTAATTATAAATAAAGTTATATTTGGGACTTGAAAGGGTTGCTAAACAGCGCAGCAGCCACTATTTTCTTTGTTGTTAGCTCAGCCGGATGTGACATCATCAGGCCCGCCATCCGTCTGCCAAATTATGAGAATTCACTCCTTCATCTATTGTTCTATAATACCACACCTCACCAGTCAGACTGACAGCTGTTTGGCTTTTAATTCCCAATAATCTGGTGGTGCCCTGATGTGGTAATTTTGATTAAAATGACTAACTGTTAATAATTGCCTTTGGCACTTATTAATAGATATTCATAGCCAAACCAACCTTTTGTTGCACTACAATAAATATGACATCCATGTCCATAATGAATGAATGCAAACTTCCAATCAGCACTATGTCTGTTAGGTTCAGACCTTGCTGAAGCGAGGGGAGCAGGATGAGAAGTGATGGATCTCCACTGGTTCATCATCGTTGGTGTCGTCTTCGTCGTATGACTGCACGTGATGGTAGCGCTCAGACCGGGCTGGGGATGAGCAGTGGAAAAACATTTAAAAAGTCAGAAATAATTTTACTAGATCCATCCATATTCACTTCTGTCTGCATAATCTCTGTTCTTATATACTGTGTATCCAGCTATTGCAAACTGCCCTTTTCAACTGTGCTAAAACCAGTCAAAAATCCAAATCTAGACAGTAATCTCTCATTTTTGCAAAACTGACTCAATTTAATAACACGCATTTTGCTAAGAAATGTTTTGTTACAATTACATTACAATTACATTTGATGAGTACATTGGGGGTGAAGACAATGGTGGTGTTTTATTAACTCTGAATTTTATTGAATTCTTTCAATAACGTTTTGCCTGCAATCCAACTTTTTATGGGCAGCCTGCTTGTCTTAGGGGGTGAACTCACTGTCAAAATAACTGGTGTCTTCTTCTGACTCTAGATGGGGGATGAACTCTGCTTTCTGTCTCAGCAGGCTGTTCCAGTCCACCTCTGCAAAGAACGAGTGCTGCTTGACTTCAAAAGCACCACCTGGAGGGCATGGGGAAAATAAGGAGGTGAGTGCATACATAAAAAAGGAGGAGACAGAGAGTCAGGTAGATGATGACTGTAGCCCTAAAGCCCGTAGGTATATTCTGACCCTGACAGAAGTTGACTTGTTTGACTAAACAGATCAGCGAGTACCAAGGTTGAGGGTACCCAGGGGGTACTTCCTGTGGTGGGGGAGGAATTTGTGCCATTCACCAAAGTTAGAGTACCAACAACTTAGTCTAAAAGGGCTCTACTACAAAATGCTGCAGTAAAAACATTCTAACTCCAAAGTGTGTATTGCATGTTGAATGTTGTTGCAGAGAAACAGCCGCCTTGGTTTATTATTGCTAGAGTATCAGATCATGCAGTTAACTGGGTCAGTTTTACAGCACCTCACTGTAGGAACATTTTGAATGAAAATCAGCAAGTGGGCCAGGCA
This sequence comes from Crenichthys baileyi, assembly GCA_036173005.1. Lineage (NCBI taxonomy): Eukaryota > Metazoa > Chordata > Actinopteri > Cyprinodontiformes > Goodeidae > Crenichthys > Crenichthys baileyi. Next base: position 617,440 of record JAHHUM010002029.1, on the reverse strand, counting down.
ATTGTATTCAGTTCCCCTGAATTTATCATTTGCAGAACCACCTATTGCTCCAGTTAATGCAAGTTTAATGTAATATCCAGCCTTGAAGATCTATAGACTGAAAGTTTTGCCTGTTCTTCTTTGCAAAATAACTTAAGCACGGTTTAATTGAATTAATGTCTTTGAGCAGCTATTTTCAAGGCCTGCCACAGATTCTCAATTGGAATTATGTCTGGACTTTGACTGGGCCATTTTTCTTCATCTCCAGTCTTTGAGAGCCACTGTCCTGTAAAATTAAGATGCATCCCTGGTCTAAAATACCTGAATTAAACCTGAATCACATCATCTGAATTTGAAGTTTTGCAAAGGCCTGGTAGTGAACAATTCATTTGATTCAAGTTTGTTTAAATACTGTCTCTATACGTTGCAAGACTTTGACTCTCAAGGACTGGAGTTTGAATCCCTTGATCCCATACATTGTAGCTGTTTGTTTAGGGATGGCGTCCTGCTGGAAGGTGACTGACCTGTGCCCAGTCGCACCAGAGAGTTTGTCTGCAGCAGAGAGGAGATCAGGTGCTGGGCATCCACAGGAAGAGCCTCGTCTCCTTCTGGCCACACTATGTCATCTACAGTGAAACAATGGGAAGAGTTTGAAATGACAAAATTGTGATGAAGAGGTAAACAAAATTGGAGAATATTTCTGGTGTGAAGATTAAATGAGTAAGCCGATTTATCTGTTTAGTATGTCCTCCACATGAAGGAAATATGTTCACGTCATACAAGACATTGGATCCCTCACCTGTGATGACTTGTCCAAAGAGCTCCTCTGGAGTATCTCCAAAGAAAGGCACACAACCAACCAGAAACTCATACAGGATGATGCCCATAGCCCACCAGTCCACTGGCTTCCCATAACCCTGACGGAGAATCACCTCCGGAGCAATATACTCTGGAGTTCCACACACCTAAAAGAAAAACAAGACCTTATTGAATTCACAGTTATTGTCTATTATGACCTTATTTACAGTTACTCCAAGCCTTGCTTTTCTTAAAGAGATGTGTACATTTCCTTTATCTGTTTCTGACTGAAAAGTTCCAGCGAGTTGGAGGTACAGCACCGTCAGAAGCATAATGTCTGGCCAAGTAAATCCCCTCACAGATGCCAAGACTAGATGAAAGCCCCCCGGTGTGTGTTTTCATGTGCAGATGGGTGCGCAGTAAATGCTTACAGATTTCTGGCTGCTACGATGTGAGCATGGGAAATAATGAGGCTAGCATTCAAAGCAGGAGCAGAGAATAAAAATGCTCGTGAATAAAAGCTGCACTTAAAAGAGACACCGTATGATTGTGATGACTGGGGAAATACTGGTCTATTGTTCCGCCAACCGTTACAGGTCTCATTTTATCAGGCTTCAGATATGAATGCTGCACAATGAGAGGGAATATCTTTTCATAGAAAAAAGGAGACATCAAATGAACCCCTTATGATTAAACTTTGCTTGGATCATACTGAATCAGTCTACCCTCTGCCATTGCCAAAAAAATAGAAATGCCTGCCTGATTGCGAATTTTTGTTTTTTCATTTGTTAATCTAGGAAGTACAGTGCCTTGCAAAAGTATTTATACCCCTTCAGGTTTTTCAATGTTGTTGTGTTACACCCTCAAGCTTCAATGGATTTTATTGGGGTTTTATGTGACAGACCAATATGTATCAGTGAAACGTGGAAGGAAGATAATACATGGTTTTAAATTTGCTTGTGGTTTTGATTTGTAAATAAAATTACATACATGTTGACTCTTTACTAATTAGGCAACTGGTTGCACTGGATATTATTTATAGGTGCCAGAGTGAAGGGGGCTGAATACACATGACACAGTTTTCAGATATCTGTAAAAGAATTCTTGAAAATATTTTGGATTTTCTCTCCACTTCACTATTATGTCCCTTCCACTGAAATCCACTGAAATTTGTGAATGTAACTCAACAAAATGTGAAAAGTTCAACAGTTTTGCAAGGCACTGCATCACAGAAACATAGGAAACACTAGGAAATACGCAGTAACTGAGCTTGAACATACTTATGCACACACATTAAACATTTCACTATTCTGACCTAGACTGTGAAAAAGATTGAGCTTTTGAGCTTATCCAAATGCAGTAATGACATTATTATGATTAAATGTTTAAAACAGTTAGTAAGGTTCTTTCTGCTAAGGTTAAAACTCAGTCAACAGAAAGCAACCTTTTCCTCTAAATATATTTCTATCTGGGTAAGTAGTCAATGACATCTGCTCTCAACTAATTTTTATTGTTTATTTTGAAGCCTTTCGGTCTTCTAGAAAAGTAACCGAAGGGTTTTGAGAAAATAGTAGCCGACTTTTTCCTTATAGTTATCTATAGAGATGTGTCAAAACACACTACTCTAACTTCTGTGAGCTTCTGAGTGTGAGAAGAGATGGGGGAGAGAGCCAGAGAGAGAACGGAGACTGAAGGACACAATGGCCAACTGACCAGAACACAGAAAACAGACGCTGTGCTCAATCGATTATACAGAAACTTTTATCTACTTGCTGAACATTTGGTTGCTCTATTGGGACCCCTATCATGACTTCTTCAAAACGTTTTTCAGACTCTAGACAAAGCATTAAGTGAGTCCATATCACGCTATCGAGAGAGAGAGAGAGAGAGACTTTCTGATAAAGTTAAACATTTATCAGCTGAACCTGAATGTTCGTTCTCGAACCCTTTCAGTAGGTTTTGTCTTGTTAATTAATGAATCTGGTCACAATATAATCATCCATCCATTCATCCATCAATACCCGCTTGTCCTTGCAGGGTTACGGGGGAACTGGTGCCCATCTCCAGCCGTCATTGGGCAAGAGGTGGGGTACAACCTAAATAGTTCACCAGTCCATCACAGGACAACACAAAGACACATGCACACACACTCATACCTGAGGGCGATTTAGAGAGAGCAATTAACCTAATAGTCATGTTTTCTTTTGGACTGTGGGAGGAAGCAGGAGTACTCGGAGAGAACACACACATACACGGGGAGAACATACAAACTCCATGCAGAAAGACCCCAGGCTGGGAATCAAACCCAGGATCTTCTTGCTGTGAGGCAAGAGTGCAACCAACAGCGCCAATGTGCAGCCGCACTATAATCATACAATTTCCAATTAAAAGATTTAATATGGTGATTCTGAGAATAAATAAATTTTCATAATTTATTCTTTTTATTCCTTTGAGTGCACAATTTAGGCTCCCCTTCAGACAAATAGATTTTAGAGATTTGAGACTGACAAAATGAATAAATTTTATTAAAGAAATTATATGATTTTTATACATATTGGTGCTTCTCATGCATCATGTGGAAGCTTTGGTACTGCAATTATCCCTGTCCATTTCTCTACACATACCTGTTTATCCAAAAACTCCCGTGTATCCTTTTCTATGTGTCCCTCATACAAATTGGTGGTCAGACTCATCAGTCCTATCTTAGACAGACCAAAGTCAGTCAGTTTGATGTGTCCCATTGACGTTATTAGGAGGCTGTGAATAGAAACCACACCAACAAGCATTTTTAACTCTTCTGAAACAGCAACTTTACAGCGACGCTTCTAGGTAAAACAACTCCATCTTACTTGTCAGGCTTCAGGTCTCGGTGCACGATGCCATAGTTGTGTAAGTACTCCAGTGCAAGGACAGTCTCTGCGAAGTACATGCGTGTCATTTCCACAGGCAGAGCCCCAATGTTCTTCAGCAAAGTGGCACAGTCTCCTCCTGCAGACAGAGAGCCCAGTGTGTCGTCAGCCTCGCTAAAACAAACCATTATAACTCCCATGTCAGGGAAAGTGCAACAGTCCAAATGCAGGCAAGAATTGTGCTTAACTGCTATTCTGTAAATGAGGATGACTGTTCTTCGAGTCAGTCTGCATGGAGCGACTTAAGGTCATCCGGTACATTATCCGGTGTTCAGACGTTAATCATCCGGACAATCAACTACAACTAAAGTAGAAAAACTGCAGACTTATGTGTGCAGAGGTTAGAATCACTGTTACTATAAAAAACTATGATTACTATATTAATCACTGTTGTATTTGCAGACAATAATAAAAAAGTAGAACTATAAGAATTTAATGAGGATTTGTCCAAAGGTATTCATCTGTCCAGCACCCCTCCATACTGAACATTTTCACATTTTGTCACATTTCAAACACAAATCTTAAGGTATTTGTTGTAGTGCAGAACAGTGAAGCCGAAGATAAAGCATGCATGGTTCCAAAAATGTCTCTACAAATAAAAACAAAGAGTTTAACTGTGTGTCATTTAACAGGTCAGGGAGAAAGGGTGAGGTTATGAAACGATATCTCAGGCGTGATCATCTCTCAGAGCTTTGTTTAATCCATCCAAAAATGGAAAGTTGTGACCACCGACCTAAAAAGACAGATTGTGCATTGAGTTCATTGATCAGAGAAGCAGCCGAGATGCCCATGGTTCCTCTGAAGGAGCTGCAGAGAGTCTTTCAACAGGACAAGTAGTAGTCACACGTTCACAAATCTAGCCTTTAAGGAAGAGGCAAGACGAAAGTCATAAGAAGCCCAGTTTATCATTTTCCCCATTCATGAAGCATACACAGTAAATATACAGAAGAAGATCAGATAAAATCAAAATGTGACTCTGCGTGGTGGAAAACTAACATTGCACACTGTATCCCCAGCATGAAACATGGTGGTGGCAGTATCATGGTGTGGGATGTTTCTTTTAGCAGTTGGTCAGGTATAAAAGGTAAAAATTTTAAATTTGAAAAAGTGTTGAAAACCATCTATCATTTCCCTTTCACTTTACAATTATGCGTTTCTTTGTGCTTGTACATCACATAAAATCTGAAGTTTGACAAAATGTGAAAAGGTTTAAGGGGTTTGCATACATTCACATGGCACCATATGTTCAACGTTTTAAAATAAATAAAAAAATAAAACTTGGATCAAATACTCTTCATGATAAAAATGTTGCACACAAAATGGGAAAGGCTTACAAACAAACATTGAAAGTGTAGCCAGGGATCGAGCATCTATCTTTAAATTGTTTTAGCTCCAGTTTTTCTTTATCAGAAGCTCCTATACACTTGTACATCCAGGTCTCCATCTCTAAAGACTCACCTTCCACGTACTCCATGACCATGCAGAGATGACGGCGGGTTTCGAAGGAACAGAACATGGAAACGACAAAGGGATTTTCTGCAAAAGTGAGTATGTCCCTTTCCACAAAGGCTTGCTGGATTTGGTTCCTCAGGATCAGGTTTTGCTTGTTGATCTTCTTCATGGCAAACCGCTGGCGTGTCTCCAAATGACGCACCAAGTACACAGCCCTAGTTCACATGGAAAAACAGACACAGAATCCCTGGTCCATTTATGTGAGCATCACCTGGATCTAAGCACATGCTCATGGGCAGATTAAAAAGGACACTACATTGAGCTGCTTACCCATATGCTCCGTTACTGATCAGCTTGATGGTCTGGAAGTCTGCTTCTCCTGGTGGTTTTATTGCTCTGATCTTTCCCTGTGGATCACAGAGCAGCTACTGTGATGTATATGATTCAGGGTGAGCTTAACTTGTTCACAGAAATGCTAAAAATGTTAATTCCACATGTGAAACAAGCCCTCTTTGGTCTAAAGCCCGTGTTTTTAATGTTTTTCTATTAAATTGGAAGCTTGCCTAATGCTAAAAGGAAAGCAAAGACTGATAGAGGTATACAGTTTTCTGAGTGTCAGTAGGAATTAGCTTAATTAGTTGCATCCATGCCGAGTAATTAGAAAATGGGGCAATGGGGTTACTAAAAAACTGTAGAACAGATGCTGCCTTTTTAATCTATCATGAATGCAAAAGCAGTTTTCCCAGCAACTATTTCTGTTTGTAAATCTGATATCTTTACCTACACTGGATAATTTTTTGAAAGGCGTTATTTGGACACATTCCAAACTAGCAAGAAAAATCTCTTTACACTACAGGTCTGTTAAAGCATGAAAAAAAGTATAAGTAGTTCTATAGTTCAACTATAGAAACATATTTTAATTTCCAGTTCTCAAACCTGACAATGGTGCATCCATCCATCCATCCATCCATCCATCCATCCACTAAAAACCACCCTCCTCCCACTGATCTTCAGCATGACCCCCAACCGAAGGAGGCACTGCTCTGAATGACTGAGAAAACATTTTGAGTCTCACCTCTGTCGAGTCGTCTGTTTCAGGTGTTACTGGTCCCTCACTGTCGTAACTTTCCAGGTTCACCATATCTGATAATAGACAAATATTTGGTTAAGTCAGTTGGCAGTCATTTTCTCTCCCAATAAATGGCCCTTTTACATGGTTCTGGTCCCTAACCCTCTATTGGATCTCTTGTCAGTCCCAGCTGGCTGATGATGTAACGTGGAATGTCAGTTTTCATAAGATGACCCTCCTTGGCATGGTCCTCTGCTGCTTCCAGTAGATGGTAAAACTCCTCTGGATTAAACTCCTGGAGACCAGAACAGTAGGGTTGGAACTGGTAATATAAGCAAGTGTAAACTTGTAGAGCTTCTTATTAATTAGTGTATTCAAAATAAAAGAAGGTCAGTGTGTCTAGGGGAGCTCCAAGATTTCTTTCTGCAGTCTGAAATGTTACTACGGAGCGATATAAATTCAAAGTTTTGTGAAATGGGTTTAGAGACTGAGCTCCTTTTGAAGTTGTACAGCTAAGCCCAGAATATTCGTACCCCTTGCATATTAAGGTTTAAAGTAATCATTTTATTTTGCCAACATGTTGCTTCCTACTGGAAGTAAAAATACTTTTTTTGGAGTGGCCCAACTAGAGCTGACTTGAATATGATGGAGAATCTGCAGAGGAAGCTAAAGATTAAGGTGATGGCAAGAAAGACTTCCAGCCTCAAAGACTTTGAGCTCATAACCAAAGATAAATTGTTGATACTAATGGAAACATCAAAAAAGCTGGTCAGCAACTGTAAGAAGTGTTTTTTTATGCATTACCAGTAGGGAGAAGGATGTTTTTATTTTAAAATATACTATTTTCTAGGGGTGTGCCCAAAAAATCGATTTAAGAAGTCACAGAGCAGAGTCAGCCACCACCAGCAGACCAATACATGCTGCAGCGCTTCACCAAACTATGTGCCAACTCCGAATGGGCAAAAAATAATAACCAGATCTATCGCTCCCTTCATTTCGAAAGACTTACATCCTTACAGTAAGTAAGGATACAGTATAAGTTATGTTACAGATACACCACCATCCCTCGTGCTCCCACCTACTTATACAGTCATTTTCAAAAAATAAGAATATGCATTCTGAGGCTTGTTTGTCAGATTAAAAGTACCCTTTGACCATAACAACCTTTAAGCAGGTATTGGATACAGTTTTCATTAAGTCTGTATTTCTGTATTAAAACTTTTTATTGGTCTGATTAATATTCTACTCCAAATGCCGAAAATCGTCATAATTAACAGAAAAAACATCGCTCTGTGTGTAATTACTTTATATAGGGTTTACTGAATTGAATTACTGAAGTAAATAAACTTTTCAAAAACATAATTTATTAAATATGACTGAGCTTATGTTTTTTGTTGCAAATTATGGACTGGAGCCACAGTTCTTAAACAGTTGTGCACCTACCATTGATGGTAGTTAGGTAGCCCTTGGTTTTAATTATTATTTTTTAAATCAACCATTTACAAGACAAATACAATGCTAAACCGAAAAAAGATACAATGTTCAAGCACCGTTCTTTCTTTTAAACAAAAATCACACAAAGGAGCAGTGCGGTAGGGAATAATCCCACCACTCCCTGAATGAAATGAAGTGGGCAACAGTTGAACCATGATCATCTGCTAGGTCACCAGTTCACCTCCGAAGTCAGAACTTGGATCTGGGAATGACAACAAACCCAACCTAACTATGTTTGATTTGCAAGTTGGAAAACCATTAGGACATGCTAATCGCTTAGCCCAGTGACAAGCTAACCGCTATTAGCAATACTAGCTAATAGCAATCTATTTCTTTGCAATTTATGTATTTAAACGCAAACACAAACCTTTTCCGTAGCAGATGTTGCACATTTCTTTTATATAAAAAAGGAACTGATGAATCACAAAACATCCAAGGTGAAAATAATATCTTCTAATATTATTCTAATATTATATATTACATTTACCCAAAACATTTTATCAGAATAGTGGCAGGACATTGACTTGGAAATTTCAAAATGTAAATTTGATCCTTCTTTAAATATGCTTTGTCTGCAAGTAAAACCGTCCCTTTTCTCTATTAGCTTACAGACAGAATTTTCTTTTAGTGCTTGCCAGTATGTTTATTTTACTTCGTCCTTTCTTGTATTTAAAAAAATAGCAGACACTGTAATGTTGCCTCTGCTACTGATATGAATAATTATGGACCTCTCACAGCAGGGGGGTTAACAAAAGTATTTTATGTGTTCTTAAATCCTCTTATATTACAGTTCTAAAGCGGAAATTGCAATCAACAAAAACTGGTAAGAACAGGTCAATGTCTTACATACGCCACAGATTGGAAATTACTCAAAAAAATTCTGAGTAGCGCATATCTGCAAATAAAGCCCAAACCATGACACACCCTTTACCATCGTTCATATAGGGGATAATATCATCCTACTGATTCATATTTATTTTAAATATAACATTGATCATTGATCATATTGGATTGCTTTATCTGAAAAATAGAAGAAATAAACATATAATACTGGGCTTTATGTACCTTATAGGTTTATTATCAAAAAGGGCTCACAAACACAAACGGTTTTGTGTAACTGTGTCAATTTTTATAAGTCCTAAACATCTTATTTGCACAGTCAATTTGTCCCATGATAAGTTCCTAATAAGTTCACTTTTTATAAGCCTCACAAATTCCCACTGTACAATTAATGCAACGTCTGCCACCATCATAGAATCTTGTTACTACTGACATCAGGAAAATGACAAGGACAAAATAATGCAATTCAAAAGCAGTGGCTAGTACATTGGGTCAAAAATCAATTCTCCATGACACTTTTTCAGCTGTTGTACCAATCCTAAACCAATTCAGCATGGAATGAGTCATGCGGGGTTGCAGAGTTGATATCCTCTTATGAAACAGTCAAACTGGGGTCTACAGATAAACACCCACTTGGACATCCTCCAACATTAAATGATACCACCGTTACAGTCTGACTGACTCAGACTGGAAAGCAGCCAATAAGCAGGACTGCTGGAATTAGCTATACTGTGGCAAGACAAATTTTAATCTAAATGCAAATGTCTTTGCCCGGTGCAGTCTTCCACCTATGGTTTTGCCTGTTTTGATTTTCTACCCCCTCCTGTGTAAAAGATCAGGGCACTTAAAAACTTGTAATGGGCTTGAAAATCAGTATACATGCACATGTTTATTTAGTGAAAAATCAGTTTTCCTCAAGTGACAAGAGCTTTAAAATGCCTTGTAATGAACAGTGTGGCTGGAGGAGGTCTAAGATCATCACAGCAAAATTAAACTTACCAGACACTCTAAGAGCCTTGCAGGTCGGGAGATGATGATTAGAAGCTTTTTCACCAGCTCTGTGACAAACGCTACTTCAGAGCTTTCAGAGCGCTTAAAGGCCTGGCACAGAGACAGAGAGAGTAGCACAAACATGCACATGTGGAACAGCAGTCTATGCATAGCAAAGACAAAAAAAATGTTTGAATAAGGATGTTTAAGCATGATGTATGAAAACAATCCAAACAGAAACCCCAAAAAATGTGTTACAGTATGTGGATTTTGTGGAACATTTAGATCTTTAAAGTATGCATGACACTTTAGATGTGCTCCTCTTTCTAAAAAATGGATGTATACTGAGCACAGGGAGCTGGAATTCACAGTGTTCTGCTGCCTCATGACCAAGTACATCACTTTCCCATGATGTCACATTTTTATTTTATTTTTTGTTTTCCATATTAAAGGATGAACTGTTCAGTTGGAAATAATTTTCCAGCCCTGTGAGTGTCCCCAAGTGGTCAGATAATCACTAGACATATTAATCAGACAGTAAGTGATGCCATATATTTCACTTTCAGTTCTAAGCATCTGCATAGCATAGTGCGAGAAAAAAATATGTTATTATTGGGTCATTTGTGCAAACTGAAGTGTTGATTGTGTAGCAGTGGTGTATAATATGTGTGGTACACAGGACTTCTGAGAGGTGTGGCACACATGTGACATGATTTTTGGATATGGATGGTGACAAATAAGTATGCTGAAGTGTTAAATGAGTAGAAAGGAGATGTGGGAGTGTTATTTTTGTATGGCTTTGTGTCTTCCAGGGCGATTAAAATGTAGAGCTGATACAAAGTATTGTGATAGGGTTATAAAAGTGATTCAGTCAAGCTAACTGAAAAGGGCTGGGAATTCTATGATATGTTTTATCTACTCAGCCAAAAAACATGCTCAATTAGCCACAGTTACCCATATCTAAATGGACTGAACATATATAGTGCTTTTTCCAGTCACAAAGACCACTGAAAGCACTGTACACTACAGCCACATTCATTAAGTTATTTTAACTTACATCATGAAGCAGCTTCTCAAGATTCTCCTGTAGTTCAAAGAAATAGACAGAAGTGATGAGGCCCTCGCGTGATTTGGCCAAGCAGTCTCTGGCCAGCTCAGCTATCTGGTGATGGATGAAGCTAAGGACTCCGTCGGCCAGTGGAAGAACTCTCTCGGGTGAGAAGGCCTGGGTGAACTCGGCCAGCCTCTCCTCCATCTGTGCCGTGGCCTGGTGGAGCAGACAGGGTGGGCGACAATGAAAGTGTGAGAGGAAAATGTGGGGGAGTAGAAAGTGGAAGGATTAATGAACGAGATAGGATCTAGAAAAAAATATTCTTTGAACTAAAATTAACAAAGCTGCTGTATTAAACATTGTGACTCTGCTGACTTATGTTTATTATATCACAATGTCTGTTTTTGCTGATTAACTTTTATAAAAACAAGATCAAAAAGGTTCTTCTACAGATGTATTCTTCGGCAAATTCTCAGCTTGATTTTTTTCACTGTAAAAGCTTTAAGCTCATTTCCTCCTTATATCAACCTCAGGCAGAACGTATGAGACGAGATAACCAGCCTTAATTTAACAGTTCAGAGCTGTGGGAGAGAGCAAACTTAATTTTCTTCCTGAACCAGTAAAAGGGCTTAGTAGCATCACATAATATGATTTGATATAGTTTTATCAGCCTGATGCCTGATATCAAATTTGTTCAAGCAGGAAGGAGAACCAATTTTTAGGATTTGCCATGAGAACTGAAATGTTGCTTTACTGCTTTAAAGGGATTATTCATTCAACTACACTTAATTTTATTCTTGCTGAAAAAGAAATTTACTGTGGAGCAAATTTGAATGTGTTTCTAATTGTCAGAGTCAGCATGTTACCTTTGGAAAACGTTCTTTGTACACATGGTTCATCATGACGATCTCATTGTCATAGCAGGAGGAAGAGCGTCCCGGGCTGTAAGAGGTAAAAATGGCTTGAAATAGTACAAGAACATATTAAACAGAGATGGACTGAAACATCAGCCGTCTTCCAGAATCAAATTTTAGCTTGACTGGACCTGAAAGGTCATTGGCATGTCAGAAAAAAAATAATTTGATATTTTAATGATTTGTGAATTCACCATCCCTAAGCAGAACAAAATCGCAGTAGCAGCTATTCTCTTCGGTGTGGAAATTCTTAACCAGGAAAGAAGACTCAAAGTTAACAATTTCTAGTATCAGTGGGTTGTTTAAAATGAATAAATGAATCATAGGAAGCAAAAATGTGTAAGAAGATGTGTAAAAGGAAATGTATTGTCTAACAGTGTTTTTCAACCCTAATCCTCAAGGCACACTGCCCTACATGTTTCAGATGTTTTCACTGGTTCAGCACACCTACATGAGCTTGGCGGATGTCAATCACCAAGTCAAACGGACATCTACAAGAAGCGTCATGTAAAACAATTGATGGTCAAACAGTAACACTAATGCTACCTGCAGCTATTAGCTAAACATGCCAGATTAGCATAGTGTGCCGGCGGTGTTACGTCGGTCTGCGTTTCTCTTGCCCTTACCTCAACGTAACTTATGTTGCCTAGCAACAGTGTCAGCGTGAAGCGCAGAGCTGTGAAGCCGAACAAATGGAGCCTGAAGGTTAATAACGCTGTCTCTACTGTAAATAACTACACGGTTTTTATTTACCCTTTTACATATTGCTGATGGTTTATAATGCTTATTTGTTTTAAAATGTTATTGTTTTATGATCTTGTTCATTATTCAGCCATTTAAAATGTTGAAAATAGTTTTTGTGTTCATAGATATAAAAATCTAACACTAGATAAAATACATTGATGACAAATACCATTTGTTTAATTTATTTGTAAAGCTTTCAACAACTTAAACACTAACATATTAACTTTAGGAACAAAGTTTAAATCAGTTTATTTGTAGAGCATAATAATAATAATTATTATTATTATAGTAAATAAACCAAAAACATTAATATTAGATTTCATCTGACTTAATTATATCTGTTTAACTTCCACCCATTGGGGAAACCCAATGGAGTTTGAAAACAATGTGCCGGGAGTCAGCTGTTCTCTCGGGGTTTAGCGCACCTCAACCACCCGGTCCTCTGACAGCTGGCAAGGCGAGCCGGCTGCTAGGGCAGCGGACTAACATCGGCGCATTTGTGCATTTAACCGATATCTTGATAAACTGATCAGATATTTTAGGTTTACACATCTACATTCTCGTCTAAAAACATTGTAAAAGTTCAGTTGTTTCACAGAATGCGCAATATATCCTATTTTATTCACAGCTTTTCTGTCCTCCGGCCTTTGCTACTTCCGTTTGAACAACTACTTCAACCCGCAATGAATCATGGGATAGGGTGGGACACCAAGGATAAACCGGAGCCATCATTCAAATCTGTGGATAAGAAGGAAGCATTTGTTGAAACCTTGGAGATTGGACAGCATTCGTCGCCTCATCCAGGATGTTATCGGCCTACAAATGTGTCCGTCAAAGGATGCAGTCCCTTAATCTGGACCCAGCAATAGTGAATGACTTCCGTGAATCAGTAAATCTGTTTGATTAATCAGTTAATCAGTTAATCAATTGATTAATTCAGTTTTTTGTGTGACACAAAAAACTGAATTTTGGAACTGAATTGAATTTCAGACCTGAAAGTGAAAGTAATCAAACTGAATTTTCAATACAAAGCAAAGCAATTTTTAAAGCAAACAAATTCAATTTTGAACCTTTATATTCAGTTTCAGTTTAGTGAAATTCATTTTCAAACCAGTGCATTTAATTTCAAATTACACAAATACAAATTCAGTCAGAGCAATTCAAATTCAGTTTCTGATGGCACAAGTTTCTTCCCATAGAAATCAGGAAACACAGCAGAAAGATCAGGGATCAACTTGTGGAGAAATTTAAAGCAGGGTGAGGGTCTAAAACAATCACTTAAGCTTTGAACATCTCACAGATCTCTGTTCAATCCATCATCTGAATATAGAAACAGTGCAGCACAACCGAAAACCTTCTAAGACTTTGTTTAATTGAAGGATATAATTATTAAAGAAGCAGCCAAGACACCTATGATAACTCTGGGGGAACTGCAGAGAGTGTTAGACCAGGCTAGTGGATTTGCTTAAAGAACCACTGCTGATTATACACTTCACAAATATCTTTTTGCAAAAGTGGCAAGAAGAAAGTAATTATAGAAAGAAAGCCACAAGAGGTCATATATAGAGGTTTGCCACATCCCATGTAGCAGATGTGAATGAGGGTGTTTCGGTCAAATAAAACCAGAATTGAATATTTTGTGGCAGAAAACTTACTCTACACACCACCCTGAACATCCTCATTTCAGCAGGGACAGAGAAGCTGGTCAGAGTTGATGGGAAGATGGACGAAGCTAAATACAGGCCTGCAAGAAAACCTATTAGAGGCTGAAAAAGTCTTCAGAATGAGGCGAAAATTCACCTTCCTGCACAACAGTGACTATAAACATACAGCTAAAGCTATAATGCAATGGTTTAGATCAAAGCATATTCATGTGTCATAATGATCCAGTCAAAGTCCAGACCTTAATCGAACTGAGAAGTTGTGGCAAGTAAATTGATCTTGATCTATTTTGCAAAGAAGATTTTAGTCTCTAGATGTGCAAAGCTGATACAGTGATACCTCAAAAGACTTCGATGTAGCAAAATGTGGTTCTACAAAGTGTGGACTTAGAGGTATTGAATGCAAATGCATGCCACACTTTTAAGATTTTATTTAAGAAAATATGACAAACCCTACAATAATTCACTTCACAATTATGAATATACTTTGGCATGGCCTGTAATTTAAAATCCTAATGAAATTTGTTTAAGTTTCTGGTTGTAACATGATAAAATGTGAAATAGTTCAAGGACTGTGAAAGGTTTTGGAAGTGATTTTAAGGAAGATTCTACCTGTAATGTATAATAATATACTGTACAAGTCACCTTTCATCTCTTTCTGTGTCCCTGTCAGTCTACATCCAATCAGGACGGAATCCCAGCCAAATTCATCTATAACACTATACTCAGAGCCCAGGGAAGTGTTTGTGATATTTAGCAGAGTTTTGCCTGATTTGCATGTTGGCATTGGCAGCAGACACTGTTTAATCACTTGGCGTGCTGCTGCTGATGGTGCTGCTGACCTGAGACTGCGGGAGCGCGGGCGCATGTGGGGGGAGCAGCGGCCCCCGTCGTCATCTGTGATGCTTTCAGTGCTGCCAAAGTGTTTGGATAAGAAGTGGAGCTCATCCATGGTGGGTTGGGAAGGCAGCTGGTGCAGCCGCTCCTGGGAGGAGCTGGAGGACTGGATGGAGAGAGAAGAAGGGAAGGAGGAGGAGGAGAAGAAAGGGGAAGAAAACAAGGATAGGGAGGGAATTAGACCGAAGCAGAGGGGAAGAGTTGGCAAATCAGGATGAACATTTGTAAGAGTGAAGCCCAAATTGGAAAGATTAAACAGATGATGGGCCATAAAATGAGTGGCAACAAAAGTCGTGGAAGAGACATGCAGTGACTGAAGCATAATAAGCGAGGCTCTAAAAGCTATATAAATACAGTGTCTCTAGATTGGGCCCCGACAGCAGGGTGACAGACCACAACTGAAAGGTTAATGAAGTCTTCCTGTGAGCCTCAGAGCCAAACTCATGAATCTGTCCATCAGTGACTGTGTCACTGAGTCATTTGGCCTTATCAGGCAGAGACCTAGACCCCATCCAATTATCTGTCTGACTAAGATATCGATATCGCTGATTTATTATAGGTGACAGACTGATTCAAAACGGAAAGGGTGGGTTATAGGGTGGGAACTCGGTCTCTTTGTTTATTACATACATGTTATGGTTTTACCTTTAACGGGAAAAAGACACATGATGCAGGTAGGTTTCAACATGGCTACTAGTCGCACACAGTTTTCACTTGTCTAACGTCTATATTTTGTTCAGGGCTCTAAATATGTTTTTAACTACCTTGTGCTAAAATGATTACAGTTTTGGTTTAACCATTTAAAATCTGTGGGCTTTAATTTTGAAAGCAAATAATTCCTGTACTCCATCCTGAAAGACCTGCCAGTTACGGGATTTAGTCGTAGATTTATGGTGCGTTCTTGTTTGATTTTTCCCATTTCTTGTTGGAAATAAAAGAATGCCCGAAGTTGGAATTCCCCAAGTTTAGGATTCAATATGCCTGGCGCTAGGGTTGTCAAAATAATCAATATTCCGATATGATTGATAGTAAAAAAACAAATTATTTTATTTTTGCCCAAATTGTCACAGTTCTTCCAGCAGCAACTCTGTATGCTTTAACTCCGCTAACATGGGAGCAGTTGCAGAGTGAGAGCTGTAAATGTCTCAAAGACATTTCATGGTTTTCTCAAAAATGAGATACTTTTTTTGTGAAATTAACTTTTAATTTGCTGCATTAAGAAGTAAAAATTGTTCATTTACATACTGAAAGTATAAACCCGTTGTCTAGCCCTCCTGGTGGCATTTATTAAGTTAAATACAATCTTAAACCTAACGTTTATAACTTGTTAAACTGCCAAACAGCCTGATGCAAGTATTGTTGAAAACATTGACATCATACAAGGTTGACGCAGTCCATACAGTGCGTTCCATGTAACTCCTAACTTCACATTTGGACCTTGAAGTGGTTTAAACGTGCAAGTCAGTAATTTTCTAATTCTTGAGCGCAGTGACCAAGCTTATTACATTTAGCAAAGCTAACAAGCGACAATGTACTTCTCAGCATTTTGTCCAAAACAGTGGATCTCAAAAGCAAAGACATATCACACCTGGTTTTTGTGATGTAAACAAATCTGACAATGACAAATCATTTTAAAACTTTTTCTGCCTTTATGTGCCCTACTATCCTGTTCAATACAGCTGGAAAACAGAAAAATCTGTTAAGTGAAGAAATGCAGAAAAAAAGATGCAATAGCCTGAAGATATTAAAGTGTGTCTACAAACTAAAGCTTTGATCAATCATGCTGTGTTTATTGAGGGCATATTTAATGTATAGAGAATCTGCTAACCTGAAATAAAGAATCTTTATGACATTTGCTTATTTCCATCCTTTACGTAAAGGGTATCACTAAAACTGCATAAAAGTATCAATAAATATATTGATAATAAATCCACATCATTATATATGAGAAAATATGGGACAACAGTGACAGTATAGAAACTGGACGGCAATTTTGAAGAAGCTGCAGGAGTTTCTGCCAAGTACTGGTTGTTTTCTAAATGTGAAAAAAAACAAATTTTTCCTATAAGTCAAGAATAAGGAGTATGGTTGCCCTGCAGAAGCGTTTCCTTCCAGAGAAATAATCCAGGCCTAACTAAAATCTCCCAAAGCGCTGTAGTAGGATGCATCATCGTCTGATTAAATCAAACTAGAGGTTTTTGGCCACAATTCCTCAAAACAGTAGACACCATCACCAACAGAACATAATGTCTACACATAGTGGTGGCAGCATCATGCACTGGCGGTTCTTTTTATCAGGTGGAACTGGGGTTTTAATTGAGGCGGATGAAAAATTTCAACACTTCCAAAACACCAGTCAGTTTTGGCCCCAAACCTTGAGAAGTCTGATACAAAGCTAAAAATGTTAATTTTTTTTTTTTTTTAACATCACTGAAAATTAACAGAGGAAGAAATTGAATAGCATAAATATCACAATATTTGTCGAAAAAAACCTGAAACAATATCAAGATCTCATTTCTTACTTAACAATAAAGCAGCATTTTAATTGTCGTACGTGCTCTACTGGGAGCCACTGTAAAGTTTCTGTACAATTTCAGAACTGCTAATTAACAGGTTATTACTGAAGATCACCAGGTTCTATGGAGCCATATTGGATGTTCAGGTCTGGGTTAAAGGAGAATGTCCAACTTTCTAAGCTGTAATCCCAACTTTATTTGGGATTCAAGCTGGTGATTAGAAATTTGGAAATTCTTTTGATACATACAAATGGAGCAAACCGATACATTAGTAACTGATTCAAATTCAAATGTTCTCAACTATAATAACCACTGCAGGGAAAGTAACTAATGTAATGAATTAGGTAGGAGAAAAGGTTCTTACCGTTGAGCTGGGAGTGTTGGTGCCATATCCAGAGGAGGGTAAAGATGCTAAAGACCATCTCCTCCCATCCGCTCTACAGGGAACACAAAAATAACAGCTGTTCAAGCCAGATCTTATAAAAACAAAGCTTTGCCCGTACTCAGAGCAGGAAAACCTTTTTACAGATTGTCACGTTACAATTACAAACTTTTTTTACTGGCACTTTTAAGTGCTGGATAATCACCAAGTAGAGTATAGTTGTGGGCTGAAATGTTTCAGAAATAAAAGTCTAAAAATATTTTGGATTCAGTCATTTTGATCCACTTTTTGCTACACTTACAGCTACAAGTCTTTTGGGGTTAAGTCACTACAAGCTTTAGACATCTAGAGACTTACATTTCTGCCTATTAGTCAGGCTTTGTTGGACTAGATGAGAAACATCAATTTTCAGATCTTGCCACAGATTGTCAATGAAATTAAGGTCTGAGTTAGACTTAGGTAGGCATCCCCATGGCATGCTGCCACTACCGTGTTTCATTGTGGGGAGTGTGTGTTCAGGGTGATAAACAGTGTTAAGTTTTCCATTTCCGCAACACACAGAGTTTTCATGCAGGCCAAAGAGACCCATGAAGGTCTCATCTGAACAGAGGTTGCCCTACCACGTTTGCCTTATCACCTTGAGGTTTTCATGACAATAGCTTTTTTTTTCAGCTTCTCAAAGCCACATTTGTGGAGTGCATAAGTAATAGTTGTCCTGTTGACAGCTGTGGATCTCTGCAGCTCCTCCAGGGTTACTATCTACCCTTTCACTGCTTTTCTAAATAATGCTTTCATTGCCTGTCCTGTAGAGTAGGTGGAGGACCGTGTCTTGGTAGGTTTGATGGATTGAACAGCTCTCTGTGAGGTGTTCAAATATTGGGGTATTGTTTATTCAACTTCTCCACATCTTCATCCCTGGTCCATCTGCAGTGTTGCTCGTTCCCTGTGATGCTGTTTGTTCACTAATATTCTCTAACAAACCTCTAAGGCTTACATAGAGCAGCTGAATTTATACAAAGATAAAATTTTACAAAGGGTGGGCTCTATTAACTAATTGGTTGAAATTTAAAGGCAATTGATTGTACTGATTTTTTTTCATTTTGAAAACATAATTTTTCTACTACTTTATTATTATACTTTATTACATAAAATTCAAATAAAACATATTTAGGTTTGAGGTTATGACGAGACAATGTGGAAACATTATAGCAATACTTCTGCAAAGCCTTTAATGAAGTAAATGATTCCAAACTTATTTAAACACCTTAAATGTGAAAGCAAACTCAAACCCTTAACAACCCCATACCGCAAACTGCAATACCAAATAACAGAGCAAACAAATGACTTATTCCAAATGTCGTTTGTCTGTGTACCCTTCCTTTGTAAGAAGAGGACAGGCGACTCATTTAGTGTGCTTATCTACGGCTCAGTCGAATAGTGACAGGCAGGCAGACAGATTTGATAAATGAGGATGAAGGCTTTGCAGGGACGCTGAGCTGCCACAGTCTCCACTGGCAGCACCATGTCTGACTGAGAGGAGATAGCGATAAATCACAGTCTAACTGGGCTTCTTCACATATATCTCTGTGTGAAGTGGTGAGGCGTTGCATTTTGAGGTCACTATTTTCAATATATTGACAAAGGGCTGGCCCAAGGTTGTATGTGCCTTAAGCAGAATTTGTTTTGCGGCCTCTCTTCCTGTTAAGAACATCTCCACCACTAACAGCGTTTCCATACAGATTTGGTGGAATCTGGAAACAGAGGCCAAGTTGAATTGGCTGAGTTTAAAAACAATTTTGAATAATTTGTTATATTTTGCTGACTTGTATAAGTAAAAAAAACAAGCTCAAACACAGAAAAAATATTAAAATTGTAGCACCAGATTGTACCTACATATGTTAACATTCTTTGCACTTTTATGAATTAAACTTGCCAATTAAACTATCACACACATGTAATTGTATTCTCATTCTCACTGTGGTCTATGTTTAAATATTATTATATAATTATAAGAGGCCCTAAGCAGTGGCTTAGTATGCTGATACCTTGGCCTGGCCCTGTTTGGACAAGTAGATTTATGCAGAAAGTTTACTGTTTGGCTGTTGCTGCTCTAGTTAATATTTCCCTACAGTAAGGGCACCTAACTCCTTCCTTCAGTGTCTAATGTTTGATGCTTTCTTGGTTGGAGTGACAAAGTCAGAGCATAATTATGATTATTAAGATTGTAAAACTGTTAACTTCTATTATTAAAAAAACAGACCGCAGGAATTCTTAGATTTTTGCAGTTACAATTATGTAACCAATTGGTAATTACAGTTATAATAATGTTCTCAATAACTTGTATTTGTTATTTTGAATTTGATTCATAGACACATACCGGCCAGTGAGGTGTCTGTCGATGTTCATTTTGTTTTAAATGATCTAAATAGAGTATAGAAATAGTATTTAAACATATTTCGTATACTCATAACAGTGATTTACCAGTATGATTTTTTAGCTAAATGTATGAGGATTAAATTCTACTTAATTAAATTCTACTTCAGTCACAAGTCGTGTGATACATTTTAAATCAGCGTCAGTTTAAATAGTAGGACATGGATTTATTTAGATATTTTAACAATAAAAACAATAAAAACCAAACTGCTTAGATAATTATGAACTACTATTAGTTGGTTTATCACATAGAACCCCAAAAGCTTCAGTTTCTGAAAATAAGGAATGTACACCCTGAAGGTTGAAGACACATGAGCATCAAAAACATAATCTATTAGCACTAATTAGATTCTATAATAATCAGTCAGTCAGTCATTCAGTCAGTCATTTTGTACCGCTTATTCCATAGTGGGTCGCGTGGGAGCTGGTGCCCAGTCTATGGGCGAGAGGCGGGGTACACCCTGGATAGGTCGCCAGTCCATCGCAGGGCAACACACAAACAACCAAGCACACACTCATTTATACACCTAAGGGCAATTTAGAGAGACCAATTAACCCAACAGTCATGTTTTTGGACTGTGGGAGGAAGCCGGAGTACCCGGTGAGAACCCACGCATGCACGGGGAGAACATGCAAACTCCATGCAGAAAGACCCCCGGCCGGGATTCTATAATAATCCTCTTACAAATTTATTTATGGTCTCAGTGCCTGTGTATATATGTTTCCCTGCAGGCTCAAAGGCATTAGTAAAGTCATTTATTCATGTCTGGAAATAAAGCAGGATGAGCAGTTGTTTTAGGTTATTACCAAAGTCTATGGGTTTAGTTAGGTTTACTTTGTGTCTTTGTTCAGGCTGTTTAATGATGAAACAGAAAAGTTCATCTAGCAGTAGCACACAGTTCTGTTAAGCAGGTTAAGTTCCATCACCTCCAAAAGCACAAAAACATCCTCTAACCAAAGTTACAGACTAATATGTGGATGGAACTGACCATATCACCGTGGTACAAGCAGAAAGAATAACATTTTAAGATTTTCTTTTCTTGAAGTTAATATAAACTCAGATTTAGAAACACAGTAATGTGAGCATATTGACAGTAATGTACACAAAAGCCTTCTTGTCTCAACACTGCAGCAGATTGAGTAAACACAGAGGTGCTGTGATTGTAATTAGGTGGTCCGGTGATACATGAGTCAGCTTGCTCTGCTATGAACACCTGTGACACTCCACAGGATGTGTGAAACCTCTAACAACAACAGACCCACACCTTTTGTCCTTTTGACGCTTATTTAATCTGTGGCTTTTTTCTCTCTAAGCTTTGGCTCAAGATGAAGTGACTTCTGCCATTGATTTTTTTTACATTTATGATATACAGGTGCATTTCAATAAATCTGAATATCAATTAAAAGTTAAAATTCTGTATTTCAGTAATTCGAGTCAAAAAGTGAAACCCAGATAGCATATAGATTCGTTTTTCTTAAAGTGATATATTTAAAGCATTTAAGTTTGTTCATTTTTAAGACTATGGGTTCCAACTGAAGGAAACCCAAGGTTCAGTTTTTAAAAAAACTAGAAAATTACACAAGACCAAAATAATGTCATTTTTTAAGCAGAAATGTTATGTGATGATCGATAATAATGAGGAAGACCCTGACCTGACAATTGTTCAGGAGACAGTGACTTGCACCCTTCCCAAGCAGAGTTAGCTACAGAGGGTAATAGCTAACAAAGCTGACTGTTCAGAGAGTGATAAATCTAAGCATATTAAAAGAAGGTTAAGTGGAAAGAAAAATTTGGTTTAAAAAAAGATGCACAAGCAAACAGGATGACAGGAGCCTATTCATGCAAAGCCTATTTAAGACTTTGAGAGAGAGTCAGTAAAGTGTGGACTGCAGCTGGATTTAGTACCACTACTCACAGGAGTATCTAGAACATGGGCTACAGCTAGCTTTTTCATATGAAAGTATAAGTTTACATTTCAATTCAAAATCAATGTTCCAGAGTCTGTAGAGGCACAAAATCTATTTGCAATACAAAAATATCGAAGTTCTTATTTGAACAACAAAGCAGCTGGTGTTGTAGATGATTTCCCTCATTAAAAACAGTTTTAAAAAAGCAACGGATTTCATTGAGCACGCTAACTCTAAAGTAAAGATAATATGCTACTTATTCTGGTAAAAGTATTGCTTTGTTATGTAATAACAAATAGAACCAGGCGAGTAGCTAACAAGCTAGAAGACTACAAAAGTGTTAGCCTGGTAGCTTGCTAGCTAACAAATTGCTAGAAGACATTGTGGAAAGATGAAGGTTGTCTCTTGCGGAGATGGCTCTGTTTCAGGAATAAGGAGAAGCAGTTACTGTAAAAGATGGTGCCACCACGAACCAGTTGGTTCTCCGAACTAACCACTGGGCCGACCAATTCCAGTGTGACTGTTTGCAGACATCCTACTTTCCGGATAAACACAAAGGGGAGATTATTGCGCTAGGCATGATGTGACAGTTAGCATAAGAACAACACATAGTTTCCATGACAACAGAGATTGGTGTAAATGTTAGTACACTCTGGATTAAACACTGTAAACAAGTATGGCCCTATTAGTGAGTCTTCAACTGTCGTTTGTGCTTCAATTACTTGATTGGTAATAACACTACGGGTTATTGCACAGCGCACGGGGGTGGATAAAATCATACCTTAGGGACCGCGTGCAGTGCATTAAGATCAACAATAAGCTCTCAACACCAAAAGCTTGTGATATGGGTGTCCCACAGGGCTCTGTCTTTGGGCCGTTATTGTTTACGCTCTACATTAATAATCTCCTGTCAGTTTGTGGTGAGGAAGATGTACAAATGTACACTGATGACACTATCATCTGTGTCCAAGGAAAGAATGCCATTAGCGTAGCCAGCAAACTACCTAACTAAAGTAATGGACAATGTCGCAGACTGGCTTACCTCACCCTGTCTCACACTGAATGTAAAAAAAAAAGTTGCAATGTATTTTACCAAGTCTAGGAAACAAAAGTTTGTCTCTCATATTTTTGTAAAAGATCAAAAAATGGAAATTGTGGAAGAATTCAAATATCTCGGTGTTGTTTTAGATCCAACATTTGGATTTAAAAAACATGTTAAGAAAATGTGTAATATTTTGAAATACAATCTGTCAGTTTTTAGGCACATCAGAAATATGCTTACTTATGAGGCTGCACAAATTAATTTAAATTCAGTGATCATTTCTCATATTAATTATTGTATCTCTTCTTGTTCCCAAGCAAATGCCTCAATATTAAAACCCCTAAAATCACTCTGTAATCAGGCTTTAAAGATACAAGATAAAAAGCCTTTAAGGCATCATCTTTATCAGGTCCTTAGTAAATATAATATGTTAAGTTTTGATAATTTAATCATATACTCAGATGTGCCACTAATTTTGATGATTTTAAACAACAACGTCTCACCACCACTGAAGAGATTTGTGCAGCTTTGCTCTGAGCAGGTAACTAGAACTTCTAGGTCCACAGCCAATAATGACTATAGACTACCTCAAAGAAGCTCAACCTTTGCACAGACTGCCTTTTCATATAGAGCCATCAGAGAATGGAACAAACTCCCAGATAGTCTGAAATTATGCTCTGACCTGCATGATTTCTCACGAAATGTTAGCGAGGAACCACTGGGAAACCATCAATGTCAACATTAACTATGGACATGTTTAATATAAATGTATGTACTTATTGTATGTACTTATTTTAAATTGTAGACTTACGTTTTATGTAAATGGCGGTAAATAGAATAGATTGTTTAGTGTAAATGGCTGAAGATGCAGTATATGGCTGAATGTACTGTATGCATGTTGAATATATTTTATTGTTGTGACATGGCCAGGGACTACAGATGAAAATTATCCATCCATCCATCCATCCTTCCATCCATCCATCCATCCATCCACCCATCCATCCATCCATCCATCCATCCATCCATCCATCCATCCATCCCATCCATCCATCCATCCATTTCTGCTTATCTGGGGTCGGGTCGCGTAGGCAGCAGCCTAAGCAGAGAGACCCAGACTTCCCTCTCCCCAGCCACTTGGGCCAGCTCGTCCGGGGGAATCCCAAGGCGTTCCCAGGCCAGCCGAGAAACATAGTCCCTTCAGCGTGTCCCGGGTTATCCTCTGGGCCTCCTCCCGGTGGGATGTGCCCGGAACATCTCACCAAGGAGGCGTCAAGGAGGCATCCTAACCAGATGCCGACGTGGAGAAGCAGCGGCCCTACTCTGAGTCCCTCCCGGATGACCGGTCATGACCCAAAGCTCATGACCATAGATGAAGGTAGGAACGTAGATCGACCGGTAAATCGACAGCTTCGCCTTTTGACTCAGCTCTCTCTTCACCATGACAGACTGGTACAGCGCCTGCATCACTGCTGACGGAGCACCAATCCGTCTATTGATCTCCTGCTCCATTTTTCTCTCATTCATTAACAAGACCCCAAGATACTTGAACTCCTCCACTTGAGGCAGGACCTCTCCCCCGAGCCAGAGAAGGCACTCTACCCTTTTCCGGCTCAAGACCATGGCCTCGGACTTGGAGGCACTGATTCTCATCCCGGCGCTTCACACTCGCTGCAAACTGCTTCAGTGAGAGCTGTAGGTCACGAGCTGATGAAGCCAATAGGACCACAGCATCCGCAAAAAGCAGAGACGCAATCCTACAGCCATTAAAACAGATCCCTTCAACACCTTGGCTGTGCCTAGAAATTCTGTCCATAAAAGTTATGAATAAAATCGGTGACAAAGGGCAACCTTGGCGGAGTCCAACCCACACCGAAATCGAGTCCTAATTACTGCCAGCAATGCGGGCCAAGCTCTGACACCGGTCGTACAGGGACCTAACAGACTGTATCAAAGGGCCTGGTACACCAAACTCCTGGAGTACCCCCCACAGGATTCCCAGAAGGACACGGTCAAACGGCTTCTCCAAGTCCACAAAGCACATGTAAGACTGGTTGGGTAAACTCCCATGCACCCTCCAGAACCCTGCTGAGGGTTTAGAGCTGGTCCAGTTTTCCACGGCCAGGACAAAAACCACACTGCTCTTCCTGAATCTGAGGTTCGACTATCCAACTGACCCTCCTCTCCAGAACCCCCGAACAGACCTTACCAGGGAGGCTTGAGAGTGTGACTCCCCTATAGTTGGAATACACTCCACGGCCCCCTTTTTTGAATGGGGGACCACCACCCCGGTCTGCCAATCCAGTGGAACTGCCCCCTAAGTCCACACAATGCTAAAGAATAGCGTTAACCAACACAACCCTACAACATCCGGAGCCTTAAGGAACTCCGGGCTAATCTCATTTAACTCCGGGGCCTTATCACTGAGGAGCTTTTTAAATCACCTTGGTGACCTCAGCACCAGAGATTGGAGTGCCCGCCCCAAGGTCCCCAGGCTCTGCTTCCTCAGTGGAAGATGTGCCGGTGGGATTGAGGAGATCTTCAAAGTCCTCTGCCTACCGACCCACAACGTCCCAAGTTGAGGTCAACAGCACACCCTCCCCACTGTAAACAGCGTTGGTGGTGTACCTCTTCCCCCGCCTCTCCCGGAGGTGGGAGTTGAAGCTCCGCCTCATTGGAGACTCCGCCAGGCGTTCCCAGCAGACCCTCAACATTAGTTTGGGTCTGCCAGGTCTGACTGGCATCCTCCACCATCATCGAAGCCAGCACACAAACAGGTAGTGATCAGTGGAAAGCTCTGCTCCCCTCTTTAGTGTCCAAGACATGCGGCCGCAGATCAGATGACACGACATCAAAGTCGATCATCGAACTGCGCCCTAGGGTGTCCTGGTGCCAAGAGCACATATGGACACCCTTATGTTCACACACATGGACACCCAGCTTAGAAGGATTCATAGATTTTTAGTTTTCTTAGAAGAATTGTATTCTTACCAGTAAACCCCCAAGGATTATTAATGTCCTTTGATTTGTTTTTCTGTTGTTTGATATTCTGTATGATTGTAATGTTTTTCCTTATGTACAGCACCTTGAGTGCCTTGTTGCTGAAAAGAGCTATATAAATAAACTTGACTTGACTTGACTTGACCTATGCTTGAACATGGTGTTAGTTATGGAATATCCATGACGAGCACAGAAGTCCAATAACAAAACACCACTCGGGTTCAGAACGGGAGGGCCATTCCTCCCAACCACACCCCTCCAGGTCTCGCTGTCATTGCCAACGTGAGTGTTGAAGTCCTCCAACAGAACAAGGGAGTCCCCCAAAGGGCGCTCTCCAACTACCCCTTCCAAGGACTCCAAAAGGGGTCGGTAGCCTGAACTGCCGTTTGGTGCATAAGCACAAACAACTGTCAGAACCTTTCCCTCTCATAGGCGGAGGGAGGCTACTCTCTGGTTCACCAGGGTGAACCCCAACGTACAGGCACCAAGATGGGGGGCAACAAGTATTCCCACCCCAGCTTGGTGCCTCTCACCAAGGGCAATTCAAGAGTGGAAGAGTGTCCAACCCCTCTCAAGGAGACTGTTTCCAGAGCCAGAGCCGTGCATCGAGGTGAGCTCGACTATTTCTAGCCGGGACCTCTCTACCTCGCACACCAACTCAGGCTCCTTCCCCACCAGAGAGGTGACATTTCACGTTCCAAGAGCCAGCTTCTGCAGCAGAGGATCAGACCGCCAAGGTCTCCGCCTTCGGCCACCACCCATACTACATTGCACCCGACCCCTTTGGCCCCTACAACGGGTGGTGAGCCCATCGGAAGGGGGACCCACATTTCCTCCTCGGGCTGTGCCCGGCCAGGCTCCATAGGTGAAAGCCCGGCCACCAGGTGCTCGTCAGCGTGCCCAACCTCCAGTCCTGGCTCCAGAGTGGGGCCCCGGTGACCTGCGTCCGGGGCAGGGAACACTGTTTCCATCTATGGTAATCATCATAAGGGGTCTGTGGGCTGCGTTTTGTCTGATCCCTCACCTAGGAGCTGTTTGCCTTGGGTGACCCTACCAGGGGCATAACGCCCCTGACAACATAGCTCCTAGGATCATTGGGACACTCAAACCCCTCCACCACGGTAAGGTGGCAGCCCATTGAGCAACCACTGGGAAACCATCATATGGCTTGTATATGGCTCGATGTTCTGTATGCATGTTGAATGTACTTTATTGTTGTGACATGGCCAGGGACTGCAGATGGAAATTAGTTATAGCTGGATCTGGTGTAAAGCATCTCTTCTTTTATTAGGATTAATGTGTTTACACATTGTCTCTGTGAAATATATAATAAACAAACAAACAAACAGCAATGTATAACTATGTGCATGTTTTAATTATTATGGCAAGATCTACTCCATCTTTAGTGAATTATTTTGAAAATCCGGACGTTGTGCTCGTTTTGTTTCCTGGTGGTGCGGTATGATTTATGCATATTGACTCCGGAGCCCTACTCCGGCATCCAGCAAAAATCGAGAATTAGATGGCTGTCCAGATGTCGCGGCAAATGTGCTCTTCCATCTGATGAAGGCTGACTCTCTCTAATAGTAACTGGAATATATCTAAAGAAACATCAGATTATTCACTGCTGTCTGTGTTGCTGGCCATTGTTGCAGCAGTCAGTTTATGTACAGGGGTTCCCCTTTGACGTCATAAAAGAGCGCAACAAAATCGCAAAGGAGTAGTTCGGAAATGCCTTTTTACTGAAATTTATGACCATATATCTCAACAACTGTTCATTTCAATGGCATGAATTTACTTTGTAAAATATTTTAGCAATGTTTCCCTTCCATAAATGTAATTGGATTTATCATGAAAATTCGATGTCAAAGGCACTTTAAGCGCAGATTGCATTCCATCAAAATTTTAATTTTAATCTTAATTTCAGAACTGAGTTATAATGTTTAGAGTAGGCCTATATATGATTTATGACAACATTCTCCTTCACTATTTTTAATGGTAGCAGTAAAAATTGTTTTTCCTGCATTAAATAAATGTTAAACTACCAGGTATTCTAACGACTACAAAGGTAGGACATTTATTTGAGATCATTTGTTGAAGTTTTCAGGCAATATCTAAAACACTTTTCAAAAATTTGCAACTTTTTGTGATTTGGGGGTCACAAAAAGATTATGTAAAATCATCATTTTCAGGAAAATGGCAAAACAAATATGATAGAATGTTTTGTCAGTATCAGACACCTCTATGGTCCACTGTGCTTTAATAAGTTCAAAGACAGCACAGGAATTTTGGGTGGACTTCATGCTTCTTGATCGCCTCCTTGTCACACCGCATCCATGCGTTAGTTAATGCAAAATAATCCCAACCAAGTATTAACCAAGCAAGTATCAACTGAATACAACATGGAATACATGGAGAGACAATTTCTGAATTAAATATTATCGTTTATTATTCTTATGATATTCAAAGTTTTACTGTTTGGATTGAATCAATGAAATAAAATACCATTTCGATCATATTCCAATTTATTGAAATGGACTTGAAAGGCGCAAAAAAGACATAAAGCAGAGACCTTCTAGAGGAGGTGAATGAGAAGTGTGCAGGGTTGCTTGGGGAGAAGTTTCTGGGGCTGTCCAGTGGGCTGCTTCCTGAGGGGACAATGAGAAAAAACAGATATGCATAAGAGAAGATAAGATGACAAAGCAACAGAGATGCATTATCTGTGAATCAATATCGCAATGTGTCATAGTTATTATGGAAGGTTTTATGGAACAAAGAAGTGGTAAGCTGATGGAGTTTAATATTATACTATTGATTTTTAAGTAATCTGGACAAGATGTTTTAGTGAGGTGCTGGGTGTTGAATGGACAGCCATAACATTTACTCTAAGTAAGATTGGGTCTTGTCTCAATCATTCCTCCAAACCAGTCTATCCCAAACTCATCAAAAATACTCCTATATTTACTAATGGAACCAGCTGGACTGAATAAACAGATCTAGTGTAGTCCAGAAACATAAACACTGTAAAAAAACTGTAAAAAAACTAATGACAGTTCCCTGGGCGCAGGGATGTAAATGCAGAATTGGCTGGGGGCAGTAACTTCCAGGAGGTCCCACTGTTTGTCTGACAACCTCAGCGTAACAATCACTAAACTGCCAGCCTCATAACCCACTGTAAAACCACAACATGCTTACTGTCACAGTTTGATCTTAGAACAGATTAAACAATTGTGATTTAAACTGTAACTGTAATGCTTTAAAGCTGCTGGCGAGTATATTTGCTTTTAGTTGAACTAGGTTAAAGTGTGTATTGCATCAGGCCAGAGAATTCTACACTCAATGTCTTTTCTTTTTCCATACCTAATAAATAGTTGTCTATCAGTGCCCCCAAGTGGTCAAATAATTCATAACTGATTTGCTCAGAAGACAAGGCCAACTGCCTCGCTATGTGAGCTTTTTCTAAGGATTCAGCATGCCGAGGTGAGCAAACTTGTATAGACTGAACATCTCATGCTACACTGTGCAGACATTCGGTCTACTCTGGTGCTAAAGAATGAAACATGTTTATATAGCATGTGGAGACTATTATTTTAAGAAACGAGGCAGTAGTTTGTCCTGTGACTGACAGTTGCTTGATGCCAAATAAAGGTAGTTAATAGACATATAAAATATAAGTGCACATGTCTTCATCTAACTCACACCCTTTTCGAGTGACTTTAAAGTCTTAAGGTTTTAAGTCTGTGCATACCGAGGTGTCCTGGGAGGGGAAGGGGAGAGTGAGGGCGAGGCAATGTGGGAGAAGTGGTCGTCAGGATCAGACTCTTCCTGTTGCTCGTGCGGCAACTGCAAAGAAAAGTATAACAGGGGAAGGAAAATATGTATGAAGTTACACCACTAGAGTTTTGTTGGGATAGACTATCTTTGTCAGTGTGCATCAATACAGCTGGGTATGTACAGGAGACCCTGACAAATGCACAGCTCATTCTCAGAGCATGACAACAGTGATAAAGAGAATTTCATTTCCTCAGTCGTCCATTCCGGGCCTGTCTCCCCGGAGCTGAAATTACACATGAGAAGAGGGTGGAGCAGAGATTGAGAGAAAACAAGAAAGAGAAAGAGAAAACTGGGTACAAATGCATGTGGATCTTCTTTTCAATTACCTTATTTAAATATATTTAGCCAATCACATCATATCTATCGTAATCTAACTCACACCCTTTTCGATAGAAACTCAGCAACTTTTGTACTCCAGAGGTCCCCTTATTTAATCTAACCCTCTTCTACAGACGTGTCATTTACTCTGAATGCTTTTTTAACATGAGCCTTGTAATGTGCTTTGCACTCCAGAGAGCATGAGGACATGAAGAATCCACATAAATACATCTGGGGAAAAGTGGGGGTAGGGGGAGGGGTTGATGCAAACCAGCATCATCTCATCTGTCCTTTCAGATAGAGACAATGGTAGTTTTCTCCTGGTGCGTCTCTTTCATGCCTTTGACACATGGGGTCACATGTGAACCGGACACGCCACCTCTGCAAAGATCACCAGATCTCCATCGACACTGGCATTGTAGAGACGTGAGCTCACAGTGGTGGAAATCACAGGGGTGTATGCAGGGAGTTTTGGGAGAAAGTAGATTTTTCCCCTCAATGGATCATTAGAGGAAGGTATATTTAATGTTTACATATAAAGGAAAAACGCAAAAAAGGAAAATCTATGCATTTATACCTTGCCCCCACCATTGTTGGTAAAATGGTTTGGACCTCTAGTAGGAAGCTACTTTAGGCAAAAGAGACATCACGCATTTTATTTACTTTCACTTCTCAAAAGATTGAAACACATTAACATTTGGAATCAGATCGCGTTTGTTCCGCTCATTACCTTGATTAAATCTTGTGACAAACCATGCCATTTAAGGCCATTCAAATCAATTCTAGCTAGCTACAGCTACATTTATTTTTGACAGATTTTAGCTTTTTTGTTGATGGTAACACATATTTTTATAAAATTTAACCCTCTAAACATTACTTTTTCAGAGAAGAGTTTGAAACAGGTGGGAGGCGACAAGCGTTTGGAGCGGCTGCGCACTGCGTGGTTTGTGAGAGAGCTGAGACTGAGAAGAGAGAAAGCAGAGCAACTGACAGCAGATAGAGAAAGAAATTGGAAAACAGCAAAAGCACACAAAATGTTAAGACATTAGATAAGTGACCTTTATTTCATGACTACAGAAGTTTATGAATACAAGCATACAAACTCAAATTTATATGATCTTTTGAGGAGGAAAACTACACACAAATTTGATGTGCATTGCCAATGATTGAATACGTTAAAATCTTTATATGTTGGATATGGGACCATTCAGTAGTAAAAGAAAAAGATCATAGAAAACAAAACACAGGAAAACTGTGGATGACAGATTATAAGACAAGGAGAGCATTAATCATAGAAGCCAAGAGGCCCATGGTAACTCTGGAGGAGCTGCAGAGATCCATTGAATATATTGTCAAAGGGATAACCTTTATCCATGCAATTCACAAATCTGGACTTTATGGAAGAATGGCAAGAAGAAAGTCGTTGTTTGAAAGAAGGCCAATTTAAAGTTTGCCAGACGCCAACTAGGGGACACAGCCAATGTGGAACTGGGAAGTGTGGTGAGATGAGACGAAAATGGAACTTTTTGACCTAAATGTAAAGCACTATGTGTGCTTAAAACACTTCACCCTGAACACATCATGCCTTTTATGAAATATGGTGTTGGCAGCATTATGCTGTGGTTATGTTTCTCTTTAGCAGGGACGGGGAAGCTGGCCACAGCTAATGGGAACATGGATGGAGCTGAAAACAGGGCAATTCTGGAATAAAATCTTTTAGCAGCTTTTAGTTCTTATGCTCCACTAATATGGAATAAACTCCCAGAAAACTCTAAAAGCGTTGAAACCCTAAATTGCTTTAAATTAAGATTAAAAACTTATTTGTTTAGAGCGGCCTTTGACTGTGCTATCTAAACATTATTTAAGTTTTCAGTCCAACTTTTCAGTCATTTTATCATTAATTTTTTATTTAATTAATTTTTTATTATAATCTTTTTAATTATTCATTTTTTATTCTCTTTGATTACTTAATTATTTTTATGCCTCTGCAATGTACTTTTCCTATTCCTTTTTCTTTTTTTTCATGTACAGCACTTTGAATTGTCTTGCCACTGAAATGTGCTATATAAATAAACTTGCGTTGCCTTTTAAACCCTACAGAAGACTTGAGACTGGGATGGAGGTTCACCTTCTAGGAGGAACACCCCTAAAATAACATCTCTAGGTATGAACAGTCGGTAGTGATTGTAAATGTGCTTAACTAAGCTTTATGCATTTTTCCAAGTTTCTTCTTCACTGAAGAAAAAAAAATAAACGACTAATGTAAAATCTTAGCAGCAGGGCTGCTCTTGTCTAATGGCCAGGGCTTCAGGAAATCAACAGAAACCTGCTGCACTCACAAAAACCCACAGTGTTGTCCTTGAGTGCAAAAATAAAATGTTCTCAGAACACAGAGGTAAACAAGCAGACGGTGCTGCTGATGCAAAGCGTGACGCCCGAGGCCTGTTTTCTACTGGATGGTCAGTTAAGATAAAAAGACGCCACGGAGGAGAGGGGTGAAAAAAGCACTCCGATGTACTCATGAATGTGGGTTGCACTGATTTATAGCCTAGAGTCCAGGCTGATGTTTGGATGATAAAGCAAAGAAGATGTAGAGACAGAGAGAGGGTTGACTGGAACAAATAGGAGATTAAAGCCAAATAAACCAAAAGTGCCTCTGGGGACAAGAGTAGTACAGTGTCAATGGAATGAAAATTTAAAAAATAATAACATAGAGGTAGAAATTGAAAGTGTTGCTCATCCAACCAAAAACAAGTAAACACGGCCCAGATTTATTTTTCCAAACATACACTAGGTATGCTGAATGTTTCTGCATACAAAGAGATTTTGGCAAGTCAATGCCTTCAACTTTGTGGGAACAGTTTGGAGATGGCCCCATTCTCTTCCAACATGACTGTGCACCATTGTACAAAACAAAGTCCATAAAGACATGATGATAGAACACCTTTGAGATGAATTAGAGCGGAGACTGAGAGCCAGGCCTTCTCATCCAACATCAGTGTATGACCTCACAAATGTACATCTGGAAGAATGGTCAAAAAATCCCATGAACACGCTCCTAAACCTTGGAGAGAGCCTTCCCTAAAGAGCTGACACTATTTTAGCTGTAAAGTGTGTATCAAGGTCATATTGAACCACATGGATGAAGAAAGGGATGCCACTTAAGTTCATCTGTGAATCAAGGAAGGTGAGTGAAAACTTTGCCAGTATATTGAAAATGGACACATGCTAAAAGCATTTGGCATGTAGAGATATACTGGGAAGATTCAAGCAAAGCCAAACAGAAACAATAATCCACCTCTTGTTCACACTCCTGTTACTTAACAACAGGAAGGCTGTTATTATCTATCGAACTAAGGTTCTTGTTTTTGTGAGGACAAAAAATGCCCAACAGACACTGACGTAAAGTGAGAAATAAAAGCAAGATGGAACTCTGATTTATTTATCTGCAGTGCATAAAGAGAAAACTGCACATATGAAGAACAAATGCCCCTTAAAGAAGGAAAAGAAAAAAACATTTTTGGGTGGGTTGAAGGAAGAGCTTTGAAAATAAAAAAAATAGCAAATATTGAGAAAATAAACCTTGTCAATTTAATTCAGGAGAAGAGAAAATCAAAAAGATATTTTGCCACCCTATTAAAGTCCAGAGGGGATATTGTGGAGAAAAGGAGCTGCGTTCAGTTGACGGCTTGTTGCTACGCAGAGTGCATGAGGGAGACCGCTGTGAATGCCAACCAGGGACCACGGGAGGAGGGGAGGAAGAGGAGGACAAATACACAAGAAATGATCTAATGGTGACATAATGTAGAATGGCAAAGAAACCATCAACATCGGGAAGAGGAAACTGTCAGCAAATTGTTCTGTTAGGAGACAAGTTTGGAAAGGCTTTTGATTTGCTCTTAGGAAATAAATGAAGCTAAGAGTTTAAAAGAATAGAAACAATAAAAGAAATAATGCTTCTTTTGGCAGTCATAGATTACACAGAGTAACTCAGAATAGCTCTGTGGAGCCATCCATTCCATAATGACTTCTTGGGATTCCTAATAAATAAAATTGATTCTATTAAAAATAAAATCATTGGCGTCCTCTCGAACATGGTTACTTCATTCTCAGTATGTGAGGCAGCATTGGAGGTGACTGTAGAACCTGATTACTGTTTGAACAGTTTTGATCCAGTTGAGCTTTCTGAGTTTTCAAAAAACAGAAAAATTAGCTTAATCCAAACCCACTTGTATGTTGGACCCAATCCCAACCAAATTATTTAAGGAAGTAAGATATTATTCATCTATCCTTAGTCAATGGATATGTACCACAGACTTTTAAGGTTGATGTAATTAAGCCTTTACTTAAGAAACTTTCTCTTGGTCAAGATTACTTAATACATTACAGACCTATAAAAACGTTGCTAATCAAGTGTGTGAAAATGTACACTGTAATGACCTTCTTCGCTCTTTTCTCAATCCCTGAACCCGGTGGTGGACACCGGTAGTAAGGGATGCTGTCAAGCTGATGGGTACAGTGAGGCCAAGCTAGCCATGAGCCGGGCGGTAGAGGCAAACACTCAGGCCTGGGAAGAGTTTGGTGAGGCCATGGAATGTTGGAGGAGCCACAAGAAATCCTGTTTATACTTGTAGGCCAGTGTTCCCCCAAACCTGTTCCCTAGGGTCCATAGTCCTGCTTGTCTTTGATGTATCTCTGTCCCATCACATGAAACCCTTCTGTTGTGCAAAGTAAAATAAACACTTGCGGCCGCACATCATGTCCTCCAACAGTGTGGTTGCACAGTCACCCACACTCCCATCCACAACTTGCATTACGATGGCCATAAATGGCGTCCATGATATGAAACCACCGCCATGGCTTTCGGTTTGACCCACTCCGGCCATTGTAGTCCTTAATATTTTTAAATACTCTCTGCTACCTCGGCAAACACCTTCTCATTTCTCATCTCCTCATCGAGTTGGTGCTGAATATTGCAGTCAGACTCATACAGCTGAAACATCTAAAGCAGGGGTCCCCAAACCCCGGATTCCAGTCCAAATCCAGACCCAGAGAGCGTTTTGTTCGGACCACAAAGCATTTTCTCATTTATTATGTAGATATAGACATTTTATTGTTGCTGGCTGCCGGTTCTGACTTTTGAACAGGTGTGATGGGCAGCTATGTGGGTCAGCAACATTCTGGTCCACACTCCAAGCCAGCTGGTGGCGGTAATGCTGCCAACCGCCAGAAAACGAAGAAGAAGAAGCTGTGCAGGGGTCTTTGAACGTGGGTTGGTAATGCCCCTTTTTCACTGGGTCGTTTTAGGCGCCGCGGCTCCGCTCCACTCGGTTTCGCTCCACTCGGTACAGTACCAGTTGTGTTTCCATTGACCCACTAATGGATGGGGCTATGGCGACTGAAGCTCCGCCTCCAGCCGTCAGTGTAGTGCACTGTGGTGATATTAACGTTACTGTTAATAGCTGCTAAGTTACTAGCTTGGGAGCTCGCTCTTGATGACAGTACAATGACTTGTTGGTGTAAAGATGAGTGAGTAAAAGAAGATGGCTTTGTCAAAAATATGTAAAGTGGACTATGAAAATCGCACATTTAAAGATGAATGGACAGACGCATACGCTTTCCTTCTATAAATAGATAAATAAATAGTTAATGAGCAAACCTTTGCAAAACTTACTGACATGCCAAGAGATAACTCAGCCTTTTGATTCAGGTGTGTTGGTGCAAAGCTGGTAGGAACAAACGCTAAGAGGCTTCCAGACATATTGACCCAGGGGGGGCTGAAAACAGAGGCACACCAAGCTTTCAAATTTTTATTTGTAAACCACAGCTCGAGAAGGGTGATATGGAAATGTCCAGTGAAATAAAAGGAAATTATTTTGATTAAAAAATGAAATAAAATATTTTAGCTGCAAAAAATGTATGGATTGTTTGATGTTTGTATTACCAGTAGAAATACTTATCAGGAAGTCTTTGTTCATAAAAGTATTTTCTTCCAGTAACAGAAGGAGACAACTAAGAGACAAACTGGACCAAGGAGACTGTTATTGGAGAAAAATAGGCAGAGATCTTTACTGGAAACATTAAGTAATGGAAGTTCCAGTATTGGCCGGTATTAAATCCCCGGCTTCTCTTGGGGAAAGCTACAGCACTTAGCAGGGACACAGTCTTTAACTTGTTCGAGGCACACTGGTGTCTCAATGACCTCACTTGGTTTACAGTTAACTCCTTGGCTTGTTAATTTAAAGATGAGGAGTGTTTATGAGTAGAGAATGCAAACATTAAGCTGTTAAGTGTGTGAGGAATGTGTAGCATGCACAGAAAAAAAACTGCATGTGATTATGTATCTGTGCTGTTTCCCCAAATACAAAATGCACCTGAGCCACAGCACCCAAGGGACAAACACACACACACACAAACAC
This sequence comes from Crenichthys baileyi, assembly GCA_036173005.1. Classification (NCBI taxonomy): domain Eukaryota; kingdom Metazoa; phylum Chordata; class Actinopteri; order Cyprinodontiformes; family Goodeidae; genus Crenichthys; species Crenichthys baileyi. Next base: position 580,793 of record JAHHUM010002029.1, on the reverse strand, counting down.
ACACACACACATTTTTATTTCCTAGTGATCGCATCCATTTCTTACTCATTTAGCATCCTCTATTACCATCTAATTATTTTAATAATCATCTCGATTTGCTCTCCATAGTTACATTCACTAAAGCTGTTAGGAAATAACTACAACAATGGAGCCAGGAGCATCTGAAGGAGAGCAGTAACTGAAACATCACCACAAGGCTGAGTTCTTGATCCACATATTTTTACTTTATAGCTTATTATACATAAACATGTTCTGGTGTGGGTTTTCAGATGTATGCTGAAGACAGAACATCCATTTATTTTTCCTCTAGAGTCTGATATCTGATTAACACTGTCGGCTTAAATCATCAGCAATTGAGAAATTATCAAACAAGTCTTAGAAGTAAAATATCTCTATGCCATCTTGGATTCTTATTTAAAATTTGACAAACATGTCAAGATGTTCCATAGAGGTGTAAAAGCTAACTTACATACTAATTAGAGGCGATGTGCCTTTTCATGCTCCAAATATTTTAATGCATTCAATTATGTTTTTTTTCTTTCATTTAAACTCCTGCCCAACCTCTTGGCCAAAAGCAGCATGTACAACAATCAGGCTACTGAAGATAAAATATAACCTGGTGATTAGAATCTTGGACAGGAAGCCTGTTAAATTACATCAATGTTGTGTTCTTCAGAAACTAAATATAAGGAGATTAAAATTTTCATTAACATCCCAAATTTCAAACTAATTTAAAATTCTTAAATGGTTAATCTCCTTTATGTTTATATCACTATTGAAATCAACCGAAAGCCCAATTAAGGACAACCATTGCAAATTAGCTTAAGCTACAAAAGTAATTGGTCCATATAAACATAAACTGATAAATGAAAAGGAACTTCCTGTTATACACTGTTCCCACCCTACATCTTCCACATCTCACAACAAATCATGCTGGATTTCAGTGTTATTTCAGTACCAGGCACTAAAGCAGCTTGTACATCAGCATCATTTCCATGTTTCTGATCATGGGTCAGGCCACAGGTGGGCTATAGCAATGCCTAAGAAGCAGGGGACAGTGAAGTCACTAAGAAGCTCAGCAGGACATCCACTAGTGGCAGTGCCACTACGGAAACCCCTGGAGCTTGAATGTCAGCTTTAGTTTCAAATACCTGAAATTAAAGTGATTTGAAAAAGGAAGATATAAAGGTTATATGCTTGATAAACGTAACTAATGTGTTTAACAGTGTCATTTAAATTGAGATCGCTACTTTCTACCAAATAAACCAGTGTACAAAGTCATTAAACATCACACAGTATTTCTCAGTATGAATCAGCCTTCAGAAAAATCCACTTTTTACTTGTTCTGTCTGTCTCATGTAATCATTAGCTCACTGTTAATCTGTCAACCTGAAGCTTGGCCAGAAATATCTCTATATGAGTCACCAAAGCCACGTTTCAACAAATTTCCGTCTGATATACATCAGAGCCAGGGCCAAACATTCAAAATGACATATCATTTTAGTCAACACAAAAAACTTATGATCTGAGCTATCCTTAAGTTTTATATATTCATAAGTCACCTAACTCTCTGTGTACATTTACAGATCTATGTAGTCTTACTAAAGGGGGACCGGGCCGCCAACCTTTACAGAAATTTTTTTAACCGAAACTAAAACAAAAATTTTAAAAAAAGGGAAAAAAAGGTTTGACAACACAATGTTGACAATACAAGCAATAACATTAGTTGGCATTTTTAAACGTTCCGTAAAGGGTTTTCCCCCTTGAACAAAAATTTTTTCCGGGTTTTATTAAAAAAAAACTTTGTTAATTTTAGACTGCACTTCCTTTAAGCATTACTTTGGTAACACATCTATAAACCCATCCTAAGCAAATTCCTAAAGAGAATAACAAAACTATTTTTTTTAAATCAAAAACAGCCCTTTAAAACGTATTTTTGGGGTTTTTTAAAATTAGGTTGGTTTGTTTTGGGCCTTTAAAAAAGGGGCATTTAACGCCCTAGTTTTTTTTCCCTTAAAAATTTAAAATTAAAAGTTTTAACAGCACAACAACAAAATACAAGACACAGAAAGATTTTTGGAAATTTAAAATTGGGACTGGATTTCCAAAAAAAAAAAGGGGGGGGAAAAAAAAAAAAGGATTAAAAAAAAAAAAAAAAAAAAAAAAAATGGGAAAAAAAAAAAAAAAAGGGGGGCCCTTCGGATTTTAAAAAAACCCCACAATTTTTCATCATAAAAATAAACCCTGTTCAAAAAAGCCCTATCTAGCTGTTCTCAGCATGCCCGGTTTTAAATTTTTTACTTTAACGAATGACCCAGAAAGAGCGCTCACTTTTGGGGGCCAAAACCCAAAAGCTTATTTTCATCCTTTTACTTCAAATGGGCTAATTAATCGGCGGGGCTTTTTTTTGAAATTTTAGTAAAAAAAAAAAAATTTTAACGGGGCTGCGGATGTTTCATTACACACCGGGGAATACTGGGCAACCATAGCTAGGAGATGTTAAATTTAAAGTAAACACTTTAAAGGGGCAAAAGGGGCCCATTTCACGGGTTTGGGATTTCTGGATTTATATGGTTCCCTCTGGTAAAAACCAAAAACTAGATAAATCTATCATGAACCAGGATTTAAAAAAATATATAGTTCATTCTATTTGTGAAAAAAACTGAAATGAAAACATTTTGAATGCTCTTTTGGTATTAAGACAACTTTAGAATCAGACAAGCATAAAAACTGCAATATGGCTGAATGTACTCTACATTTGTGAGATAATCTGTTATTAGAGGTAGCTGACTAAAACATACATTTTAGTTAAAGTACTTTGACTAAAACCAAATTAAAATGCTTTTGGGGTTTTAACACGGGCCTGGGGGTTTAAAATTTTTTCTCCTTGGGAAATTGTGCTTTGTAATGGCCACTTTATTTTTTAATTTTTGAAGTTTTTTTAAAAAAAGGGAACCATGTAAACAGCCCCACACCAAAGGCTAGGGGAAAGATTTGGGGTTATCCCCAGCCCTAGACAAACCCAAAAACACTTTAGTTTAAGGGTTGCAAAAAATATTTCACCCTTTGGGATGCCCAGTGTATATCTGTTCCACATTTCTAGGCAATCAGTGAAAACAATCAGGGTTATCAATCAGGGGGGGGTTTTTAAAAAATGTGTCATGTGTTTGTCAGTTTAATTTCCCCATCTTTAAATTGGCTTGGTTGTTTATTTAAATAAACACCCTTTTTCGAAAAAAGGCACCCCGAAAAAAACCTTTGAAAGATGAAAAATTTTAAAAAAAAAGAATTTTTATATTTTTTTTGGTTTTTTTTTTTTTTAAATTTTTTTTAACTGCCGTTCGGGCATTTTTTAGCCCTTCCCGTAAGACGGGCAACTCTTTAAAACCCTTTAAAGGGCAGGCTTTTCCCCCATTTTATTTTTACCTCAAAAAAGGGCAGATTTTCCCTCCTTCCCTTTAAAATACACTTGCAAACACATACTTACACAAAGCAAATCATAAACAATACTGCCTGACCTTACACCCCCCACACACATACTATTAGGTCTCCATCCTCTTACGGTACCTTTTAGTGCGTCGGAACATGTTGTTGGTTTAAAGTATCAACAGAAACGGGTTTGAGTGGGGGCAGTCACAAAGCTAAATTTAAAACCCGGTCAAAAAAAAAAACTTTACGGCAGATCCCACACCCTTTTTGGGGGGCTGCATTTTCTGAGAAAAAGTGAGTCAAAGAAGCAAAGGCAGGGGAGGGAAGAGAGAACAAGAGGGGGAGAGAGAGAGAGGAGAGAGAGAGAGAGAGAGTGTTGAAGGGAGGAAGGGTGGGTCGGTCTTTTAGAAAGGAATAACAAAAGACAGCAGGGGATTGTGGGTCATTTTCTCAAGGCTGTATTTTAGTTTTGGATTTTGTAACTTCCATTTTCTGTTTTTTCAATTTCTTTTTTCTAAAGGGGGCCTAAATAAAGATAGCAAAGATTAAAGAAAATTTTAAATTTAAAAAACCAAAAGAGGGAAGAAAGACTAAACAAAAAGTCTTTTGTGGTTTGGGATATGAAAACAATAAGGGGGGTTTTAAAAGTAAAAAAAGATTAAAGAGCTTTTGCAATTTGGGAAGTACGCAAAATTTTTACACAGACAAGCTGTGAATGGCTGGGTTTACTCTTGAATGAATGCAGCAGGCAGATTGAGCATGGAACCAACTCCACTCAGCTCATCTATAATAGATGGTGGACTAATAGCCTCCTACTGAGGGAGGCAGCAACATGCTGAATCCATACAGAAAATACCATACAGACAGCTAAATGGATAACCTTATGACTTTATACATCCAGCAACTGAAATGAAATAATTTAACAGCAAGATGAACAATAAAACGTACAAATTTATTGAGAATTAGAGGGGCATTTAAATAGTTTTCCCTTTCTTTAGATCACTCCATGGGACCCATTTTGTTTGGTATAAAAGAAATTAGTTATTTAAAACGGGTCAACAAAAAATAAAATTTTTTATCCCCTTTAAAACAACTAAAGGCCCACAAAAATGACAGAGTTAATTTTAAATTTTTGGTGTAGATAAATTTGGGAAAAATAAACCCAAATAAACCTTTGAACTGGATGGATTGCCCTTTAGGGTGCCCCTTTATGTTACTGGTTTTTGGGTTTGGGCAAAATTTCCGGGAAAAAAAACTTTTGCCAAAAATTAGAAAGGTCCTATCCAGAAGTGCGCTGAAAAGCTAGTCCATGCTTTTGGGGGGGGAAACTTAAAGGGCCCTGGACTATTGTAATTCGTTACTTTCGGGGATGCCAAAAAATGGATTTAAAAGGGGGCCTTAGGGGAATTCAAAATGCTGCGGGCAAGATTTCCCTGATGAAAAAATTAAAAAGAGATCATATTTCCCCTTTACTTTGGGCTTCCCTTCAGGCTCCCTGTTAAATCCAAATGAATTTAAAAATTCTTACCTCACATATAAAGCCCTTTAAATGATTTAGTCCATCATACTCAGAGATCCGATTTTTTCCATACGTTCCGAACAGAGCACTTCGATCTCAGAGGGCAGGTTTACTGGGGGTTTCCCTGAGTTTTCTAGAAGTGGGAATGGGGAGGGCATAATATTTTGATCGGGGTCCTTTTCCGTGGAACCGGGCCTCCCAGTTTTGTCCATGGGGGGGGCAGGGCACCCTGTCTACTTTTAAGGCTGGGTTTAAAATTTTCCTTTTTTTGAAAAAAAGGGCTTATGTTAGAGTGGCTTAGGTACCCCTGGGGTTTTTTCGCTATTTAAATGCTGCAAATAGTTTTAAGGTTGGGGGGGGAGGACAAAATGAACCACTTTCCCCCTCTTCGCCACTTTCCCTCAAACACTCCCCAAATTTTTTGGTTTATTTGCTGTTTTTTTGGCTTTTTAAATTTGGGGTTTCCTTTTTTCTTTTTCTTCTTTTTCCTTTTTAGAAGCTACACCTGGCCTGATCTGTGTTTTCCCTTTAAACACCTTTTCGGGGAGAGGGGCACGTCCGAGCTTCGGGCCTTGGCAACAATTTAATGCTCACCCTCTTCCCGATGATCCACAGGGGCCCTTTTTTTTGGAGTGTTTAACCCTTTCTTTTCCCCTTTAAGACAGGGCGTTTGGACTGAACTTTTACTGGGGACTAATTTATGGCTTTTCTTTAAAAAAAAATCAAACCCCTTTAAAAAACGGGCCCTCGGGAGTTATATGTTCTTTCTTTCTAGATGAAAAAAACTAAAGGAGTACATCGTTTTAACTTTTAAATTTTCCTTCCCTTTTGGGAAAAGTATTTTTGGGATCAGGGGCTTCTTTTCTCTTTGTGTCTTGCTCTGTTCTCAAAAAACCCCCAGTCGGTCGGGGGCAGAGGGCCGCTTCCACAACGGAGCCTTGATTCGGGTTGGAGGGTTTTTTCCCTGTTAAAAGGGTTTTTTCCCCTCTCCACGTGGGTTTCATGCAGGCCAGTATGGGGGATTAGTGCAAGTCAAGGGCCATGACTTTCCCACTGCTCTCAATTCTCATCCGGGAGGAGTAAAGGGAACTGGCAATTCCCCCCTTGGGACTGGATGAATTGTCGGGGGTTTTTTTTCCCCTTAGACAGAAAAATTTTTACCCAAATTTTTGGAATAAATAACGAATCTGACGGGCACTGTTAAATGATTAGGTTTAAAATTTGAAAGCATGTAACCGCCCTTTTTTAAAGGGGGCCTTGAGAGACATGGTTGGAATTGGGCCATAGAAAAAACTAAATTGAATTGAATTTTATGTAAGTTTTTTTTAAATTTTCAGAAAAACATTTGTCCAAAAACCTGTCTTACTCCTCCCCTTTTGGGGGGTTAAACTGGGGGGGGTTTTGGGGCGCAGGGGGGGGAAAATTTTCGTTTTGGGTTCGCTTGGTACACGTGGGCGGGTTTCCCGGATCCGGGTATGAAACCGTCCACCGACCCCGTCCCCCTTTATGGTGAGCCCGTTTTGGGAATTGCAAGCATTTATCATGGGATTTTTTATGCTTTTACCCTTTGACAAGCTTTACTTGAGATAGTATAAATCTACATGTTAATGTAAACTTTCAGAAAGTTTGCTTTAAACATTAGCCCATGTTAGCAATAATGCTCCTAACATAACATTTCCACTCAGAAGCTGGACCCATTATGTCCTCCACTGCCTCGGCAGCGCTGGCTTCGGGCATCCTGAGTCAGTGTCTTAAGCCAGAGGCTCGAACTGTTAAGGCCCAGGCCTGCTGGGCTTGACAGTGGCACTGCCAACTTTGTTGGCATGTTTTAAAATTTGTCTGGGGTGGGGTTATGCTTTAACATCAGGTTAAGTACCACTTTAAACTACCACCCCTCCTCCATTAGCTACTTTTTACATAACAGTTTACGGCTACACTGAAGATTATGGTAGCATAAGATTAGCAAAAGGAGTAAGAAACAAAAGTATTTCAATAAGTCCACTGAATTCAGTTAATTTTACACTACCCTATATTATTTTGTAAATGTATTTGCACCAATCAGAGATTTGTGGGAAATTTCCATTTTAAAACTGATTTAGTTTGATCAGTTTTATTGGCCAAGTTTGTGTACACAAACAAGGAATTTGAGTTTGTTTTCCAGCCCTCAAATCATACCAACATTAGCTATAAATATGTACATTTTAGAGGAAATAAAAATAAGGATAAAGTAGAAGTACGTACATGTGTGCGTATGAAGAAATCAGCATCACCACATGTAGTTCCTATAAAACATGATACTGAAATGTCTTTATCTTATAATAGCAGTTGGCATGGTTAGTACACTAATTATCAACATCAGTTGCTGTGACATCTCAAACTAAAGGCCCTCAGGCCACATCTGACCTGCGATGATGCAATTATATCCAGCCCACCAGACAATCACATATAACTGTTGTTAAAAGCCCATCAGTAGGTTCCCACTACATATCTGAAAATGCAGAGCTTCTGGTAGCTCAAGATTAGGGTGCACACGCTGTGTTTGTGGGAGAATCAGATGTTCTTCCCTGAGACAATTCTCATCTTAACGCCACGTCAAGCATGTTTGAATACTCTGGGTGAGGGGTGCTACTTTGACAAGCGAGTTTTCTTGGTGATGAAAATAAAGAAGATAGCACACAGAAGCCATTTTACTGATGCACACCTCCAGAGTGTTCAAGGTATTTTAAACTGTTCAGAACCGTACACCAAACATTTACAAACTTGTTGCCAAGAAACAATGTTAAACCAGCCCCCTGAGACAAAACAGCATGGAAAGAAGAAAAATGAAAATGACTGTTTACATTTTCTTATTATTGTTTTGTCTTTTGCATTTTCTTGCAATATCAAACCGGTTTCTGAAAATACTTTTATTACATTTTATTTATTTTATTAAGACAAATAGAGTTGTTCTGGCAAATATAGTTTAGGGTCCTTCGGTCATTGATTTGACGACCGTGACCCAGAGAGTGTAGATTCGTAGCTTTAGTCTGCTTAATTTAGCTAATTCATCAAAATGTCCCCAACGTGGGTACGACTGGACGTTCTGAGACAAATGGCTCCATTTAGTACCTGAAACACTTATAGAGGGACCAAAACCACAAAAATACAAATAATGAGCATCAGTCTTAGTCTAACTCTCTGTCCTAGATGGCTTGTGTGCCGTCTCTTACTTCAAATAGCTAAGTTTGACTCTTCCTCCATCAGTAACAACTTATGGACTGAAGCGTTTAGTTAATTTGCCATTTTGTTTTAGTTTCTGACCAGGCAGAAAACCCTAAGGGCTGCTTACTGGTTGATTGCTCAGTGCATCTATTCTTTAATATTTTTTTAGGTGTAAAAACCTCACCTAGACTCCTCTGGACATTACATTAGAAATTGTGGCTGTATAGCTCCAGCCTTTTTTCAGAAGGTATTTGGCTTTTCCATGTAGGCAGCTGCAAGTTGAAGTTGAGCTCTAACAGGCTGATTTTAGACCAGTGACTTGTGCATTGTTGGTTCTTTAACATTCTACCTAATATTCCTTCATCTTAGGGATTCAGTTGGGTCAAATGGCTAAAGCTTGGACACTAGTGAGTGTTCCAACAGGACATTAAAACACACATCAAAAGCTCCTGGAGTGGCCATGATATCATCTCAATTTATAATTTGTAGACACTTTTACAGCAGGGTACATAAAACTGGTATAACAAGGGGAATATTGTAAATTGATATATGTTTGATGGTTAATTGTCAAAATTTACTTTATTGCATAGAGTGATTTAAAAACACTATGTTACTAATATGATAGTATTTGTGACAGAGGAAAAGAGAACATTAAAAGGATCTAATAGGTGTGGAAAAGTAGGTGGAAAATGAAAGTGGAACATTGATGGATTAATAACCAAGACATACTGGGGATAAATAGCTTTCACCACCATGGACAGAATCCAAAAGATCTCAGCTGGTCTTAATCAGAGTCTGACACACTCCAGCTGCTCTGCAGGAGGCCTCCTCTTCCTCCTCCTGGTTCTTCACACATGAACTACAACATCACCAGTCCCAATGAAGTCTCCTCACAACGCCTAAACAAAATATTTAACTCACACTGACACACCAGATTCATTTGTGCTGTTTTACTGTTACTTTTATGAAAGGAGAGGAGAGAAAAGGAAATGCAGGAAGCAGGAGAGGAAGTAAAATAAGGCAACTCTCACCTGCTGTTTTTGCGAGGCAGCGGCAAGTCCTGCTGGCAGCAACAAAAAAAAGGAAGAGAAAAAGAGATCAGATTTGTAAAAAAACGAATTCATCAAAACATTTAAAGATGGATAGATGTGCATTTTAAAACAACACAAAAGGTGGAAATGTTTTTACATGAGTGATATTTTATTCAGTTTATTTACATAGCACCAACTCAATGTCTTGTTAAGGCATGTTACAAGCCAAAAAGGTTTAATTCATGTTCAGTTATTAAGAAATATTTTAAATGCGGATTTTTATTTGTGAAAAATTTTTAAAGGTTCAAACAAAGATTAAAAGGGGTGTGAATACTTTTTAAGGCACTGTGCAAGAAGAAAGATACCTTTCACTACTGAAGTGGTTTTGAAAGAGCATTCTGAGCAAAAATATAATAGGAGTGAGTTACAGTTTGGGTGCGCACCTTCCTCAGTCTGCAGGTTCTTCTGCAACGAGATGGGATGGGTGAAGTATGAAAAAGTATAAAGTGCACATATGAAGGTGAAACTAGTAGGTGGTTTAAACAAAAAGTTGCTGAATATGTCACAGCATAGAAATCCACAGTGTGTCACATCGTTACGTTTTAAGTGGACAATTCTGTGGTCAAGTCTCAACAAATGATTTGGGATGTTACTCTCTTAGCTCACAGAACATCTACCTTCTCACAGTCCCAAGGGTCTGGAGTGCGTGCTCAGTATGGGAGATTGTTGCAAGTCTGTGACTCAATGCAATCAGCTGGGTGTCCTTAGATAGAAAGCTCTTTCACCAATTTGAATAGGAAACTAAACTTGATTATTTAATCATTAGGATTATTGAAATGTACCGGTGACTTTGAGGTGATATTTCCTGTGAATAGGCGCTATATAAATAACCTGAATTGAATTAAACTGAATGAGTCTGAAATCAGTTGCAGAATGTCTTAGATTTGCAGTATTCTCTCTGAATTCTTTAAAGAGTTTTTAGCACGTTTTTTTTTTAAATGCTGTCAAATTGTTTTTCTCACTATTATTACAGGTTGCATTATTACCAAAGGTCATTACCCCTAATCACGTAATAAACAACTCAGCCACGTTTTGATGTATTTTCTGTGCTCTTTAATGCTTTTGAATTGGCTTCATTAACTATGGGTGAACACATACATTAAATAAGCAGTACAACATAAAAGAAACACATAACATTTGAGCGCTTCCACTGTATAACTATTTTTGGTCACCGAAGCTCTCTCCGCTGCAGCACCAAGCACAGCACTTAAGAAATCAAAGACCCACCAGGCTTACTGTGCTGTCGATGTAAAATCGTGATTGGACTGTTCGCAGACTGATGTAAATTGCTTCACAGTGACCCTGATCACGAAGAATGAGTCTGACAGCTTGTCCTGATTACTTCAACAGCCATGTGGGGATGCAGATTTCTGTGTTTGCATTTGTCTTAGAATTTTTGACAGCACTGGGTGCCTTCCCGCACCCACTACCCTCTATCTCTTTGGTGCAGACGACTGTAAACCCTCACAGCACCAAATAAAAACACTGGAAGCAGTGCCAGATCTCACGCCATCCCAGCCTGGCATATTGCTAATCCTGCATGCAGAGACGGAGTAAGGCAGGGGTGGAGGGTTGGAGTGGAGGGTGTAAAATTGTTAGTGGGGGTGGTGCTTCATAACAACAGCTTTATCATTAAGTTGGACTTTCTGGTTTGTTAGAGTACTGTCAGCTTTCTGCTGACCACAGTTAATGTGATTACTGGCTTAACCTTAACATAAAGAACATAAGCGAACAATTACGCAAGGACTGGCTATGTGACAACGAAGAAAATTCCTGCAAAGAATTGCATCAAATTTCAAAGGCTACACTGATGTTCAACTGCGTGCCCCCAGGGTTTACATGTTAACTGAGAAAAATATCTCTTCACAAGGATGACTGAATATTCAACCCATTGATCCCTCTTCACTTTGTTTTTCATTGATCTGGCTAACTGGCCCTGAGCTGTCAAAGCCAAGGAGAAGATGACTTACAAGACCAAGATGGATTAAGAAAAGCTTCCATTATTATGTAATGCTGGAACATGCAGGCCCTGAGTAGAAGTATAATGTGCGCCAAAGCAGACTGGGCGTTTTCCTTTCTATAAAAGAGATTATATCTAGGTACGGAGGTTGGAGACACAAAATTAGAAATACAGGCTCTGATATGTATTAAGTCTCCCACTAATATTTGGAAAAATGTGTCATAACAAGTTGTAAAGAAACCACACATTATGTTGTAGCCATCAGCAAGCTCCTGGCCTATATCTGGCTGGATATCAGAATTTGTTCATTTATATTAGTTGTTTCCTGGCACTGGCCCGGCTTTTCCAGTGGGCTAAGCTTTTGGCTTTTCCAGAAGCTTAATTAGCCTGCATTACCACTTTTGATCTGTGTTTAGGATCATTGTCTTCATGTTTCAACCATCTAGCTTTTGATATGAGGAGAAATTCTAGAATTTAGAAGTAATTCACTATTTTCACCATTGCAGCCACTTCAACCCCTCAGCATGATGCTTCCACCACTATGGTTGACCATTATAACAATGTTCTTTGGTTTCTAAACTCTAATAATTGGCTTCTTCAAAGATTCTTCTTGTCCTTATGGCAAAATACTGACTTTGTCTCGTCAGACCATAAATATTTTCCCCAGAAGGTATTTTGGCAGCTAAAATTTTAATTTTGAGGCAGAGGCTTCTTTGTTGTTCAGTACCCTCTTTTACACCCCCTGGTGTAAAACCTGCTTAGCTGTTTGAACCTTTGTGGCTTCTGTTGTTCCCAACCATTCCTACCAATTATTGATGCCTCTGAAGGCAAAGGTTTGTTTTGATGGTTGGAACAAGGACAAGGGCACATGTGAAAACTATTTTTGGAATGTATACAGCAGGTTATCATTATGCTTATGGAATGCCCCCAACTTCAACCATTTTGAGAACTTTAAAAGCAGGGTCTCTTCCAGTAAACCAACCCATTTAAATGAACTCTACAAATTCTGCCAAGAAGATATTAAGCTGAAATGATAACTGGCTCTTGCTAATAGTAAGAAAAACTGTGTGGTTTCCTAACAAATTTCAATAGAAACCATATTCAATTTTGAACTTGCAGGGATTAGAGAAAAGTTTAAATAAATTTAAAGTAAATTCAAATGTGTGAATCCAATTCTTGTTCTAAAAAATGTACTGACATTGATTGGTGTATGATCATTCTACCATGGAAAAATAACACTTCAGATATGTCTTAAGAAGCCTACAATCAACATGATATTTATGTCCACGATTATGATTGTATGTAAACTCATTGTACTTCGCATGGTACCCAGATAAACAAGACACTTCAAATTCATCCTGACTGTGACTTAAAAATTAGGAGCCTGTTGTTATGTTGGAGGCATCACTCAATACATAACACCATCACAATGGCCTTAGCTCCAAAGTTATGTTACAAAATGAATGATTCAATGGATTACTTTTATTGATTTTATCCATCTTCCTCATTTAACAGCAAAATCATCCAAAGACAACAGACAACAATTTTATTTGTTTCCTAGAACTGTCAAACCCAGTCACTCCAGTCTCCCAATGACGTAGGTTAGGTGGTGGAAGAAAAGGTTATCCACTGATTAAAATTCAAAGTGTTAACATCCTGGAGTAAACACTGAATCGACACATCGACACGCTGTTACCTTGAGACGATCAGACCAGCATCACAAACAGCAGCGATCTGCAGCAAATCACTGAAACAGATGCCATATGTGCAAAAACCAGTACATGTTTCATTTATGGCAGACAGAATTTTTTATATAAACGAAACTTTTATTTGAAAAATATTCTAGTTCCATTTACGACCTGATTAGATTTTTTTTAAATAGATGTTAAATAAGCAGTAAACAAAAGATAGTACTTTAAGTTGTGCTCATTCAGGTAACTGTCTTAATTTTTACATCTATGAAATAAACTGTAACTGTATGATAGCCATATGTAAATATGTTAACCAGTAAGGTGGACCATTAAACAAAGTGCAAACAAACTGTTTCTATCTCTGTCTCCTCATATCAGAAAAGGTCCTGCTAAGCATACATGGATATAATTAACTCACCAAAATGAATTGAAGCCATCCTTTTTTGTGTCAGCTTCCATGTTATACTAAGACAAAATTTGTTGATATTCACTGCTGAGAACAAGTCTCAGATTTCTTCTGTTTGTTTTTTGTCACAATTTAATGTTTCAGATCATCAAATAAAGGTTAGCATCAGAAAAAGATAACCTGAGTAAATACAAAACGCAGTTTTGAAGGAATAAAAGCTATCGAGACCAATGTAGCCCTATGTAAAAATATGAATCCGTTTATTTAAATCATGAATTTCCTGTGATTAGACACGTTTTTGGTTTAATTAAAACTATCCACACCCAGGCCAGATTGATGCCTGACCTGTAGAATAAAGAAATAACTTAAAGAGAACCTGCCTGACAACATGATGTAGGCTAAAAGGTCTCCAAAGGCAACACACCATCCCCTGATCAAAATAAATTGTAAAATCAGATGAGAAAAAAAATCCATTAGCCTGAAAAGAGCCTCCAAGCCATTTAAGGCCCCGGGACTCCAGAGAACAACAGTTACCCACAAATGAAAAAAACATGGACCAGTGGTGAACCTTCCTAGAAGAGAACATCAAACCAAAATTACTACAAGAGCACGTCAGAGACAGAAAAAAAACAACCAAACAAGAACATCACATCAGCAGTCAAGACAAATTGCTAAAACTGATGGAACCATGAATTCTGCTCTCTGGCAAAAAACAACATCCTGGAGGAAGGAGAAAATCTGGCCATTAGCTCGAGCAAATGTGGGATATGCAGCAGGACAATCATCAAAACACACCAGAAGACAACCTTAAAATAGCTCAAAATAAAAAAGAATGAAGATTTTGGAGTGGCCTAGTTAAAGTACAGGCTTAAATCCAATTGAGATGGCCTTCATGCTGAAATCCATCCATTGTGGCTGAATTAAAATAATTCTTCAAAAAAGTGGAACAAATTCCTCCACAATGATGTAAAACACTCATTGCCAATGATCTCAAATGCTTGATGGCAGTTGTTGTTGCCAGTGGTTTCACAGCCAGTTATTAGGTTTAGGGGTTGATAACCGTTCCCCTTATTAAAGTTAAAGTAGTTCTTTCCTAAACAGAAAAACAATCTTCACTGAGTGAAGCAAATAATGGGCAACAACGCTGCCAGAGCTGTCGCCATGGCCCCAAGTCTCCCTATTTCATTAAAGTAAGGATAAGAAGATAATATAATACGAATGATGCAAGCTCCTTTTCTCACATGTGGGTCTGACTACATATTCTGAAGGCTGTGCTTCAAAATAAATCCTCCTGTGGTTTAATTATCTTTTTGGAATAGTGTGCTTATTGCTCATTGCATGGCTGGTTTTCCCACATCACTGCATTCACTAAAGGAAAACTAAAGCAGATGTTTGACGCTGATGTTTCTGTAAATCTCAAACTAAATGCTAATTAACTTTTCCATCGATGTAGGTTGAGTGTTTACATAATGCCACACACATGAAAAAGCTGCTGATCCCATGCAACTTTGTACTACATTTCCCAGTTGAGCAACAGCTCATAGTTTATCCAGGTTTAGCTGGATCCTCGGGACAAGAGAGCTGAGATTTGAATTAAGAAATTATAGTCTGATCCCTTTTAGCCCCTGGCTGTCGCTCTGACAGGGCTAGCATGTGAGCACGTGTTTCAGGGATTGCGTAAAAATAAAAGAGGCAGTGCAAACATCTGTCGGCTATTTAGACGTTCCTACTAGAGCGGTGATTGTGCCACTGTGGTAGAATATCTGTGGCCTATGCAAAAGTATTTCCACATACAAAACAAGAGTGAAGCAGGGAATTCTAACAGAAAACCAGTAGATTGTCTTTTCATGTAAAGGCATGTTTAATTTTCACAACAAAGCTTTATCCTGTTTAACTGATGCATTCATGGATGTCTTGCAGCTCCTTGCAAAGCGATTCATAACCCTTCATATATTTGTCACACTTTCAGCACAAACGTCAACGTACAATGCCGACAAAAAGCAGTTACCCTCTCACAGATTTCTTGTTTTTGGTGTTTTCGCTTTTTAAGCCAAGAAGCCAAGCGTGTTTGAGTTTAAGGTCATGAACTCTGTTGATTGAACATGTTTGTTGGAACCGTGAGTGCAGCTATAAATACAACAAAAGGTGGTTAAGGGGAGCTGAATACAATCTTTTCAGATTTTTTTGAAAACCATGGATCCTTTTCTTTCCACTTCCCAACTGTGCACTACTTTGTATTGGTCTATCTCATAAAATTTAAATAAAGTACACTGAAATTTGTGGTTGGCACATGACAAAATGTGAAGAATTTCAAGGGGTGGGGATACTTTTGCAAGACACTGTATGTTTGAGCACATTCTGGGGTGCTGTATTTCTAATTTTCTAGTGCTTTACCTTTCAACGGTGCAATTTACTTGTCATCTCTAAGTGAGAATATGATGGGATGGAAAGCAGCCTTAAACTTCAGCAATGTAAGGTCAGACAGGGACAAACTAGATGCAGACAGTAAAGGCCAGTGAATCCTCTGCTGCGCTACAGCCATAAAAACCTTTTTGCAATGTTGTGCCCTTCAGGACACACTGGCTGCACTAAAGAAATTAGAAGAGAAAAAGAAAAAAAAGAAGGCACCCCCTGGTTATGAGAAAATAAGATTAGCAGAGCAGTATAAATATAGAGTGCCCTGCTCACTCATGATGCTGAGACCATTCATTTTGTAGACTTTGTCCTCAGAGTAATAGCAGAGAGCTGGCTGGGAGACAAGCAGGGATCAATCAGAGAGTGTTAGCCTGCCAAGAGAAAGTGACCAGACCAGGAATCACCTGCAGCCATGACTTACTAACCACTAAGAGTCTGACTAATGGAAAAGCTTCACAAGCGTGGGTGGGAAAGATGACCAGCCTTCTGTTCCTAATAAAACCTTTGTGGCTCTTATGCATTAAAATTGGGTAATACAACTTTAAAACTTTGAGCAACACATCTATCTAAATAAACAGGAACAGATCATGAGAGATGTGACTGCCTCTATGAAAGGAGAGGATTTAAGTCCTCGTGGTTTCCTAAGTTCTGAGACACCATCTGCTGTGTCATTTAGCTAGTTAAATGATTATCTTCATGATAGCACAGTATGAAATACACTAAAGAAATGTCAGATCATTACAAAGGAAGAGGTTTAAGGTTTGCAAACAAATTGCAATATATTTGGAGCAATGCTCTTAGGACAGACGAGACCAAAGAGCAAATGTCTGGCCAAAATGCACAGTGTTGTGTTTGACCTGACCTGAAAACAGAATATCAGCACAAAGACCTCATAGTGGCTGTAAAGCATGGTGGTGGAGGTGTGGTGATTTGGTCTTGTTTTCATATAATCTCATGGATCAATACAAATAACACAAACAATTATTAAGCGAAAGGAAAGTAATTAATTGTTTTCAGTTTGTTCTACAAATAAAAATCTGAAATGTGTGGTATTCATTTGTATTTAACCCCTTTACTCTGATACTCCTAAATAAAACTTTGCTGTAGGCAACAAGATAGCCTCAATAGCATTAACACAGTTTAATCCATCCATCATCTGAAAATGGAAAGAGTATTGCACAGCTGCTAACCTAGCACAACAAGGTCTTCCAGCTAAACTTCCAGACTGAACAAGAGAGAATTAATCAGAGAAGCAATCAAGAGGTCCATGGTAACTCTGGAGGAGCTCCTGAGATTCACACCTCAGGTTTAAGAAACTGCTAATAGGACAACAGATTTTTGGAGTTGTGTACTCCAAAAATATAATAACACCGCGCGTCACACCAAAAACATCATGCCCACTTTGAAATATAAGGGTTGCAGCATCATGTTGTGGGGATGCTTTTCTTGAGCTGGGGCAGGGAAGCTGGTTAGCAGTGATAGGAAGATGGATGAAGGTAAATCATGCAAGAAATCCTGTGATAGAGGCTGCAAATGAGATGAGACAGCCCTAAGCATACAACTAGAGCTACAATAGGTTAAACCAGGGATGTCCAAAGTGCAGCCCGGGGGCCAATTGTGGCCCTTGGAATAACTGTGTGACCCTAGTTCAAGACTGGTAGAAATTTGGCCCTCCAGCTAATGGAGCTGCTGCGGGACACTTTTTGTAATTTTTTAGGATTAGATTTTCAAGTCAGGTCAAGTCAAGTCAAGTTTATTTATATAGCGCTTTTCAGCAACAAGGCACTCAAAGGGTTGTACATGAGGAAAAACATTACAATGATACAGAAAATGAAACACAGAAAACAAATCAAATGACATTAATAATCCTTGAGGGTTTACTGGTAAGACCTGGTTCTAATCCAATCTTTGTAAAAGAGGTAATTATCTAATTAAGTCCTCTGTGGTAAGGAATTCATCCTGTGCTAGAAGAAAAATTATAATATTAATCCTTGAGGTCACTGGTATGAGGCAGCTGTGGTCCCATCGTTCAAATAGTAACAGTCATGGGCACTCACTGAAGTCTAAGTAGAGAAGCTGGGTCACTGGTAGGTCCAAACTCTAAAATACTAATAATATTTGGCTTTCACTGGTCTGAAATTGTTGTAAAACAATCCTTCTAAGAAATCTATGAATTCTTCTAAGAGATCTAAAAATCTCTGGTCATTGGTGTAAAAACAGCTGTAGTAAAATTTTTCAAATACTAATAATATTTTTGGGCTTTTGCTAGTAATCCTTTTCTGAAAATCTGAAAATTATGGGGAAAGTAATGAATCACACATTTAGGTAAAATAAGATAGGGGGGGAAAAAAAAATCAAATTTTCTGACTCTATTATTTAGCAGAATACAGTCCTGAAGTAGTACAAAAAAAACCTCAGCAGGGGTAAGCAACACACACATAAGTAAAGATTTGAAAAGCTACGGTGGAATTTAGGGTGCAAATATAAAGCCTGAGAGAGTTTTGCAAGAATTAGACTGTCAACACTGATAGAAGCACCATTGTCCCTTGAGAAGAGAGGTGGAAGTTTTTATCAATCGGGCTGCAATAGTCCTATCAGCACACAGCGGTAGGGGAGTGCTGGGGAAGAGCGTCATGTTTATATAAACATCCAGGAAATATTTTTGTCGATAGCCAGTTGGCAGAAGTTGCCAAGGCACATTGGGGGCGCCAGATTTGAAAAAAAATAAATGTTTGGTTCAGGCATTTGTGAATTTCAACTACCTTAAGAGTTTTATGGTATTCCCCCAAATTGCGAATCCAAAATAGCCAAATTTTTCTGATACTTTCCGCAGATCTCAAGCGTAAAACTTCTCCAAGATTATATCCTTTAACCTCTGAGTCCAACTGCTCCAGGCTGCGATTCTGTTCAAGAATCGTGTCCAGCTTGCGATTCTGCTCTCTTAACATTTCAGTCTGAGTTTTTGATTGCTCTACAGAGTCAATCCATCATCTCAGGCAGCTTTTGAATGCTTTAAAACCCCGCCCACGTTTTTGGCGAATCACTCAATAAGCCAGGTAAACCCCCCCAACCAAAAAGCAGAAATCCTGTTATCAAATTCCAAAATTGTACACATTCTCTACGTCCTTGACCGACATCGTGGTCAGGCACACAATCTTCCCATGCTGCCAAGAATCCATGTGTATCTAGAGAAGAACTCCCCGTCGGACAAGGGGTTTCTCCTTTCCCTGTTTCCCGTCGAAAAAATTTGATCAATTATTTGAGAGACCAGCTGACCAAATCCATAATTTTACAAGTTTGGAGGATATGCAAAGCGAGGCTCTGAGAAAAATACAGACAAAAGCAGAAGCAGGGATCAGCGGGGAGGGAGGGAGAGAAAACGCGTGTGTCTTCCACCGAGAGAAAGAGAAAAACATTTTCAATGACAAATTTATATCTTCATAATTAGAAAATGTTATGTACAACAAAAATATTTTGGTTTCATTAGCCATTTTCTTTTTTTTTTCATTGTAATATCATAGTAAGTAGGGCCAAAAACATCCAGGGACTTTTAACTTAAAAACAGACTTGGGCACCCCCATTCATTAAACATGGCTAAATCCAGCAGGGGTTTTTGTGTTTTGTTGCTGGGAATAGACTAAAAACATTTTCTAGACCAACAAAAGAGAAAGCATTCAAACCTAAAAAAAGTCAGGAAAACTGTACACCTTTCTTTATTAAAACAAACATCTGAGACCTTTTTGTTAGATCTACAAAAAAATGTTCTACCTTGTACTAATAAAATATTGCATGTTTAATATATTACTGAGCAGGTAAAAAAGAAAGAATTCAAAAAAAATGATTTACGCTTTAAGTTGGAAATAAAAATGGCCCCCTGAGTACTTTCAACTTGGAGATTGCGGCTCATGCTGCAAAAAGTTTGGACACCATTGGTTTAAACGGTAACTACCCCAAAACCTCAATGAACTGAAGCACATGTAAAAATGAAGGAGGGTCGAAAGGGTTCTGAGAGGCTCATGAGCTCATGAGGCTTTGATGCTTTGGTTGGTTTTGGATCCATTTGTTTTCTTACACTCTTTCCAAAATTTGGTTTATACATTTGATACATTTATGATTAATTTTTCTTCATCTGATTTTGATTAAAAGCTTTAGATCTGGTAAGGACTGGGATTTTTTTCTCACATCCTTGAAACATGAAACATGAATTCTTGTTGCAGTGTTATTAGGTGGCACAAAGGTCATTCTCTTTTAATGTTAGTCATGTCAGAGAAAAAGCATCATGGTTGTGACCCCTGACCTCAACTGCAGAGAAGAGGGGCGTGTCACCATATGGTGCTGAAAGAAGGACCAATGTGTGTTTGTGTTAGTGAGAGAGAGAGAGTGACGGCTGGGATGATGAGACCCAAGGGATTGACACGACAGCTTAACAGAGCATACAAAGCCAATCAGTTGTCATCATACACACACAAAGCCATAAAGATAACATATGAACGTGAAATCTGTGTATAATCAAGTTAAATGCACACACGCTTTAAACTGTAATTATTATTGGGATTTTCTGTGACAGATCGACACAAAATAGGGCATTATTGTACCGGCCCGACCCTTATACTACAGCCAAAGCTACAATGGAAAGGTTTCAATGAACACATATTAATGTGGTATAATGGAACAGTTGAAGTCCAGATCTAAATCCAATAGAGAATCTGTGAAAAGATTTGAAAACAGATGTTCACAGCTACTCTATATCCAGTCTGACTGAGACTTTTCGAGTTTGACTGATGGACATGATTTATTTTCCTCCCAGCTCCTGTCATACATCACATCACCAGCACACAGAGCTGAGCAATCAGGATGATAAGAAGTGAAATCATCAGCACACCTTACTATAACCCTCCCTTCACTTCTCTAAAAGCCCTCTCCATCTTGGCACAACAATAGGGGGTACAGTTTCTTCCACTTAGCCCACAGGTGTTATTCTGACTGCACCTTCATGATTCTCCTTTCAGTAACTGACTCCGCCAAAATCCAGATGAGTTTGAGAAATTAAACGCACTCAGAGCAGTAGGAAGGTGCACACAGGCACATCCGGCCCATGCACTGTGCAGAAGCTCACAGGAAGCTGCTGCACGGCCTGCAGGCTGCTCATCTCTGCTCAGTTCACTTGACAGAACTGCAAAGTGGTGGAGGGAGGGGGGAGGGTGGGGGTATGACCCCTGGTTACGTAGGCTGCCTCATAATGGATGAGCACAGTCATCTGAACGCATCAGATCAGCATGCATCAGTGGCCATTCATCCCAGTAGATTTCCTCAAAGAGAAAGAGCAGCATGGAAAAGCAAAACCCTAAAATTAAATGAACTAGAGCAAAACTACGCATCAGAAAATAAAATGCATGTGACCTGAATAAGTACAGAAATTTCCTGTCTTGGAATGGAATCAGGTAATTTGTCTGTGAAACCCTATAGGTGTATGTGAAAGAGAAAGGTAAAAAAAGCCTTCTGTTGAAGAACTTTGTTTTGCTTAAGGTTTAATTAATTGGCTTTAATCTGAAAAAAATTTTGCAAACTCAGTCATAAATATGTCTTTGCAAATTAAGTCAAGAAATAATTGATTTTAGTCAAATTACCAATGGCACATTTATTGACACCCCTGCTGCCAAAACTGTGTACAAGACTTAGGTCTTCTATAATATTCTATAACATCCATTCTTTGTTGCACAATCTAGATCATCCAGAGTCCGGGGTCCTCTCTTATGCTCTCCACAACGAAACCACCATGAATAGTTTAGCTGACCGCTCAGGTTTTCTGCAGGATTTAGGTCTGGGAACTGAGATGGCCATTGAAGAAGTTTGGTGACTCATGTCTCCATTGATTTAACTATATGGTTTTTTTATTCTGTTAAAAGGCTATATGAGAACCTGATTTCGCTTCACTAGTAGGCTCCACCAGATTTTAATTCAAGATCTCCTGGTATTTTAAAAAGTTCATGATGATATGCCTCTAACAAAGTTTTCAGGGCCCTTGGGAGAGAAACAAGCAGTGGGCATAAGGTGTATTTTCACAGTCATCATTTGCTTTATGTCAAACCAACCTAGACTGTTTGTTGCAGCATCAGGGAAGCCAGTCAGAGCTAACAGAGCAATTGATGGAGCTGAATACAGGGCAGTTGTGGGAGAAAATCTGTAAGGAGCGGCAGAAGACTTAAGACTGTTTGAATGACCCAGTCAACAACCAAACCTGAATCCAATTGTGAATGTCTGGTAAGACTTGAAAATCTAGGGTCATAGTTTCTCTCGATCAAATCTGACTGAGCTGGAGCTATTTTATATCACATCACCACAGTATTTCAAAAGGTACCAACAATTGTGCCATGTGTGATTTTCTTAAAAAGATGTGATCAATTTAATGCCTGGATCTTTTAAAATGTTGCTGTGCGAGATTATGCTACTGAAATAATAGACTGAATCTTTATTAAATTTGGTGAGTAAAAAATGTTTGAGAAGCCTCTAACAAATGTTGATAATCTTGTCGACAGCCATCTTTCATAACTGCCACGAAACTAGATCTGCTTAGACAGTGTTGAGGAAAATAATGTACCTTTCTAGTCTATGCAAGATGCTATGTGTGGAGGAAATCTAACACTGGATATCACACTGAATATATTATCCCTGCTGTGAAACATGGTAGTGGTAGAATCATGCTGTGGGGTGGATGGGTCAAACTGGATGGGATGATGGATGGAGCTAAATACAGGGTGATGCTGGAAAGATCCTGAAAAGAAAACCTGTTAGAAGCTAAAAAAGACTTGAGATGGAAGTTCACCTTCCAGTATGACTCTACACATGCAGTGGAAACCACAATGAATAGTTTGGACTGAAGCATATACATCCAATTGAGAATCTGTGGTAAGACTTAAAGATTGCTGTTAAGAGACATTCTCCATACAATGTGACGTTTGATGGGATCCTCCTTTTAAATGCCCTAAAACTAAACCCAAATCCTAGTCTTCTGGTTCATGATAAATGTAGATAACAGGATGTCAAACAGGCTAACCAAGAGTTGGAAACAAGGAGGAATTTTAGACTAAGCAGGACTCGCACGGCTCACCTGCAGCCTGCGACGCCTTATTATTCCCGAGTCATCCATGGCGAAATGAAGTGAGCAGGGGTTCCCCTTACTAAATCAATCCTTTGACCCTTAACTGATATGTTTCTTTGAGAAAGCAGGGCGTCAGCATCCGATCCGCCCGAACTCCACGAACCAAATGCGGGGGAGTCCTGGCGCACTCCGAACGGGACCGGGGTCACGTAGAGGAAATCCGCGGGCACACGCACATATCAAGCGATGCCATTCTCTCTCTGTCTCTAGTAGAAAACAAATCTCTCCTAACAAAGCGACAATGCAGCCCCCTTCGGCTTAGTTTGCGATCTGCGCCCTGTCTCCTTTCTGCAGACTGACATGCTGCCCTCTACGCGCTCAGAGATCCTTCTGTTCTCGGACCATCCTTGACATCTTGCCAGAAATCTGCGGGCTTCGGTGCTGTCCAGCTGGGCGTCAGAAAGGCCTCTACGGTCCCCTCACAATAAACATCCAGCTTTCACGCAGGATCGTCCGAATCAAAGTTCATGCGCTTTTCTTTTATTAGAGCCAACGATGTGCCAGCGTGTCTTCACCTCTGAACACAAAGAGCGACGTGTCCAAAGCGAAAACAGTTCTAACTCATTAAGGATGCATCGTATAGGAGCTTCACTGCTTACTCTCACTGAGCTCCTCCGCTGGGCTGCTGCTGATTCGCTGCCGCTCTGCTTGTTTTCTCCCGTACACATTTAGCGCCTCCTCCTACAAACACACATACAGTTCACTCTCTTCTTTCATTCATTACTAGTTGTTTTTTTTCCTTCATCTTAACTTCCTGGGAAACAGATGCAGTGACCGAAGCGAAAAGCAATAACGCGATATCTCTAATGTTCCCTGGGATTCCCTCTCGCCCCTCCTCCTCTGTTTCGGAGCAGTGGAAGGGTTCTCCTTCATTGAATGTGGTGAAAACCCAGCCCTCATCCCACTCACTCAAAGCACTATGGGGCTTTAGCTAGCTGTAAGGGCATGCAGATCATCATCATTGCAAGATCTGCTGATTGGTTTGTATAATATTGTCCGAGGAAAAGTGAAAACCTGGACACAACTAAATATCTGGTCTGGAATTCAGCACCATAGACAGCGGTACATGATTAGCACGGTAGCAAGAATCCTGCTTTTTACACATGACAGACAGCTTTGTTGCCGAAAATAAAACGGTGCAGATTGACACTATAGTACCTTGCAAAATTATTAACACCCCCCTGAACCTTTTCACATTTTGCCACGTTGCAACCTCAAACTTTATTGGATTTTAGTGGCATTTTATGTGATATACCATAAAATCCATAGATGTGAAGAGGACAGAAAAAATGATACATGGTTTCGCAAGTTTAAAAACTAAAAGTTTGGAAAGTGTGGATTCCATTTAGTTTCCCATGAGGTCCCCTGTCTCTAATGAAGAAAAGTGTTCCCAAAGTATGATGCTGCCACCACTGTGTTTCATGGTAGAGATGAGTGTTCGGTGTGAAATGCAATATACGTTTTTGTATCAAACGTATTTTTTTCTCCTTGGTGAAATAGTTACTTCCCTCTTTCATAAAGGCCTGATTTACTAAGTGCATGACTATTAATGGTCCTGTTAACATTTTCTACCAACTGAGAAATGTGAATACTTTTAGAAGGCACTATATTGTTTTTCCTTATGTGTTTTGGTCCATCACTTTCCTTCAAAAGTGTCATAATTCGAAGAGTTATTATGTTCTTCTAATTTACTTAGAACCCAGTTAACCATACAGTCATGTTTTTGGACTTGCTGGAGATTAGGACTTTCACACAGCTTTGATGCAACATATGGTCCGGCATGCCCACACAGCAATAACCTCATCAGTGCCAGACTCCAGGAGATCTGCAGGGGAGCATCCAAGAAGCTGAAAACAGCCCACGCTGACCGATCTGGGAAGTGACAAGAAAGATTGTTGTTGTTGATGATGTGTTCAAACAGCAAGCTTATTTATGCTTTGTTGTTGTGGTGGTGTTTGCTTCCTGAAAACAATATAAAGGATATTATGGATATTAAGACAATGTATAATATATTATTTTTAATGAAAACATTTAGACACAAGATTAAGTTTTTAGTTTCAACCACAAAACTCAAATATATTTCATTGGAATTTGATGTGATAGACCAAGATAAAGTAATGCGTGGTACTGATTTTTTTTAATTATTACAGAGCAGCTCAAGCCCAGTTTGACTGAAAGGAGAGAATCTATTAACTTATTTTTTTCAAGTCTTGCCAATGATGTTTAACTGGATTTAGTTGAATTTCACTTAGACACATTACAATGCTTTGACCTAAACAACTTCCTTGTTGCTCTGGCTGCATGGTTTGGATTGTTGAATTGCTGGAAGTTCACCTTCTGCCCCAGTCTCAAGATTTATGTTGCCTCCAGTTGGTTTTCTTAGTGTATTTAGCTTCATTACCCTATCCATCAACTCTGACCAGCCTTCCTGTGTCTACTGAAGGAAAAACATCCCCATAGCATGACACTGCCACAAACATTTTTCATGAATAATGATTGCATACATGACTACAAAAATTAAGTCCCCCTTCGGTGCTTTCAAAGGATTTAGAAGGGAAGGTGGCAGCTGATAACTGCAAATCAAATAAACTAAAAACTAAACTACTAGTTATACTAAGCTATTATTTCACAATTGGCGTACCCTTATATATAAATGTATATTTCAGTCTCATTATTAAAACATATTACTTTCCTGATCTGAAAGAGCAACTTCTCTTTTTCAACAAGCTTTACTTATTAGAAAAAAATGAGAGAAATAAATTATAAAATATATTTATTCTCAAAATCATGATATTAACATTTTAATGATTTAACTGGATCTAGTCAGTAAAGGAGTCACAAATTTGCTTTGTAGTAACAACACCAATATTTTTCAATGATTAATCAACTAAAAAAAAAACATAACACTTAACAAATATAAACTAACTTCTTAAAGGGAAATTCTGAAAGGAACTAACAATGAAGGTTCAGAGTGCCAGTAGCTAATTAAAGATTTATCTTTATCAAAATACTTGTCTTTCTGGCTTTGAAAGGTAAACTCAAAGTTTAACTTTCAATGCATAGTTTGAATTTCTATATATTCTGTCTTTAATCTAGAGTAAGTTCTGAGAGCAAAAATAGAAAAATTCGGACCGAGAAAAACCTTAAAGCCTGACAGTTTCTGACTCCAGAACTAGAGTTCTTCCAGATGGATCAGACAACTCTTTACTTTTTTTGGAATCAACTTACCTCTAAGTGTCATCAGTTCTTGGCCCTCCTTCTTTCAGCTGAAGGAACTGTCAGCCTTTCAGCTTCCAAGCTGTTCGGTCTCCCCAAGGAGGTCACTCTAATTCTCTAGTGTAAAGTTTGGATATCTCAGTGGTTCCTTGCTTTAAATTCACAATTATGACCAGCTCAATCTGGCTAAATAAGTTATATTGTGTCTCTAACACTGGTGCATGAAGGTACAAATAAAACTACTGGAACTTCACTTGGTGCTGGTTCTGTGTGTCCATCAGTCAGTCCATCATAGTGTCGCAGTCTTTTTCCACAATGACTCCGCAGGGAGAGTTCACAGACATTCCCCTATTGTAATATCATCAGGGGTGGGGGAGTGTAGTACACGTGTATTCATTTCAGACCTTCTCTTAACTAAAGCAATGTGTCAAATTAAAGACATCACTGACTGAACAAGATCATTCATTATTTTACAGGTATTGACATGCATCTAAATAAGCACTTTCACATTACAGCTTAATAGAAATTGCATTTTGACAACCTCAATAAAAAGGGAATAAAAGGTGATTTCAGCTCAATGTGATGTTATGATAAAGGCCATCTGCGTGGTCTGGGTCAATGTTTTTTAAGCATCTTTTAAATATTATTATTAATTTTAGGCCCTTTATCCCTTACTACTGTCCCAGTGTCCCTCAAACAGAAACAATGTCCTGCATTTGACTAGGTCAAATTCTGATAATTGAATTATTATAATAGCTTTTTCAAAATGTAAAGAAAGCAGAGCTGCGGTCATCATCACAGAGCTGCATCAGCTGTCAATCAAAATACGCAGCAGCATCCCATGTCATGACCAACCTGCGCACCACGATGGTAGTAAAATAAAACTTATATAGCTTACATCAGTATGCAGAATATAATGGAAAGTATGTGATGGAAAAGAAAATGCATCTACAACAAAGTCTGGGAAACAGCTCATAACTGGGTGAGGCCAGTGAAAGGTGATCTCTGAGGGAGTTTTATGACGTTTGTCAAAGTTATTTTTCAATTTCACACGGAGGCGAGCACAATGTGGAGCGACACTGTAAAAGTGAGTCATACAAGAAACACACAGCTGAAAAGGCCGCCTGCCGATCTATGGAGTCACTTTAACTCAAACCCAGAGATGACTGCCAGACAGACAAGGTAACAGAGATTACCAGTGTTAAACTCTAACTTTAAGCTTGTAAAGATTTCTTCAAACTTGTGCTACTTCATTGTTTTGTGCTAACAGGCAAAGCAGAGATTGATGAATGTAATGTGAGATCTTTGTTAAATTAAAATTAATGACATCATAATAGTGTTGGCAATGTGTCCCACAACGTTCCTTAATAAGCATCCTCGTTGTCCTGCATTCGATTTTTTGATATCTAGTCAACAGGACAATGCTTCAGAAGACAACAGCAAATCTCCAACAGAATTGATAAAAAGAAAAAGAATCAAAGTGTTGGAATGGCCCAGTCAAAGTCCAAGGCCTGATTAAATTATTTTGCTTGCCTCTAATAGAGCTATCCAGAAATACATGAACTGAGGCGATGTTTTGAAGAAGAATGGGCAAAAAATCCTTCGTAAAGATGTGAGGGACTGATCAGGTCAGACAGAAAGTGACTACTTTAAGTTATTGCTGTTAAGGGTAAAGATATTAAATCATGGGGTGTGTAGTTTTTCCACAAACACCATTTTCACTTTGGTTCAATCTTTAATTGAGAAGATATAATATTTAATATAATCTTGTAAACCCTAAAATTCAGAGGGGGTGTACTTTCTTTTCACCTTGACTGTTTTTTGTATCTGGGATTTTTGTTAAAGAAAAATGTAAAAATAAAAAAGCGTTTCCAAATCATTGTTGTTATTAAATCTCAGTGCTGAAATCTAAAAACATCCTCTGTGCTGCGTAAGTTGAAACTTTCCGAAATCGAGCCAGGAAAAACAGCCCCAGTAAGCAGGTTGTTTTTTAGCTGGATTAAATGGAGCTGTTGGGCCGTTTGGCTGGCAGTCAGAGGGCCGGATCGTCTCAATGCTGATGGCAGTGGTTTGTTCTGGAGCTTGTATGTGTGTAAACCCTTACAAACAGACAAAACTGTCCGCTCGCACCGTCAGGCCCCACTCATCCACACAAAGCCTTGTTCTCTTTGTGCTTCTGTTGTCTATGTCACATCTGTGAGCGATTTATGCGCTACGATGGACATGCTGGACACATATCAGGAGACAGGAGCCTGCTGACTTCCAGGGTTCCTTTACTGTCTGGAAAAAAGTCAGTTAGAGTTATTCAAGTATTTTCCAGATTTGTATAATAATAGAATAAGATAATAGTGTAAGGGAAAATATTTCTATTTCTAGACTTTATTCCCTATCCCATTCTCTAAAATGTAAAACAAGTTAGGATTTTTACTCTGAAAGTATGTATTATAATATATGAAAACATGTAGGAACTTTGGCTGTCTGCTGTGGCAACACTGCACTGATTTTCATTGTAAGGAACATAAAGCAGGCGGAAGTCAGGTGGGGAACACAGCAGGGAGTTTTTTTAATGTGGCCCTGATAGTTGCTGTAGAATGAACTGCTTCTACTGCTGAACAGAAAGATCATGCTGCTTTCATATCCTCTTGCGTAATGAAACCCTAATCTCTTTGACTTTGGGAAAGCAACAGCTGCTCGGCTTGGTTAGGAACATGAGCTCATATCCACTAGTCCAACCAGTGCACTGCAAGGAAATTCTTACTTCTCACATTAGTATGAAATTAAAGGTTTTAGCTGGGATTGAGATCAGTGCTCCAATGCACACCAGTGTCTGAGTCCAGGTTCGGAGTGTTAAAGGGAGTTTCTAAAATGATGCAGAAATGTCCTGGTATAATGTGAAGTTTACTCTCAGATGTGAAAAACAGCCCACCTGGTCCCAATAGGGGCAGGATGTAAGCAGACACATCAAACACCACTCGTGTAGCATTAACTTGTAGTGAGTTTTTAGGGCCAAACAAGGCGCCGCTGTTAGAAAGCTACCTGTAGACAGAACTTTTGTGTTTTAGTGGCATGGCAGATGATGTTCTTGAAATGCTTTGACAGCTGTAACAATGTAGTGCAGCTAAACCTCCAAGGGCAAAACACGGATTGATTACATGGAGAAAAACTTGACTTTCAGCTCCGTTTATTCAAAGCTAGTGCAAAGCTTGCTAGTATAAGGTGTTCTGGTTCCACAGTTCTTGAGAAAATAAGAATACTATGCGCATGGAAATATTAATTTTGATCGGAGATTATTGTCAACCGAACACTGTGAGAATTACGATAGTTCATACAGTAATTCCTCTAATTTTTCAGTCTTAGATGTGATCATAACAAAGCAAAGCAGTGTTGATCCAATGATTGTTCTAGGACAATGCACCCCCCCCCCCCCACCCCACCACCCGCCCACCCCCATCCCCAGCCCCCCTTTAAAAATGAATTTACATTTTTCAAACTGGATCCAAGAGTGTCATACGATCAGGTGATCATATGCACTAAGTTAAGTAGTAATGAATTGCTGTTTGTGTATCCGGTATTCATTCATGAACGGGGGTAATTAAGGTACAAGCGTTGCTTGACTTTCTCTCTGAGGTCTACACAAGCAAATTGTGTTATAGAGAGTTCCCAGCAGAGACCCTGTCTCTACAACGCCGAGTGGAGCAGTTTTCCCAGTCTGAAGGAAGGACAACGGGACTGCATCACCGTGGTTACAGCAGTAACGTGCAGTTTGGCTGGCCGACAGAGCAAGCCGCCCCATCCCACAGCTACGGAGGTTAGCTGAAGCTAACCCTTTGTTCACTGTGGATGTTTCTTCAAACTTCGTCGCTCTGGACAGCTTTCCCTCAGCACGGTTCACCTGAGAGGTTAGGTATTGGCAGAGAGAGAGAAGTAATTTAGAATGAAAGGATCTAAACATTTTATCGTTTTATGAAATTTGGTTTTGTTTGTGTGAAACTCAGCCATCTTAGTGCTAGCAGATTATCTGCAGCACACGTGCTCAGTTTGTGTGTTTTGTGTTTGTTTTAAAGTTAAGAAAAACTTTATTTAAAGGGTGATTTTAAACACAGAAGATCGGCCATAATGTGCCGTCCATGCTTATGCATTTTAACCCTTTTATTAGTGGTATTTTAAAGGTGTGTGTTTGATTCTGATGATAAGCTACAAGCTTCTCTTGTTAGCTTTAACTGCTAACAGCTAAGAACACGTGCTTGCCTTAATATATTAATATTAAATATTAAATAATATATTCATAACTACAACACTCCGAACAACATGAAGAAGGCTAAAAGATCTAAAAGAAGCAACACATCATGTCATATCATCTAAAGAAATTGAAACACAGATTAGAAAGAAAATCCCTGACATCAGTCTGGAAAGCCATTTTAAGGCTTTGGGACTCCGAAGAACAGTAATATCCATAAATAGAGAAAACATGAAGCAGTGGTGAACTTTCCCAGGAGTGGCTAGCCAACTAAAATTACTTGAAGAGTGCAAAAATGAGGAGTTTACAGAAGAACCATCTAAGACAGCAGTAAAGTGAGGCCCAAGGCCCATTTGTGGCCCTTGACCACAATTCAAGAATGGCTTAAGTTTGATTTGCCAACTCAGGCAGTTGATGCAGATACACGAGAAAAAAAGTTAGGTTACAATTTTCACTAATATTAATCCTTTTTAAAAAAAGCTAAAGAAAAAAAAGACAAGTTAAAATCTTCTTAAAATGGAAAAACGTAAGGTGCATCACTAAGTATTCATCTTTAATCAACCATGTTTTTATTTTATTTTATTTGATAGTAAAGAGGAACGCAAACATCCAGTGGCTGAAAAGCATACTATGGTACAAACAATTATTAGGCCTGGCTTTATAAAGCAAGAGTGACCCATATCCACATCCATAAAAACAAAAAACATAATCAAACCGAAAATTTTAGAACGAGACCCTTTTTATGCTATGTTTTACTGATTAAGGCCTGTCCTGTGAACAAAACAATTTTCGGCAAACCTAATAAGTAATGCTTTAACTAATAATCCCTGAAATGAGTTGTAAACATTATTTGAAAGTGTATTAGTAGTGTAGTATTTGTTGTGCAGATGATTTACTTCGTCTCCAGTGTGTTCAGGCTGAATGATTCCCAAGGGGCCTGAGCATCATTTCAAAATTCCAGTCAATTTGTTGATTGGGAAGGGGAGAAACCTTGCACTCTGGATTTTAATATCGCTGATTAATGTCTAGAAATTTAAAAGTGTTTTTAGATGGTTTCCAAAAGAAGAAACCAGTTGTTAAATATAGAAAAAAAAGGTTGTAGTTATAAACTGCTGCCTGTTAAGATCGTTTTGACCTGCTGCTGAGACACCGTGATCTGCTGAACAGGGCTTTTTGCCTGTTTGTAAAATAAAATAAACCAAAAAATAATAGAATAAACACCTTATCTCTGCTCAAGCCTTCGCTTGATCCAGCCGCTAAAAGCTACTATAACAGTTGCAATGGCATGACCTCAAACAGGCCGTTAATACCCGAAAATCCTCCAGTGTGGCTGAATGAAAGCAATTCTGCAAGCGGTGGACAAACATTCCCATTCTTCCTACAAATTGCATTTTGAAAATTAAATTTCAATGATCTGAAATATTTAAATATGACAAAAAAGCAAAAACAGTTAGCAAAATGGATTTCCTTGGTAGTTGCTCAAATAAGCACACAGACAACTGTGCCTAAAGACGTCCATTAAGACGGTGACTCAGTGCAGGAGCAAACAGGAAGTCTAAGGTTTTTGGATTTAGTTCATACTTCGTTAGTCTTGTTTGTTGTATGTTTTTCCAGCGACTGTTTTATTTAAGTACACATCAGCAACGTTACACTGTGTGTACCTGATTGTGTCCCACCTTATGATAAACCCCACCCTGACCCCTAGTGGTATGATTAGGTAGTGCAGCACAGACGCAGCTAAACTGTTAAATGGTTTCTGAAAAAAATAGACCATAATACATTTCAAATCTATATGATATGACATATATGCTGTGGAGTTCAATAAAAATAATAAATAATAATAAAATGGAAAAAATACAGTTTTAAGGAGAATTTATTGAAAGAGAGATTGTTGAAACACATTTTGATTCAATTTAAGCCTTCATATTTCTTTTATAGGTGTCTCTCAGCATGCAACACTTTGGCATGACAATATTTAATCTTTTTACCTTGTAAAAGTGCTTAGATTTTTTTTTCATTATTCTGTGTGATCTCTTGTCCTGCCATTACTGGTATGACCATGCAGGCCTGTACAATCAGAAAGAGACTGGGCACATTTGAAATTCTTGCTGTCCAGTTTTCCACAGAAAACACAAAGGCCAGGACTTCTGGAATAATGTTCTTTGAACAAATGTGTCAAATAATCAATTATTTTGACACCAAGACACAGGACATATTTATAGGAACCAAATACACCATTCTAGGAAAATAACCTCAAACAAGGTCTGAAGCCCGGCGTTGGAAGTTTCATGGTTTGAAGATGTTTTGCTGCAGCAGGAGCTGGCCAGCTCACCGGGTCATGCTGAGTGGGTTGAACATTTCTCAGACTGGTACATGACAAGAAGAGTCTCACTGAAGTTATTTCAGCAAATGGGGATGAGACTAGTTATAAGAGGATTTGTAATGGGATGAGGTGTGCTAACTAATTTAAAAAACACATTTGTGTTGATATCTTTTGTTTAATAAGTAAAACAATGTTAAATTTAATTGTTTAAGGGCAATTAAAAATATTCTATACCAGATATGAAAAAGTTAGATTTGACATCAATATGTGAACATTTTTTAGCAAAGAACTGAATATTCTATGAGGTTTCCTATTTTTTGTGCATTATTACAACCAAAAATCTTGAGATTGTTTTGTATTCTTCTCCTGACTTATACTTTTGTACCACAAGATTCTTTTGATAATTTTGTAATCCTCAGTTTGTTTTTTAATGTAAAGAATATTTGGCGGATTAACAGTGAGGATAGCTTTGATGATTTTTTTAATCCAAATTACCTGGTATTGTAAGACACAGGGTATTTTTTTTACATTTTCCTGGCTTGATTTTGTTGCACTTCGCTTAACTCTGGAAAACCTCTGCCTGTAAGTTGGAATTCAATATAAAGTTTAGGCATGTTTTCTCACTCTGTCACTCAAACAGAAGCTGAATAGCTGCTTCTAGAGGCAGACGTTAATCTGTAAGACAATCACAGGATCATGTTCAGAATTAAACACACACACACACCCATAGATAGAGCGGCTGATTGAATTAGACTGAATTAAAGCCAGGGCGTCAGATGTTGAGTTAAAAGATTTAAGTCAGCCTTTATCCGATGTTTCCAGTCTAATTCTTAGGAAAAGAATTTAATGCCATGTCATTTCTCTATTCATCTCTTCAGTATGAAGGGCCTGCGGGAGAATTAAAACATAAACTTCTATGTTTAAAGCCGTCCTTCCTGTCTTTTCCCCCCTTACTTTAGCTACACACACCCACGGACTGACGTCACCTATCAGAGGAGCAGGCAGGAGCAGCAGGTATTGTGTGTAATCCTGTTGGCTGCAGTGTTTTCATTGTGAACCAGCAGTCACCTCCCCTGCTGGCAGCCCAAAGGCATTTCCCAGCGGGACGTCCCTAAGCTTATATCGGTACACGGCTGTCCCTGACAAATTTACTCTGCAAGAGGATCGGCTAAAACACACAGACGAAATAAAAGACAGACAAAACACAGAATCTGCCAAGTCAAAGAGTCAGTAGTATTACTGAAGCTCTAAAGACAACCAAACTGTAGTTTTTAAGATGTGGTAGGTGAAGCTTGTGAAAATTACTACAATGTTCAAAATATATTTCTGGCCAGACGGCAATATATAAAGTTGAAACCATATATTTGAAACCATATTTTATATTTTCTTTAAAAGATATATGAATATGTTAATTCACAACATTTGAGTTAAGAAAAAAAAGGTTATGTGTCATTTATACAGTGTATGTAAACATCTGACGGGTCAAACAAGGAGAACATTAATCACAGAATCAGCCAAGAGGGTCTTGGTAACTCTGGAGGAGCTGTAGAGATTCCCATGAATATGGCCTTCATATAACAATGGCAAAAAGAAAACCACTCTTGAAAGAAGACCATAAGAAGTTCCTGTTAAAGTTAAAAAGGACACAGTAAATATGTGACAGCAGGTGCTCTGCTTAGAAAAAAAAACACAACCATCAGGAAGGGTCTTGGAGCTGAATCCAAATGGCAGACAGACAGGCAGAAGCAGCATAATATGTTGAGAAAAGTTGACAAATAAAAGACAAAAACTTACAGGCAGGCATGAGGAGAATGAGGCCTGGAACATGGGCAAGAGCCCAGGCATGGACATGTGCAAAACAGTATAATCTGCCAAAGAACAATGAGAAACCAGGAACTTAAGTACAAGGGGAAACAGGTGAGTGGCATAGGAGTAGTGATCAGGCACAGGGGGGCTGAATGTCCTAATTACACTGTGGCTGTGGCAGAGAGTGGAAAAACTAATAAACATGAATGGAGTTGAATAGAAATAAAATAAAACATGGAGAGAATATAAACAGAGAAACTCTAGATGTACAAAGAACATAACATAAGACTAAACTAAGAAACCAAACACAAAAGTCTAAACTCATAAGAGAATATCCCATAAACAAACCCTGAAAAATGAATTGAATTGGAAAACTCACACCAAGGAAAATCAAAACCCAAACCCTTGGGAATTGTGGCAAAAACTGAACCTTTGTGGCCACATTCAAACTCTATGTATGGCAGATCATCCTGAACACACCATCTCCATGATGCTGTGGGTGCTTTTCCTTAGCAGAGAAATGGAAACCATTCAGAATCAATTGGCAGGGGAATTGACCTAAATCCAGGGCATTCCTGGAACAAAACCTTTTAGGGGCTGAAAACTTGAAACTTGGACTGAGGTTGACCTTCCAGGAGGACACAGCCCTAAACAAACACCCCGAGCGGTAACAATATGTGTTAAAACAACGCAAATTCATGTGTTAGAGTGGCTCAGTCAAAGCACATCTGAATCATGTCGGAAATCTGTGCAAAGGCCTTAATTTGCTCATCACAAGTGTTCTGCATGTAATGAGCTTGAGCTGTTGTGCAACAAAAAAGAGCAAAACATTCAGCTTCTACTTGTGCAAGGCTGAGAGAGACATCTCCCAAAAGACTTACAAGCTGGAATGCGTGCAATCATTTTTTTGATTTTTTTTGTTAAAAAATGTAAAAAACCATGCATCATTTTCCCTCTACTTCACTGCGTTTGCCTATTACATAAATTCCCATTAAAATAGTTTGTGATCATAGCATTACAAAATGTGAATGTTCAAGGGGTATGAATACTTTTGCGAGGCCTTATTACAGGAGTTGATAGTTCCTGATGTGATATAGGCATTACAGTGGGCAAAACAATTATTTTTTTCCTACTGAAATGCAGCCATTGTTGAATTCAGAATCCAGTTTTTCAATATAATCAAAACTGTCACTTGTGAAAATCTAACTTTAAAAACATGTGTTGTAATGTTTCAAAAGCTGCTGACAGGCTCCTTCTCTTTCATTTCGATTCAGTTTAGATTTTTGTTTCATTTGTGTCCCCAAAGAGTTGTATTTACCTCCTTTATATTGTATCAGTGGACCTGAGTAGGAAAAACCCCAATGATCAGGGCAGAATGGAAAGAAATGACACAAACTGTGTTTTGTTATTCATCACTGAACTGAAGCAAAAATAATAAGTTAACAAAGTAACATGAATGGGAGCAAAACAGCCTCTCAGTGAAGTGCATATCTAAGAGAAGACTTGTTTAAGGTCGCTATGTTTCCATATGTTGGTTCAACTTGTTATTGGGTACAGTTTTAAAGCAGAACATCCAAAACAAAGGCCTAACCTTAGCTCTTAGCCCTTTAAGCAGTGGAGATAAAGACTTTCCGGTCAAAATGCCCAGGTAATCTACTTACAAAGACGCAAGCAGTTAAAAAAAGAATACATGGCTGGATCCAAAAGGCAGAAAAAGCAAATCTGCTGCTTTTTGCTGAGCCTGATGAGAAACGTTTACAGATCTGACCTGATACTATTGCTTGCGAAAATATTAATGACTTTTTTACATTTTTGCATTACAACCACAAACTTCAAAATATTTTCTTGCTATTCCTCTATCTTCTCATTACCGTCTTTCACCATGCGGATGATGTGTTGAGAGTGATGTACAGTGTTGGTTTTCTGTCACACACAGTGCATTGTATGTATGCCGAGGAGTTCAACTTTGATCTCTGACCAGAGCCCCTTCTTTCACGTGTGCTGTGTCCCTTACATGTCTTGTGGCAAATAGCAAGCTCTTCTGGCTTTCTTACAACAACAGCTTCATTCTTGCCACTCTTGCAAGTCCAGATTTGTGGAGTGCATGAATAGTTGTCCAGAGAGCTGATTGCTCCACCTGAGCATGGATCTCTGCTGCTCCTCCACCATTTCTTCTCTTGGCTTCTATTGTTATTAATGCTCTTCTTCTAAGTTAAGGTGGACAGCCATTATGATGATAGGTTGATCCTCTGAGGCCTTTACTGAATAGGGGTATTTATCCAAAGATTAAATTACAATTAAGCCTATTAATTAAGTCTATTAATTAGATGACTTCTGAATCAGTAACATAGGATTTCATTTAGGGATATCAAAATAAGGGGGGCTGATTTCAATAACAAATTTCTGAGCAGCCTTTGTTAAAACAGTAATGTATTTTGTGTATGAATTGACTATAACAAAGGAAGGGCGTGAAGTGATTTAATGGTGCAGACACACCTGAGGACAGAACTGCTGCTGACAAAGTGAAAGAAGCAACAGGATTTGTCTCTCCTATTGATGCGCTCCTACTGAAGATGTCATCTCTGCAGCGGAGTTATGGATCAAACAAAGCTGTTTGTCGGGATTCTCCTCAGCCATCCGTCTGCACTTGTTACGCAGAAATGAATCTGTCTGGGGGTCTGTCAAGTCGTACATCTTCCCAAAGGTGCGCCACCACAGGCTCAAATGGTGGGATCTGTCTCTTGTTTGTGCCTCTTTATCCCATCCTTATTGTCATAAAATAAGTTGGATCATGACTGAGAGACTGAGCATTTCATCTGTTTGATTAATTTTAACCATTCTTTTTTTCTAAAGTGGAATAATGATACAATATATAACTTCAGTGGAAGTTAAAAGCAAGATCTAGGTGAACATGTAGGAATTTAATGTGGATTTTTTTCTAGTCCACCAAGAGTCCAAACACATGTTGTGGGCTTAGATACGCAAATACACTCCCACTAATATGTGGTAAAACGTTCCTTAGGAAGTTACACATAGCCCACGCAGTTCTTGTAGCCAACAACAAGCTTCCAGCATAACCGCAGCTGGAGATTTGACCACTCTTCTTATCAGAATTGGCTGACCTCGTTTAAATCAGTTGGTTTCCTGGTATAGACTTGTATAAGAATATGCATAGTCCACAAGTGTTGAATAAGTATGTGGTCAAGGCTTTGGGGACACCAGTCAAGAAGCCTTCCTAAAATAGTGTGTATGATGCATGTTTGGGATCATTATCCTGTTGGAAAACCCAACTGTGTGCAAGTTTAAACGTTTGATCCAAGCAGTCCAGCAACCCAGTTTATTTATTTCACAGGGACAATGTGTACACACATTAATCTTAATAAAAGAAGATATGTTTAACTCCTAATTTAGCTATAGCTAATTTCCATCTGCAGTCCCTGGCCATGTCACAACAATAAAATACATTCAACATACATACAGTACATCCAGCCATATACAGCATCTTCAGCCATTCACAAAAAACAATCTATTCTATTTACTGCCATTTACATAAAACTTAAGTCTACAATTTAAAATAAGTACATACATTTATATTAAACATGTCCATAGTTAATGTTGACATTGATGGTTTCCCAGTGGTTCCTCGCTAACATTTCGTGAAAAATCCTGCAGGTCAGAGCATAATTTCAGACTATCTGGGAGTTTGTTACATTCTCTGATGGCTCTATATGAAAAGGCAGTCTGTGCAAAGGTTAAGCTTCTTTGAGGTAGTCTATAGTCATTATGGGCTGTGGACCTAGATGTTCCAGTTATCTGCTCAGAGTAAAGCTATACAAATCTCTTCAGTGGTGGTGAGGCGTTGTTGTTTAAAATCATCAAAATTAGTGGCACATTTGAGTATATGATTAAATTGTCAAATCTTAATATATTATATTTACTAAGGATCTGATAAAGATGATGCCTTAAAGGTTTTTTTATCTAGTATCTTTAATGCCTGATTATAGAGTGATTTTAGGGGTTTTAATATTGAGGCATTTGCTTGGGACCAAGAAGAAATACAATAATTAATTAGAGAAATGACCATTGAATTTAAATAAATTAATGCAGCCTCATAAGTGAGCATATTTCTGATGTGCCTAAAATCTGACAGATTGTATTTCACAATATTACACATTTTGTCCATCAAGGTCAGACAACAACACTGGATTGTACAACAAAACAAACACCTTAAACATTTTAAATAAGAAAAGCAAAAGTGAAGCAGTTCAGTTGAATATCACTAGATTGGAGAAAAGCTTCATGGTGAGACGAGATCTTTGACCACATTGACAAGACGTATGTTTACAGAAGTCGAAGCTTTTCAGTCAAGGAATATTGTACCAAGTGACAAGCATGGTGGTGGCAGCATCATGCTGTGGTTCTGTTTCATTGTCAATGGTTGATTGCACCAAGTGGGTGAAATAATGAGGATGGTGTGGGGATACATTGCAACGTGTCAAGCTCCCCTCATGTCAATCACAGTTTGACAATGATCCTAAACTCAAATCTAGACTGGTTTTGCAATTGGTAAAACATGACAATATTAAGCTTCTGTAATGACCTCAACACTCTTGAAAATTTTATGGACTATGCCTAAAAGCAAGGTATCAATCCATTTAAATGAACCCTACCATTTCTGAGAATGGTCAAATATCCCACCAGTTATACCGGGAGCTATTGGCTTTAAAACCTGAGTTTCTCCGTAACTGTGTAAGGGACATTTCACCACATATTAGTGGGGGATGTGTGGCTTGAGGAAAACAATTAATTCAAAATTGTGCACAAAGTTCTTATTTAAAAAAATAATTGACATTGTATGTATTATTATTATTATTTTACTCTGAGAAAAAAACCTGTTGAGATAAATTAATAAAAGCCCAAGACTAACATCATGCCTATAATAAGAGTGTATATAAACCTTTGTCTGGAACTGTACCTTAATACTGCACCTTACAAGTTAAATGATCTGTCTGAGCCGACATTGATCCTGAACCTCCGTTAAGACGACTGAATGACTTCTGTTTGCTCTAATAATGAGTCCTGTCAGAACAGTTTGCACCAGGGACAGGAGACCTAGTTCATCCTGTCGACCTCCCACAGCTGCTGCTGACGCACTCTGGCGTCAAGCTGAGTCTGAGGATTTGACGTGTGCAAACAAGGCTGAGTAGATAAAGAAGCATGTTTGCGGAAAGACAAGCAGGTGCACTGAGCTTCAGCAAGAAGAACACCATCCATCATCTGGACAAACAGAACGAGGCATCCATCCATCTTTTCCAGGAGTTTTTCAGCAGCCGTTTGTCAGAGCACCAGCCATGGAGCCCGTCTCTCAGACAATGGAGGCAACGGATGCTCAGAGGCCACAAACATCCACTCACTGGAGGTTTGTGCCAAAGCGGGGAGCATCGTCTCAGTTTGTGGGAAGTACCATTATGATTTTGTCCACTTATGCTGTAGCCACCATGACAATGAACTTAGGGAAAAACATCCAAGAGAGAAGAATGAAACCAAATGGCAGCTAAAATCAAAAACCTGGACACTGCCTTTACTACTGAAATGGGTCACCTCCTGGGTCAGCTCCACCGATTCAACCCAACGAACCTCACCTTTATTCTGCCAAGGTGTGGAAAAGGAGGGGACAGTTTCATCTGACTTTACTCAATACTGTAAGTATATGAATGGACAGTAACCTGGAAGCAGTGCTGCCATAAGGCCACGGGGTGGCGATGTTGGATCACTTCCTGTTACGATGTGCGGCTCCAGGAGGGCCACCACCCCAAAGGATACTGCGTATGGTCGCTGTATATTAGCTCAACTTCTACTTTAGTAACATGGACATTACCAAGCAAAACCCAGCAAAGGATACAAGTCATCTGGCCAAAATAAGCATTTAAACAAATTACCCATGTGTTTAAATTCCTTAAGTCCTAAAGTTGCCTTGAAAGTTTGCTAGTAAATACATTGCCTGAGTTTGCTTGTAGATAAAATGATGTGCAGATAAAAAAATCCAATCTGGATGCAAGCACTGTGTTTAAATAAAAGTTGAAATAAAGTCTACTGTTCTAATTTCCTACTTTGATTTGTATTGATCTACAGTCACCTGCTCTGCAAGCAATCACACAGAAAGGTCACAGCAGAGGGTTTTTGGCAGACAGCAGAATAAAGATAGAAAAAGAAAATACCCTCTAGTCGCTTATATTTCAATCTAAGTGTGATAAAATAAAAAAAACATAAGGCACGCTCTCATCATAAAATCCATATTTTTTGACTAACCACCAATGAGAGGTTTGTCCGCTAAACAGTGACTGAAGCAGCTTGTACACTGGAATCAACAGTTTTCTTTGCGGTTTAGGTATTCCAAGGTACATGTAGCTACACCTGATGGAGAGTAAAGTTCGGGTAATTTTCCAAATGACCTGGAAGCTTTTGAACAGCTTAGGGCGCAGCCGGTGTTAAGTAGACGAAGAGTCAACTCGGATTTTCTCAAGATAAGGAAGCATGTTTTCAAGTCTCCTCGACCTCTGGATGCTATATTTATTGCTAAAGATTTGGCACCCCAGCTAATCCCAAAACTTCAGGATATTAACAACATTATGAGTCATATTTCAGTAAAGACATCTCACTCAAATTAAGATGTATTAAACAAACAATATCTGACTGGTACTAAATTTACTTTACAGTCACCTCATGGGACCAGCATGATATAAAGAGGTACTTCAGCTGAGCAAAGTAAATAGTGTCCAACTGCCTAAGGCAGAGATGTCACCTTAAAATAAGATTTAATCCACTAATCTATAAAAGTCACCCATCTACTTCTATAAAATAATCATTTATTCTATAATTCTAAATACATACTGTGCTGTGGAACAGTATTTACCCTTTTATATATTGCTTCGGCTTTTTTGCCACATTGAAATGTTTCCGATGATCAAATAAATTTCAATGTCAAAGATAACCTGAGTAAATACGAAATGCAGTTTACAAATGAATATTTTACTTATCGAGAGATAAAAGCTATCCAGACCGAAATAGTTCTATTTGAAAAAGTAACTGCCCTCCAACCTTAATAACTGGTTGTTTTTGGCAACTACAACTGCCCTCACTGTGGAGGAAAACTCACCAAGCAACTTTTGTTCTTTGTTAGCTTTTTTTTTTTTTTTTGCAGCAATAGTGACGTTTGACATTGTTTTAAAGTAGGCAGACAGGATGTGGGGTGGGGTGGAGAGATGGGGAAGACATGCAGCACAGGCCTCCGGGGTCAGGCTCCAAACTCAGGACAGCTGTGTCGAGTACTGAGGCCTCCATGTATTGGTCGCACCCTGCCACGCATTGCACCCCACTAGCTTTTAAAGCTAATCTGGCCTCATTCCAATTAATCAAAACAAACCTTGAGTCTTAAATATATATTCTAGTATTGAACTGTGGTATCACCGCCTCATTTTATTAGTTATTAGTTTCCGTTTATTCTCATTTGTTCCTTTTACAATTTTTTTTCCAGGATTTTATACGTTTTCTTAAATCTTTTCCTTACACTTGGCAGTGTAGTTAAATGCTACTAGTCTAGTTAAAGAGTTTATTGACTTTTTTAGTATTTTAGTATTTTACCTTGGAGTTGTATTAATTTTTAAGGTATTCATAAAACAATAACTGACAGAGACTAAGAGCTGTTTTGCTGTTAATTCCTGGTATCCAGATAGTGCCCTGACCTGGTAATTTTGACCCAAATGACTGACTTTGTTAATAATTGCCTTTGACACTTACTAAAAGGTATTCATAGCCAAACCACCTACTGTTGTACGACAGTTTTCAGTGTTGTAGCTCAGACCTTTGGAATGCTCAGAAACATTTCCATGGCTTCCTTCCTGATTAAAACATTTAGCTAAATGGAAGGCCTTGCTACTGTATTGAGGGAAGAGGTGATGTCTGGAAAATCTTGGATCTTCAAGAACATTGTAGATGGATTGTCAACATGTCTTCCAATATCCCAGTAACAGAAAGCATACTGCCGAAGCAACTAAGGAGTGGCTAAAAAAGAACCCACTAAGATGAAGGAATTTTTCAAGCCAGTCTATAGATCTCTGTCCTGCAGGATATCTGTGTAGCAAGCTGAAATTTAAATTACCAAATGGCAACCAAGACTCAAGAATGTACTCAAGAATGTACTCAAGAATGCTCCAGAATTCAATTCAATTCAATTCAATTCAGTTTATTTATATAGCGCCAATTCACAACACATGTCGTCTCAAGGCACTTCACAAAAGTCAGGTACATACATTCCAATTAATCTTAATCATTGAACAGTGCAGCCAGATTCTTTTATTTATTCAAATTGGATAAAAAGTTTTTCTATCTAAGGAAAGGAAACCCAGCAGATTGCATCCAGTCAGTGACTTGCAGCAGTCACCCCTCCCGGATGAACATGTAGAGACAGTGGACAGTCACTGGCGTTGACTTTGCAGCAATCCCTCATACTGAGCATGCATGTAGCGAAAGTGGAGAGGAAAAACTCCCTTTTAACAGGAAGAAACCTCCAGCAGAACCAGGCTCAGTGTGAGCGGCCATCTGCCACGACCGACTGGGGGTTAGAGAGAACAGAGCAGAGACACAAAGAGAACAAAGAAGCACTGATCCAGGAGTCCTTTCTATGGGAAGGAAAAGTTAAATGTTAATGGATGTAGCTCCTTTAGTCGTTTCACCTAGAAAGAAAGAACAGATAAACTCTGAGCCAGTTTTCAATGTTAGAGTCTGAAGAGAGCACATAGAGTTAGTTACAGTAAAAGCTCCGCCAGTAGCTATGTCTAGGAGAGAGAAAGGGTTAAACACTGAAAGACAGGGCCATGTGGATCATCGGTAGAGGGTGAGCATTAAGTTGTTGCCAGCAGAAGCTCGGACGATGCCCCTCTCCAGAAAGGTGTCACAGGTAGACACAGAGTCAGGCCAGGTGTAGCTTCTAGGAAGAGAGAAGAGAGAGAACAAAGTTAAAAGCTGAAATAACAGCAAATAATACAAAATTGAAGAGTAGTGTGAGAAAGTAGCGAAGAGGGTGAAGAGAATCCCTTTTGAGAGGTCCATTAATCTGATGACCAACAACAAGAAAGGCCCTTCTGCTGCAAACATTTTTCCAGCAAGTACTAAGTCATGTTTTGCTGGAGGATCAAATATTTACTGTAAATATTCTGAGACATTCACTAAATCTTTAAAACCAAGAATATGCAGTAAATAATTTCATTCCTTGACTTTTGTTTCCACTAAATGGTGTTAGCCATTTTGGAAAAATATGTCAGTGGAGCAAATCAAAGCAGCACCAAACAGGGAAATCAGTCAATCAAAAAGTACAAGCGAAGCTTCATGGCAGCTGAGGGGCGCTGCAGGGTTTAAACACAGGCAGCACCCCAACCTGGTTTAATGAGAATGAGGTACACAGAGATTTCTGTTGGCCTGCTTTTTCCTCTCTCTCTCTCAGTTCCCTGAATAGCTCTCACACAAAGATATTGTTATTTCATCTCTAATTACATGATGAAGAGCTGTTTGTCTGTATGCCTCTCGCTCCACCGCTCTCACCCACAGAAATAAAGTGTTCAGTGGTGATGACCCTCGACAGTTATGAAACAGTCTGGTGGATCACAGGGCCAATGTGAGCCCTCATTTTCTCCTCCAAGCTTTATAGAAACTATCTGGATTTCTCCACCCCTGAGGCTATTTTATCTGCTCCCAGTCTGTTTTTCGTTTGTTTTTAATGGCCAATCCTTCTACTCTTCTTCTGTTTTGTCGCCAAGACTAATCACGTCTATGACATGTTAATAAATTTACAGAGCTTGATTTAAGGTAAATGTGCAGCTGTTTGCAATTTGCAGTTTAGGTATTAACTTTGACTAGGACTTTCTAACATGCTGTGATCCAAATTCCAAACTGCTCCATTGTATCTCTGGCTGTATGTTTAGGGTTGTTGTTCTGGTCTTATCCAACCTTCTTCCCCATGTTTAGTATGTCTCCTAAATACTTGTGGCAAACGGTGGGTGTTGTCATAATTTTCTTTTAATAATCAATTTCTTGTTGACACTTTTCCATAAAGGCCAGGTTTGTGGAGTGTACAACTGA
Organism: Crenichthys baileyi; assembly: GCA_036173005.1. Taxonomy (NCBI): domain Eukaryota; kingdom Metazoa; phylum Chordata; class Actinopteri; order Cyprinodontiformes; family Goodeidae; genus Crenichthys; species Crenichthys baileyi. The sequence continues at coordinate 536,206 of JAHHUM010002029.1, read as the reverse complement.
TAGTTGTCATACCAACACATTCTTCCCCTCTAGCTGTGGATCTCTGCAGCTCCTCCAGAGTTACCATGTCAATGTGACGTTATTTATATAGCACATTTCAAAACAACAAAAGTTGACCAAAGTGGACCAGTTTTACCAAACAAACAATTAAATATAATAAAGAATACACAATAAGTTAACTATAAAAGTAACTAAAAATCATACTAATACTATTTAGTGTCTAATGCTCTATTCAGTCAAAGGCCAGGGAAATGAAATTTGATTTTATTAGACTTTTGAAGGTTTCTGCAATCTGAGTGGCACAAACATGTACAGATAAGGTATTCCACAAATTTGACTGGTTCTCCGATTAATGCCCACCTTGTCAGTTTATGTGACCGGAATGTCTTGATAGGTTTGCCTCTTGATAGAGACCGTACTCCATCCATTTTCAGATGATGGACTGAACAGTGCTCTGTGAGATTTTCAAAGCATGGGATGGTGCTGTTTGTTCACTAATGTTCTCTAATAAACCTTTAAGACCTTCATACTAAGATTCAATTACACACAGTATTGCACTGGATTTTATTGAGGAGTATTGGGGTAAAGGGGGTGGAACATGAATGCAAAACAACCTATTGAAATTTACACTGAAGTTTTTGACTTTGATTTGACAAAATGTTAAAAAGTTCAAGGAGAATGAGTGCAAGGCTGTGAATGTAGGCCACAAGACAGTCCCCATCTGCTGCTAGGGCCAAAAGTCTTAGGAAGGCTCTGGAACCAGAGAGAAACAGATGAACCCAACCAGGGATTAGGCTGGCACAACAGGCCCAAGAGGATGTAAGATTACAAGACAGGAGCAACAACACACACAGAGTGTTTACCTGCTCACATGTTTACATAACAGTTCAGCTCAGGCACTTCAGCACGTCTGTTAAATTAATTTTAATGTCTTATAAGAACTTGATCAGCTTTTGTCCTGGGCAACACAGGAAACAGAAAAATCTGTTGAGCTCTGTCTTTGTGAAGGGGAAATGGTTTTTGCAACGTAAAGCAGCTTCCCAGTGAGTTCACTATGCTTTGTTCCACAGAGATTCATGTTCTCTGCCCTCAGCATATCATCCAGTATTAAATCTCAGCTGTATCCTCCTCCGACCCTGTCATCTGGAAAAAGTCCTGACCTCAGAGTGTGTAAGCAATGGAGCTGGGGCTGCACAGGTGTGACTCAGCACCTGTTTGTAAGCCTCTGGGGCTGAAGGATAACCATCAGTTTTAAATCAAATTTTCTGGGTTTACACCTAAAGTATTGCTTGGACGTGTGGAAGGAAAGCTGCCAAAAGGAGGATTTGGAAAACATCCTATTGGGAGATTAACAAGGACAGAGCCCGGTCCTGTCTGTGGATGTGTGAGTACGTGCGTGCAGGAGAGACAGGGACGGAGGGAGGGACAGGACATCCCAGCGTGTGGCAGATGGAGGAGGGAGGTGGGGGTGAGGAGCCTGGTGGAAGGGGCTGACATGTTTTTCATCTGAACCGGTGATAAAGTGGCGAGCAGTGGCCCCCGGAGCAGCGGACATCACAGCCAGCACAGAGAGAGTCGCGGAGACAGGAGCAGGAGGAGAGCCGAGCACCGCGCAGCCTGCAGCCGCTGGAGCCACAGCAACACATCGGGGAGGGGAGCAGCGGGGAACCGAGCTACTGCGGACGGAGCGACGTTTTATAACCCTGCGAACAGGTGAGAAAGGAGCGCGGGTCAAATAAATTCAACAGATTCGATTTGTTTTTGTTAAGGAGTGACACTGAGAAGGGTGTCAAAGCCAATTGTATTCATTATGATCAAAATGCATGAGAAAAAAAAATGCGCCATAAAGGAGTGAAATTCCAATTAAAGGTCATCGGGTCACAAACTCACTAATGAAACGCACTTTGAAATGTTTAACTTGCAGCTTTATTAAATCGCCTTAACTTGAAAATCTCCTTTTTAGCCCGAGTTATACAGGCTTCAGCTTATTGCTGGAGTCTCGCTTTTAATATTGCAGTCCAGGTCAGGCAAATCTCTACAGATATAATTTCTCCATTATATTTCATTCTTCCTGCAGGTTGGCTCAGCAGCTTCCCTACACTATAAAAATTAATTTTACAAGATATAGAATTGTTGCCATTAAAATAATTTACATTTCAACCATGCGCATGAATTTGTAATAATGCACATGTTCAACAATGGTAAAATTATAAATATTTTTAGGTATCTAAATCACATAATGTTTTCTTCAGAAATATTGATTAAAATCTTCACAAATAAAACCTGTGGGAGTCTTTAAGATCATTTTATTAATATAAATCCATCAGTTTGTTTTTTGACAGTATAAGCTCTCTTTTTTAACAGTGCAATCTTGTATATTGGACAAATGGTATATTACCCTGTAGCTCCAAAGGTGTAACAACAAACACATCAAGGGCCAATCCTGAGTTTATTTTGGTCACGTCCAACAGATTTGTTTAAGTAGTGCTATGTAGGTTAGTCTGCACACCAGCCAGTAGCTGTTCAGAATAAACAACTATGCATGTCAGCCATCTCTGCATGGTGCCTCAGTGCCTGCTAATTAGGCCCACCATGTATGGGTCAGCTGGTTGGCAGTTCTTCCATGCATGCTGTCCCCCACTTTGGAAGTCCAAAAGTGGCACAATTTAATACATATATAAATGTTTAAATGATGACTTAGACATGTAAATAAAAAAATAAAAATAGCAAACAAATACATAAAATGGTTATTACATCTATAATTTGTTAAATAGGTCGTTAATAAAATAGTGTTGCAAAACTCTATAATTTATGCAAATTTCGTGTATCAGTATAATTGATCAGAAGTTGAGTTGCTGTGCAATTAACTAATCGGATGTTAGAGCCTATTTGATGAGGCATAGTGACAATTTTAATTATTTCATAATTTGTGGCACAGCAACCGTAAAATCATAAAATAAATAATTTACTTATTCAAATTATTTTATTATATAACAACTTTATTATTCAGTTATGCATTTAAAAATATTCCTACATTTAGATGATTATAATTCAATTCCTATATATTTATTCCCTATTTCATTCCTATTTGATCTTATAAATAGTGATCAATAATGATCAAATATGTATATATCTGATCATTACTACAAATATATAGATTTCAGATCTGATAAATCTCAAAATGTGTTTTAAAGAATCTCTGTACAGTGTAGGATATCTCAGTTCAACTTTAAGCACTGTAGATATTTTGAATTTCGATCAAAGATTCCAAATAAATTGAAAGAAATAATCCTTTAATTTAGCACAAATCATCAGTGTCATCAACATCACAACCATATATTCTAACAGTGCTAAAATTGTGTACAATATGGGAGTGGGGGGCCTCAGATCCCCAGACTAGACATGCACATAAGTAGTAGAAAACTTGTTGGGCATTCTTCGAAAGAAACTCGGTGCCGCCCCATCACTGAAGTGCGCCCTGGGCAACTATCCATATCACTCATATCAAAAACAAGCCCCAGCACAGACTCACAAAATGAAAACAATTGCTTTGATTCTGGCTTTTTTTAAATAAACCCGAATGAATCTACCCTCGGTTCTGTGTGTTATTCTGTATTAATCAGTGGTTTTGTTATTTTACCTGTTGCGTTTTAATATTAGGGCTCATTGTCTGCCGCTCTCCAGTGTGCTGAACTCCTTTCCAGACCTGTTTATATCAGCAGAGATGGGTGTCACTTCTCCCCCTCTGCTGTTGATATGCATACACCTGGCAGCTGTCCACGGGGCCCTCTCAGAAGGGGTCTGTCTCCAGGACGGCAAGCATAAGACCACGCCCAGTCCAGAGCCACACTTGTCTGAGTGTGGGATGTATGCCGACAGTGAGTGTGCACGCTCCGTGAGGTTCACCATAAATGTGAGTGGGCAGAAATGGCAAAACATTTTTTTCTGCCTTTGCTGCTGCAGACAGCTGCTGTACTGAGGAAGACATCCAGGATATTGCCTATGTTCCTTCTGACAGCAATAAGAATGAACCCTGGGACAAGTGTGGCCCTCTGAGCCTTGAGTAAGTCACATCCATTCTCCTGCTACACCATTCTCTCAACCACTTGCTAATAATGTATATTTTTTAAATATTTCTCTATTTCATATTGGAATTGTGAGTCACATACAGAGTCATGCAAAAGTATTCATACCCCTTGAACCTTTCCACATTAGGTCAAATTAAAACCCACCACATTCAATGTAATTTATTAGAACTTTATGTGACAGATGAAGACAAGTTTATGCATATAAATCCCAGTAAAATACATTGACGTTTGACAGGACCTAATGTAAAAATATTCAAAAGGGTGAATACTTTTGAAAGGCTCCCCCCATCATTAAAACCATGATAAGAAGTGTTTTTTTTCCCACACACATGCACAGTACCAGTCATGTGGTTATATTTACCCTTGCTGTCTTTGCCTTCGCAGTGACAATGTGGGTCAGTGAGAGTTTGCAGTCTGCACTTGACGGCTCCTAATGTTGGTAGAAAACTTATTACATGTGTCTCCCCAGGTGCGAAGGCTTTCTGAAGCGTGTGTCGTGTTTTTACCGCTGCTCCCCTGACGCCTCCCGCTGGCCTCATCCTCACCGCCACTCCTACATCCAGGCAGTGCCACTGTGCCACAGCTTCTGCCGTGACTGGTGAGGCTGCCAAACACGGCGCCCAGCGAGAATAAATCAAACTCAGTCCCTGTCCCTCCTCACATATACAGCTCTCCAGGGAAAAGGTTACAGTTTTGTAAAACAACAGTGGTCAGCATCAAGGCAAAGTGCCCTGTACATAAAAACACTAGACAGATTTTTCGGAAATTTCTGGGTTCAATTCAATTCAGTTTATTTATATAGCGCCAATTCACAACACATGTCGTCTCAAGGCACTTCACAAAAGTCAGGTACATACATTCCAATTAATCTTAATCATTGAACAGTGCAGCCAGATTCTTTTATTTATTCAAATTGGATAAAAAGTTTTTCTATCTAAGGAAAGGAAACCCAGCAGATTGCATCCAGTCAGTGACTTGCAGCATTCACCCCTCCCGGATGAACATGTAGAGACAGTGGACAGTCACTGGCGTTGACTTTGCAGCAATCCCTCATACTGAGCATGCATGTAGCGACAGTGGAGAGGAAAAACTCCCTTTTAACAGGAAGAAACCTCCAGCAGAACCAGGCTCAGTGTGAGCGGCCATCTGCCACGACCGACTGGGGGTTACAGAGAACAGAGCAGAGACACAAAGAGAACAAAGAAGCACTGATATAGGAGTCCTTTCTATGGGAAGGAAAAGTTAAATGTTAATGGATGTAGCTCCTTTAGTCGTTTCACCTAGAAAGAAAGAACAGATAAACTCTGAGCCAGTTTTCAATGTTAGAGTCTGAAGAGAGCACATAGAGTTAGTTACAGTAAAAGCTCCGCCAGTAGCTATGTCTAGGAGAGAGAAAGGGTTAAACACTGAAAGACAGGGCCATGTGGATCATCGGTAGAGGGTGAGCATTAAGTTGTTGCCAGCAGAAGCTCGGACGATGCCCCTCTCCAGAAAGGTGTCACAGGTAGACACAGAGTCAGGCCAGGTGTAGCTTCTAGGAAGAGAGAAGAGAGAGTACAAAGTTAAAAGCTGAAATAACAGCAAATAATACAAAATTGAAGAGTAGTGTGAGAAAGTAGCGAAGAGGGTGAAAGTGGTCATTATGTCCTACAGCAGCCTAAGCCTATAGCAGTATAACTACAGAGATAGCTCAGGATAACCTAAGCCACTCTAACTATAAGCTTTATCAAAAAGGAAGGTTTTAAGCCTAGCCTTAAAAGTAGACAGGGTGTCCGCCTCACGGATTAAAACTGGGAGCTGGTTCCACAGGAGAGGAGCCTGATAACTAAAGGATCTGCCTCCCATTCTACTTCTAGAGACTCTAGGAACCACCAGTAAACCTGCAGTCTGAGAACGAAGTGCTCTGTTAGGAACATATGGAACAATCAGCTCTCTGATGTATGATGGAGCTAAATCATTAAGGCTTTATAGGTGAGGAGGAGAATTTTAAATTCTATTCTGGATTTAACAGGAGCCAATGAAGGGAAGCTAAAGTAGGGGAAATATGATCTCTCTTTTATTTTCATCAGAACTCTTGCTGCAGCATTTTGAATCAGCTGAAGGCTTTTAACTGCATTTTGTGGACATCCTGATAGTAAAGAATTACAATAGTCCAGCCTTGAAGTAACAAATGCATGGACTAGTTTTTCAGCATCAATCCTGGACAGGATATTTCTAATTTTGGCAATGTTCCGGAGATGAAGAAGGAAATCCTGGAAACCTGTTTAATATGGGATTTAAATGACATGTCCTGGTCAAAAATAACACCAAGGTTTTTTACTTTATTATCGGAGGTCAATTTAATGCCATCCAGGTTAAGTGATTGACTAAGCAGTTTCCTTTTTAAAGACTCCGGTTCCAAAGACGACAACTTCTGTCTTGTCTGAATTTAGAAGCAGAAAATTTAAAGACATCCAGTTTTTATGTCTTCAAGACATGCTTGTAGTCTATCTAACTGGTTGGGCTCATCAGGATTTATGGATAAGTAAAGCTGAGTGTCATCAGCGTAACAGTGAAAATTTATTCTATGCTGCCTGATAATTTTTACCTATTGGAAGCATATATATAGTAAAGAGAATTGGCCCAAGTACTGAACCCTGTGGTACTCCACAATTAACCCTGGAGTTTAAAGATGATTTATCATTTACATGAACAAACTGGAATCTGTCAGACAAATAAGATTTAAACCAGCCTAGTGCTGTTCCCCTGATCCCTACAGCATATTCCAGCCTTTCTAAGAGAATATTATGATCGACTGTATCAAATGCAGCACTGAGATCTAACAGAACAAACAACAAGTCAATAATAGATCTGGAGGTTTATTCTTGATGTTTTGTGAAAAAAAAGTAACAGAACAGGAGATAATTCTTTAAAGTTGGAAAATAACTAATGCAAACACAGAAAGAGAATGTTAAGAGGCTGAGGCAAGTCCTTTGAGCACTTGCAAAGAAATAAATCTATAAACTTCCCACTGAACTCAATCATTTAATCTGCTTTCATGCTTTGGAAATTTATTCTCACAGACTGTAAGCTGCATCTGAATAAACAGTCTGACCTTATGGAAATATATGCCGGCTTTTGCTTCCAAGACCAAGATGAGAGAAACAATATCCTATTTGTGCAGATTATTTGGAGAGACAAATCCACAGTCCAACAGTAGATCATGTGGTCGAAAGCACAAAATGTGCAACAATTGCATTTTCTGCACTCTAAGAACGGTGATGTTAAAGACAACACAATTTGACAACTCATTACTTTGTGAGATATGGACTCGTCCAGGCTTTGGTCGATAAACACAAAATGGTTGGGTTATGGGTTTTACCCAGCAAGCTGGGTTAGAGTTAAAGTTTCTAATCTCTATCATTAAAGCTTCCATGAAGTGTTGTGAAAAAAAATTGGATTTTATTATTTATTTCAGTATAACAAATCACCAGATAAAATAATAAAAACAACCTCATAATGTATAAAGACTTAATCAACAGTTGACTCTAAATAACAAACATCATGCTCAGTATAGAACACGGTAGGTAGTCTGTCTGTACTGATTTTATTTAACAATTGTTTGGTCAAAATGTGAGTATTGAACATAGCTAGCACTAGTTTGTGCTAACTATAAGCGGGTAAAGGGTTAAAGTCATCCTAAGTGAATAAGCTCTTTCTCAAGTTTGAATTAAATTCCTTTAAGATAGAACCCAGGTAGTCCAGTTAGACGGTCTTCGTCTAAGGTTCAGTCTATCCATAAGGGGGTGCCACAAGGCTCTGTACTTGGCCATTGTTATTTACCTTGTATATAAATGATATTAAAGTGAATATTTTAAATGCAGCCCTTCAATTATCTTTTTTAAAGTACATATTCAGTATACAGCAAAGATGCCGACGCTTTTACTTGGATGTCATTTCCAAAATCAATTTTGTTATTCTTTTGTGGCAAAACAGAAATTAGTGGAGTCAACCTTTCTACTGATTCCCATGGTCATGATGATTGATTATGGTCATATATTATAAATGATTGCTTATGCTTAATGCCTTCACATTCTGGACAGTGGCTATCATGGCACGTTGAGTGTTTGGGTGGTCAAGAACACTTTGCAAAGATATTTTTTTTAAATGTAATTTTAAAAACATTTTACAGCGTGCACTGTGGGGCACAACAGAACTTTACTGATGTCGAGCATGAGACATTAACAAAAGCCAACCATGGAAAGCTCCACTGAAATCTCCAAAAATGTGTTAACAAATTGCACAAAACAGCATCTAACTCTCCAACGGCTTCATTTAATACTCCAAAATGACGAAGCAATATTGGGTGAGGGTGTCCTCAAGTTTTCTCACTGATGATATTGGATAAAGAACTTCTTTGTGACACAAAGGAACATTTGCCATCTCACAAATGTTTTACTGTTGCACCCAGGCATTCTGCATCTAAATTGACTTGGGTTGTTAACAGATGAGTTGCACCATATTTCCTTATGTTCTCATCTGGCTGGGGCTTCCTTTTCTTGATTTCCAGATGGAATTCTTCATCACTTGCATCAGACTCTGACCTCTGACCTCCTTGACCTGTCTGCTCCTGGGTTATCAGTTCCTCAGCCAAGAGGATTTTAAACTCCAGGCACTGAGAGGTCTTCTTTGCAGGCACACGTATCAGTGTTGCAAGTTGATGCAAGGCCCGTCTGTCTTCTCTGTATTGAAGCCACGAGTTGGTAATGGCCAAATCAATGAAGTGAAACATGGTACGCACGGTCCACTTCTTGTTGCGGCTGGACATTCTGCAGAAGCTGAGCATGCGATCACACATTTCCACCACTCCCATGTTGCTGTTGTATTCTACAACCACTGCAGGTCTTGTGACTTGTACTTGCTGCTTTTGTTTTGAGCCATCTGGAACAGGTATCCTGGGGCACAATCCCATGGGAAGTTGATGCCATCACAATAAGCTTGTTGTCCATCTACATACAATAATTTATAATGACCCCTGTCGTTTTTTGCTCAGGACCTTGTGGCTCTCTTTTGGAATTCGTTTCTTCTGAATTGTTGCTGTAGCAAACAGGCCCCTTTCCTGAAGAGCATCCAGAAGACCGATGTGTGAAGTGGTGAAATACCGGTCAAAGTAGACCTGTGTTCCTCTGGGGACTGTGTCAGTCAAGCACATGACTGAATTGCCACCTATTCCCATCAGTTGGTTTTGAACAACGGTGTTCTTGCAATTCTTTCTTTTCCTCTTCTGGCAATTCCAAGTCACTGCTTACTCTCAGTGAAGACCTGATCTTGTAGAAACGATCTCTTGGCCTGCAGTCAGCTATGATTGGGAGTCTTGTTTTAGCACCCAGTACATTTTAATTCTGGGATAACCAAGGTATGCCATGTACACCAATATTCCTTTAAAGGTTCTGATCCCCTCTGGTGTTGTGCTCATGCTGATGCCTGAATCAAGTACCATGCATTGGTTGGTAAAGAAGGACAGATCCTCAATTAGTTTCTGATCAATGTACTGCTGGAAGTACTGCTGTGAGCTCCAGTCTCTATGGCTCATTAGAGTACCATCATCTGCAATTCTGCATTCTTCTAATAGAGGCAAGAACCTAAGAGAAAAACAAAACACACTCAATTGATTGATTTAAGTTATCAACGTGTGTTGTTAATTCATTTCAACAGTAGCTTCGATTTAAAAGCCTACGTGTTGGTTTTGGCTGATAATGGACGATGGCACACTTCTGCTGGCTCTGTCTTCCTCACCTTTCTCTGGCTCTGCATCTTGGTCAAATTCATCTTTCTCCTCATCTGCATCAACCTCTCCTATCTCAGCTATTCTCTCTTCGCTCTCTTCTTCTGAGATGTGAGTGTGTCTGAGTCTACTGCAATGATTCTATTGAGAATCTTCTCTCACTCTGTCATAGAGCTGTCTAAATTAATATGAAACAAACATGAAGAAAGTCCTGATGTGTACTACAGTGAACATGAATAAATTAGTCGTTTTGCCCATGAAAATAGTTGTGCCCTGGAAACTCACTCAAAATGTTCCTTAGATGTTTATGCACTAAAAACAAACAAAGTATAACGTTGAAAAACATCTTAGATTTGAAAATCATGCTTACCTTTCCTTGTTCCATAAAGTGTGTTCGTCGAGATTGCAGCCATTTTCAAAAGACAGGAAAAGGATGCTTGGCATGCATGGCCACACTCCCACATATAATATTGCATTGGAAAGCTATGGTTGTCTTCTTTAAGGAACATCAGGACTCATTAGAGTCACCATTAACTCATGTGAGGAATTAAGAAAAAAACCAATGTGTACTACAGTGTACAAAAAATGAATTGCTGGGTCTCAGGAGGTTAATATTAATTTCCTAACTGGAAAGCAGCTTATGTCCTGCTAACACTCGCAGTGTACAAGCTAGGTCCTCACATGACATTATTTAGACAGTACTGGGAAAAATTGACATCCATGGAAAGGTTTAGATGTCCCAAATATTTCACCCTGTAACAATTTATCATGGGATGAGCTTGAATTGACTAAGAGAAGCCTATAAGCTTAACTCGGCATAAAGACTAAAATGAGCTGATCTGGTTCTACTAAAATGAGCCTAATTCTTTTTGACCAAAACTGTACTGCTACAACTGTGGAATATTTAAACTTCATTTTACAGTTTTTAAACAGTAATTAAAATGTATTTAAATCATAAACTCACTCAAAATGTTCCTTAGATGTTTATGCACTAGTTTATGCACTAAAAACAAACAAAGTATAACGTTGAAAAACATCTTAGATTTGAAAATCATGCTTACCTTTCCTTGTTCCATAAAGTGTGTTCGTCGAGATTGCAGCCATTTTCAAAAGACAGGAAAAGGATGCTTGGCATGCATGGCCACACTCCCACATATAATATTGCATTGGAAAGCTATTGTTGTCTTTTTTAAGGAACATCAGGACTCATTAGAGTCACCATTAACTCATGTGAGGAATTAAGAAAAAAACCAATGTGTACTACAGTGTACAAAAAATGAATTGCTGGGTCTCAGGAGGTTAATATTAATTTCCTAACTGGAAAGCAGCTTATCTCCTGCTAACACTCGCAGTGTACAAGCTAGGTCCTCACATGACATTATTTAGACAGTACTGGGAAAAATTGACATCCATGGAAAGGTTTAGATGTCCCAAATATTTCACCCTGTAACAATTTATCATGGGATGAGCTTGAATTGACTAAGAGAAGCCTATAAGCTTAACTCGGCATAAAGACTAAAATGAGCTGATCTGGTTCTACTAAAATGAGCCTAATTCTTTTTGACCAAAACTGTACTGCTACAACTGTGGAATATTTAAACTTCATTTTACAGTTTTTAAACAGTAATTAAAATGTATTTAAATCATAGTTTTATCTCTATATCACCATTCCTGGATGGCAAATGCTACGCTGATTGCATTAAAATTAAGTTCTCTGCCTGGAACAGCCTAACTATGTATTTTCTTGTCTGGAAAATATTTTTAACCTTGGTAGATATAGGTTTAAAGTAATCTTTTAATTTGAAGAATGTGTTTTTTCTGACTGCAAGTATTATTAATGTTTTGTGGTGTTCTGGCCAGATACAGAATCTGTGGAAACTAAAGATTAGGGTGATTGCAAGGGGGCCAGGGGAAAACTACAAAAAGCTGGTCAGCAATTATAAAAAGGGTTTGATTTCTGTAATGCCAGTAAATATTTTACACAGATTATTGAGAAGGTGTATAAGTAATTTTTGACATACAATTTTTCAACAAAATGCAAAAAAATTATCCTGTTAATTATCTTTTCATAGATGCCTGTCCTTTTCCCCATCAGAAGCAAACGTCTTGGTTAGATCAAAATTATTTTAAATCTAAATCTACCAAGGGTATAAATAACTTTGCGGTTAACTGCATTTATCATTTGACATCACCCATTCAGTGAATCTGCTGTAGTGTTTTTTGTGTTTTAGAGCAAATATGTTGTTGTTCTACTGCAATATTCTGCAGGATTTTAAAATAATGTGCTCACACATACTGGTTTGACATCGGTCAGTGTTTCTTTACAGTTTATCATGCAAGCAAAAAAAGACAAAATACACAACGGCATGTCAAATTGTGAGCTTTAGATAAGCTGCAGGCTGTTTAAATCTATTTTGTGTCCTATTGGTAATTTCATCTGAGCAGCTGAGCAGCTGCAGTCTTATATTACATGCGCAAACACGAATATTTGACATTATATAAATTTTTATTATGAAAATAATTATGAAAAATATGTTATTACAGAAATAATATTTATCAATCAGCAGCCATTTGTGAATTGTCTGGTATCTTTCTTCAGGTTTGACGCCTGTAGGATGGACATGACATGTGCTCGTAACTGGGCCAGAGACCCCAGAGGGCAGAACTGCACTGGAACCTGTGTTCAGTATCAGCAGGTAAACCAAATCCTTTTACACTTATCATTTCAGTTTTTTTACTAGTTACTTTTACTAGTTATTTTCCACTGATATTTTCAGTGTGGCAGTCCTACAAAGATATTTTATTTATCATCATAACACACCAAAAACACACACCATAAAAATTGCCACTGTTCCTGTTACTATTAGGTGTACTTTGTCTTTAACGGTTCTTGATTGTTGCCCAATTACAGATGGTTAACAGCAGGGCGTTGCAGAAGTATTCATACCCCTTCAACCACTTGTAGATTATTATCTCAGTGTTTCTTCTGAACACTGGGGCACTAGGGCTGCACGATGACGCAGTTGGGAGCACTATTGCCTTGCAGCAAGAAGGTCCTGGGTTTGACTCCCAGCCGGGGGTCTTTCTGCATGGAGTTTGCATGTTCTCCCAGTGCATGGATTGGTTCTCTCTGGGTACTCCAGCTTCCTCTTACAGTCCAAAAAACATGACTGTTAGGTTTATTGGTTTCACCACCATGTTTCACCACAAGGATGGTCTGTTTATCCTCAAGGTGGTGTGCAGTGTCTGTTTTCTGCCACACCTTTTGTTTTGTACGTAGGCCAAATATTTCAGTTTTGATCTTTGCTGATCAGAGTACCTTGCTGTGTTCTATGCATGGTTTGTGACAAACTGCAAATGGGAGTCTTTCGAGTACCTTTTAGCAACTGTGTTTTTCTTGCCACTCTTAAATTTTGTGGTTGTGAAAAACAAAAAAGGAAAAAGTCAAATGGGTGTGAATAGTTTTGCAGAGCACTGTAATATTCAAATGAACAGAGTCTATTCAACCCTTTTAGCATTTGTTAAGCTGAGCCCGTCCACACCTCAGCTGAAACACTCGAACCGGATGAGAACTAGTTAGAGGCTGGAATCCCTCAGATCCCCTTATTGTCCTCCATCCTCTGAGTCCCAGAGTGCAGGTAGACGGTGTGAAACTGCGTTGCAGTGTGTGAGAGAAGGGTTAACAGAGCAGGCCAACACAGTAGGCTGAAGCGTGAAAGAGTCTGGTCCTGCTTCGCTGGGCAGGAGCCAGCTGGGTGATTTAAAAAGAAGCGGAGTGACAGTGGAGGCTGGTGTGCACCCGAGGCCTGCAGCAAACTAACTCTCACACATCACACCCCATGACAATCTGTCTCATAATGTGCCTGTCTGTCTCTCTGTCTCCCTGTTTCCACTGCCTCTCCTTATCTTCCTTATCCTCTCCTTCTATAATACTGTTCTTATGCACAAATGAATGAGCACACACCCACAGACCACAGATCTAATAAGGTTGCCTGCTGGTTATTAGATGATAAGCAGAAATTGCAGAGTGTATTAAGAGCGAGAATGCAGAGGGAAGATCTCTGTGTGTTTCTGTGGGTGTATTGTCTGCATATTTCTGGGGCTTTATGTGCTTGCCTTGGCTCGTTTTCATGTAGGGCAACACTAATGCCGCAAATAGGCTGCAAGAAATTTAAGCCGCTCTGAAATGGATGAATACAGAACTGTCTTAAACAAATGGATGCAATTAGAAAAATGTGAGAGCAGTCAGCAAATTCAGCAAATCACTGCTTCTGAAGAGAACACAAACAAAAGAGCTTGCCTCTCTTGTTCTTAAAAGGTTCACAGCGGTGCGGCTGCTCCCTTTCTATCCAGGCAGCAGAGATAGGGCTGATTTACTCAAGGCTGGTGCAGCTCACCTCATGTGTGCCGCACTGCAAAGCAAAACTGCAAACCTGCACACCTTGTTGGTTTCCACCACAGCTCTGTCTCTGATGATGTGGGTAAATGTGTGAGTGAACAGCAAATATACATAGATGAAGGCAGGACGTGAGAACGCAGATTGTGGAAGATGTCAGTTAGAATAGCAATTTTATACATTTAGAAGCACACCTACAAGAGAAAAAACTATCTTGCACTCTCTGCATCACTCCTTTTTTGTAGTTTTTTTGTTACATTGTTTGCCTCCCAAGATCTTCTCACAGAGTTAGACACTCAGTGTCTCTGATTATGTGTAGAGAGGTTAGAACTGCAAAAACAATGCATACCTGTTTTCTGCACTCTGACACAAGACTTCCAGCACTACATTTGTGGCATTTTCTAGAAATCAGACGACTAAAAGGACACTAGAACCTATGTAATGTATGACAACAAAACATAACACAACAAGAGGTAGCAGAAATATAGCGGGTTGCAAAAGTAATCCTTTGCCTTGAACTTTTTCACGAGTAGCACAAATGCAAATCTAACAAGACATGGCTCTCTACCTAAACTAAAAGGTCAGGCGAGAAGAGCAATAATCTAAGAAGCATCTAAGAAACGGAACTCTGAAAGAGCTGCAGAGAATCACACTCAGGTGGGGAGAATTTATCGATAGACCAACTAATGGTTTTGGACTCCAGTCATTTGGCCTTTATGGAACAGTGGCAAAAAGAAAGCCATTGTTGGAAGAAAGCTGTAAGAAGTCCTGTTTGCAGTTTGCCACAAACCACGTGGGCACACAGTGAACAGGTGAAAGAAGGTGCTCTGGTCAGATACACCCAAATTTGAACTTTTTGACCCACATGCTTACTAACACTGCACATTACTTTGAAGTCACCATACACAGAGTTAAAAATAGGACAGAAGTGGCAGTATCATGCTGTGGGGATGCTTCTCTTCAGAGCAGAGGCTTGTCAGAGTTGATGGGAAAATCAAAGGAGCTAAATACAGGGCAAGGCTGAGAGAAAACATGTTAGAGATCTCGAGACCCTAAACATACACCAGATTTACAATGGGACGGTTTAGATCAGATAGCCAACCCTAGAAACAGCATAAAACTAGAATATTGTTGGTGCATTTCATTTGTATAAATAAGTCAAAATTACTGAGTTCGAACTTGGAAACAAATCATCAGGAACACACCCCTGAAGTTGAAATTCCAAGTTAAAGGCAATTAACCAAGCCAAACATCAAATTTCAATATGGCTGCCACATGTATGAAAAGTATTAATAGTTGCCAAAATAAACTCTTTTGTTTGCACCTGAATTGCTTGTATGACACACATTAAATATATAAAATTAATAGAAATACACTGTTATCAGGTAATATTGCTAATAGCAGCCTGGTGACTGAGCAAAACAGTTTGGAACTCCTATTGGTTTACCAACTTACAGGGGTTGGACAATGAAACTGAAACACCTGTCATTTTAGTGTGGGAGGTTTCATGGCTAAATTGGACCAGCCTGGTAACCAGTCTTCATTGATTGCACATTGCACCAGTAAGAGCAGAGTGTGAAGGTTCAATTAGCAGGGTAAGAGCACAGTTTTGCTCAACATATTGAAATGCACACAACATTATGGGTGACATACCAGAGTTCAAAAGAGGACAAATTGTTGGTGCACGTCTTGCTGGCGCATCTGTGACCAAGACAGCAAGTCTTTGTGATGTATCAAGAGCCACGGTATCCAGGGTAATGTCAGCATACCACCAAGAAGGAAGATACAACATCCAACAGGATTAACTGTGGACGCAAGAGGAAGCTGTCTGAAAGGGAAGTTCGGGTGCTAACCCGGATTGTATAAAAAAACCTAAAACCACGGCTGCTCAAATCACGGCAGAATTAAATGTGCACCTCAACCCCCCTGTTTCCACCAGAACTGTCCGTCGGGAGCTCCACAGGGTCAATATACACGGCCGGGCTGCTATAGCCAAACCTTTGGTCACTCATGCCAATGCCAAACGTCGGTTTCAATGGTGCAAGGAGCGCAAACCTTGGGGTGTGGACAATGTGAAACATGTATTGTTCTCTGATGAGTCCACCTTTACTGTTTTCCCCACATCAGGGAGAGTTACGGTGTGGAGAAGCCCCAAAGAAGCGTACCACCCAGACTGTTGCATGCCCAGAGTGAAGCATGGGGGTGGATCAGTGATGGTTTGGGCTGCCATATCATGGCATTCCCTTGGCCCAGTACTTGTGCTAGATGGGCGCGTCACTGCCAAGGACTACCGAACCCTTCTTGAGGACCATGTGCATCCAATGGTTCAAACATTGTATCCTGAAGGCGGTGTCGTGTATCAGGATGACAATGCACCAATACACACAGCAAGACTGGTGAAAGATTGATTTGATGAACATGAAAGTGAAGTTGAACATCTCTCATGGCCTGCACAGTCACCAGATCTAAATATTATTGAGCCACTTTGGGGTGTTTTGGAGGACAAGTCAGGAAACGTTTTCCTCCACCAGTATCACGTAGTGACCTGGCCACTGCAAGAAGAATGGCTTAAAATCCTTCTGACCACTGTGCAGGACTTGTGTATGTCATTCCCAAGATGAATTGATGCTGTATTGGCCGCAAAAGGAGGCTCTACACCATAGTAATAAATTATTGTGGTCTAAAACCAGGTGTTTCAGTTTCATTGTCCAACCCCTGTATAACTAGAATACAGTTAAATCATCCTGCGTTATACTAACTGGTTTCATTAGATGTCTGCAAAATCTCTCATAAGTCAGGTACTACACATGGTAAAGTGATCACATTCCCAATTAAATAGGATTAAAAATAAGAAATAAATTTTCCAAATGTTTTAATTCAGTGAAAGTCTAAGATGGATTTCCTTCTCCAGTTTGCTTCTTGGCATAGTGTTGATGCTTTCAGGATGTAAAGGTTAAAATTAAATAAGATAAGGAAAGGAAGGACCCTGAAAGCTAGATGGAGAAAAATCTCTATCTCGCTTCTTCAATCACAGCATGTCCTGTAGAGCTGCTTTTTCTTCTACTGAATTAAGTTTGGCAGCAAACCATGCCCGCCCGAGGGAGGACAGAAATGTTCATCTTTGTGTTTGTGCTCTCGTGGGTATTATTGGGTCGATGTGATAAGACCAAAGTGTCAGGCAGAGAGCATATGTAGTTAAGAGATGCAGCCATCATCATTTTTGTCCTTCAAACACAGTAAACATATTACACCTTTTTTTTTATCTGCTCTGAGCATCATCTGTGGCTCCCAATCTTCTAACAGGCAAGAGGATGAAAGGTGGCAGGAGGTGTTGTGGGGAAAAGCTAGAGAAATAGCAGGGAGACATGCAGCGAGTACAAGGATAAGCATGAAATGATTAATGCAGGAAGGAGACAGTGGAACTATAGGAGGCGGTGACTCAGCACCCTAATGACTGGTTGTAGAGAAGGCAAGGCAAGTTTATTTATACAGCCCCATTCATACACATGGCAATCCAAAGTCCTTTACAAGAAGTCACCAGAGAGGGAAAGGAGCTGAAGCTTACTGCCATCTGTTGCTTCCTACATAATTTGAAGCACCAGCGCCCAGCAAAGGCTTTCATAGCCCTGAATCTTTTTTTTCACATTTTGTCACATTACAACCACACACTTCAGTGTATTTCATTGGGATTTTATTGCAAACATTAACCTAAAGTAGGGCTGCACGGTGGCGCAGTTGGTAGCACTGTTGCCTTGCAGCAAGAAGGTCCTGGGTTCGATTCTGCATGGAGTGTGCATGTTCTCCCCGTGCATGCGTGGGTTCTCACCGGGCACTCCGGCTTCCTCCCACAGTCCAAAGACATGCCTGTTAGGTTAATTGGTGTCTCTAAATTGCCCTTAGGTGTATGAACAAGTGTGTGCATGGTTGTTTGTGTGTTGCCCTGCGATGGACTGGCGACTTGTTCAGGGTGTACCCCGCCTCTCGCCCATAAACTGCTGGAGATAGGCACCAGCTCCCCCGCGACCCACTATGGAATAAGCAGTAGAAAAGACTGACATTAACCCAAAGTATTGCATAACTGAAGCAGAAGAAAATAGATCCACGATTTCACAAAACTTTGAAAGAAGTACCTCAAGGATTGCCCTGTAAATGGCTCCATATATCTTCCCATCACTTCTGACTAGCTTGCTGTCCCAGCTGAAGAAAAATATCCCCACAGCATGATGCTGCCACCACCATGTGTCAACATGGGGTTGGGGCTGGTAATCCTTTAGTAGGGCTGGCAATGTGATCTAAACCACTCTACTGAAGTTCTGGCTGTATTTTTAGGGTCGTTGTCCTGCTGAAAGGTGAACCTCCGCCCCAGGCTCAAGTCTTTTGCAGCCTTTTACAGGTTTTCTTCCAGAATTACCCTGTGTTTAGCTCCAGCCATCTTCCCATCAACTCCGACCAGCTCACTTGTCCCTTATAAAGAAAAAAAATCCCCACAGCATGATGCTGCCACCACCACATGTAACAGTGGGGATGATGTATTCAGGGTGATGTGCAGACCTTTTTCGGCATGTTTATCTTTTTGTTTTAAGGGCAAAAAAGTTTAAATTTGGACCTGAGCCTCTTCTTCTACATGTTGTGTCCCCTACATGGCTTGCAGAAAACTATACTTAGTTTTCCAGTCCAACTCATGAACATGGCCAAACCCTCGATCTGATCATCACATTTGGTTTCAGTCCAGTTAATTTTTTAACTAATAAAATACACATTTCTGATCATATTTACTGTTTTAATTTTACACTAGCTTCTGTGACTGGTAACCAGAGAGGCACTCGATGTTTTACACCTATCAATTTCCAGAGTATAGAACATTTTTATCACATCAAGAAAGATCTAAATACTTCTTACAACTCAAATTCCCAAGACCCTAAATTGCTTTTAAGACAATTAACTCTTTAATCGATCGCCCTCATGTGAGAAATGAAATACTGTATCTTTTACTGAGAAATGTGAATCATTTTGCTTCTTTTTGTTAATAAGATTTCTTACATCAGAAACTAAATTTTATCTTCTTCCTTTACCTCTCAGTATTTAGAGGTACAGCTGAAGTTTAATTAATTTCATCCACTTTCTCAGTCTTAATTAATGAGAACAATGAATAGCATGAAGACCTCTTCCTCTATTTTAGATGTTTAACAACAAATATATTTTTAAAAGTTAAAACCTTTTTATTTTTAGAAATTTTAACAATGTTTAATAAGTATTCATCTTATGGGTTTGTTCTCTTAATTTTTAAATAAGCTGTTTTTCAAACATTATCGAAGAAACCTGGCCTTGACACTGATAATTTTAACAATTATAGGCCGATTTCCAAAATACCTTTAATTGCCAACATTTAAAGAAAGTGGTTTACATTCAGTTTTTAACCTTCTGTAATAGAAAACTTACTTCTTGAGAAATTTCAATGTGGGTTCTGTTCTTCTAAAAGCTATGAAAGGCATTAGGATGTACTTAGATGCTGGTTGTTGTTCTGTTCTGGTATTCCTAGACCTCTCTGCTGCGTTTGATACAGTTGATCACACAGTTTTATTAAATTGTCTCCGGTATTGTTGACTGAGACCGCTCTGGAGTTATTCACATCTTACCTAAGGGACAGATGTTTCTCTGTATCTATTAGTAACGAACCCTCCAGTTTTGTAAAACTTACCAGTGGTGTACTCCATGGGTCAATGCTTGGTTCTTTATTGTTCTCTATTTACATGTTACCACTGGGTCAAGTCATCCACAATCAGAAAATCTCTTCTAATTTTTATGCAGATGACTCTGAAATGTATTTATCCATAAATGCCTCTGACCTCTCTGCAATCATTGATCCCATTACCTGTCTCTCAGACATAAAGGCCTCGATGTCTTGGAACATCTTATTGAATGATGATAAATCTGAGGTGATGGTTTTTGAACCCAAAGCCCACAGAGATCCTGTCATACAGACACTTCTTTCTTTTGGTTTCTGTTGCACCCCTGAGGCCAGGAACCTGCTAGTAATCCTGGATTTAGATCTAAACTCTACAAAACACTTTAGTTAAATAAAACAACAGCTATTTTCCCAATAAGAACAGAAATCAGATCTGTCATCTCTGTCACTGACATACATATCCTTATTTATGTCTTTGTGTCTTGCCATCTAGATAAATGTAATTCTTTATTTGCTAACCTGCCACTAAAAGCTCTAAATTGTCTACAGCTTATACAAAACATACAGATCCTAACATTTCTCTCCCACTCTTTCTCCACTGAGCTGGCTACCTGTGAATGGTCTCATCCCAGTGTTTTTTTCGTAGCTTCTTTCTCCTTACACCCCTTCTAGGACTGGTTGTCAAACCGACTGTTGCTTTCTCTTCCCAGAGCAACTCATGCAAAGGAAGGGCTTTCATAATCAGGGCGCCTCTTTTGTTGAATGCTCTTCCATTTGATATCAGGCAGGCCTCCATGTCCTTTTTTAAAACTCTCCTTAAAACATATTTTTGTAAATCAGCTTATATTGATTGAGCTCTTATTCTTTTAATATCAGCTTTTGTATTTTATTATAAAATTTTATGGATTTTTTTTCGTTTGTTGTTATCTATGTGAAGCACTGTGTAATTTTGTTTAAAAAATTCCTATATAAGTAAAGTTTATTAATGTTTTAAGACTGGACTTTTCTGGCGTTCTTTCAGCTGTAGCTTTTTTTAACAGCACTTCCAGATTTGGGGAGTGCACAGGACTTGGCTGCTTCTCTGATTAATTCAGTCCTTATCCAGCCGTTCAGTTTAGATGGACCACCATCTCCTATGGGGTTTGCAGTTCGGTCATAATTTTTCACTGTATTTATACTGGAATTAATTTGCACACACATGGACATGCTAATGAGGTGACGTCGTGTGTAGAACACATGCGCATAAAACACTTTTCGAATTACATTTGTTCCACTTCAGAATTAAGCACTACTTTGTGTTGTTTAATGACATAAAATCCTAATCATGCACATTGAAAATTGACATTTTACCGTGGTCAAAATGTGACAGGAGTTCAGGAGTTATGTATACGTTTGCAACACAGAGTAAGCGGCCTAAATTTGCAGGGGTACCTTTATTAGAGATGATTAGAAATGTCTATCTTGTAAAAAACATAATCTTTGTCAGCAGTAATTTGAGTTTTATTAATTCTGTCTAGTCTGAGGGCCCATTTAGCTGTATTAATCCTCTCTCAGAGGCATGTTAGAGGCATCGGAGGCTGTTATGTGAACCCTGAAGGTTTTCATAGTCATACATTCTGATTTGCTCTCAAGGACGATGTTGTAGTCAAGGTGAGGAGAGCAGCAGGAGCACAGCAAAGCCACCTGAGAGAGAAAACACCTGGCAGAGGCAACAGATTTTCAAGGCCAGAGCAGCCGTAAAAAGGGCGAAATCAATTATTACAGTCGATGTTTATCGCAGTGAGGTAAAGCTCAGGCAGGCCCGAGGGGAAACGTGAGGAGGACTCAGCACAAAGCTGGCAGGGGTGGAGAGCTGAAAAAAACAAGCATCCATTTATTCCTGGCACCAAGAAGGTAAAAGTTAAACAAAAACAGAAAAACGTTCAAAATATTTTCCACAACTCATGGTGGTGCTTGTGCTGGGCTTCTAACAATCAGCCTAGTTTGCCTTCTTACTAGTAGGAGTATCAGTCCAAACTGTCTAAACACATCTCTACAAAGACAAAGTGGTCAGGATAACTCATTGTACAAGATTTTGTTAGAAATACAATATGGCCGCAGTGAAAAAGATTGAAAACGATCTGTCATTTTCCTTCCTCTTCACAATTAAACATGAATTTGTCCTAATCTATTGTATAAAATCCCATCCAAAAACAAAATGTGTAAAAATTGAACGTACATGAATATTTTTGCATTCCCGTCAACTTCATCATGGATCCTCTATTAAACAGATTCCAATATCCTCCCCACTTGTACACAACCCACAAAAAGAACTGACAACATGTGAATACCTTGTGCACGGATCCCAAAATGCAAATGCTTCTCAGTAATGGTAAGGGCTGTGTTCAATAATTACATTTCACACCACGTTCCGCTTATCCTCCTCTATAGCCAGAGAGCAAAGCTTGATTTTGCATGCAGGACCTCCACCCTGAATTACATTATCATGGTCCACAACAATGCAGTTGAAGGGACATGCTCAGCCCAGATTAGATTAAAGCCATCATGAGATTTGTGAGTTGCCTCTGGATTGCAGATTGGAATTCCTTACATTTATTTAAGCAGGAAAGACTTCTTTAAATTAAAATTTGTTTTATCAGCATGTCCTTGCTAAAGATGCACAGATGCCCATCACACAGTGATACACCTTCTGTTTGTATACACGCAGTATTTCTACAGAAGACTAGAACAGAAGTTTAAAAACAATTGCACAACTGCCCCCCCAAAATGAATGCGAAACATGCTTGATGATGCATTAATATGAGAAAAAGAACCTGCTGAATAATGTAAGAAGCCAGAGACCAACAATATGCGAATAAGTCATTGGTTGCTATGGTGATGCCCACCTTTCTGGGAGGTAGCGGGGAGCCCTACAGTGCCACTGTTTGTCAGTCCATTGTTCACTCCCAAAGATTATTTGTTAAATGAGCTTTAAAAAATCTGAAAAGATTTATATATTTTTTTAGTTTTCTTTATACCAGAATTAATGTTTTACCAATCAAAGCAGTCCCAGACCATAACACTACCACCACCATGTTTGAGTCTAAATATGATGTTCCTTTTCTGAAATCCTGTTAGTTTTACCCTAAATGTAATTGGACAGACAAAATGTTCCACTTTTGTCTCGTCAGTCCCCAGAATATTTTCCCAAAAGTCATGGACATCAGCAAGATGTTTTTGGCAAATAGAAGACTGGTCTTTGTGTTTCTTTTTTTTTAGTCAGTAGCACCTTGAAACTCTCCAACAGATCCAATTGTTGCTATTGAATTGTGAACTCTGACCTTAACTGAGACAAGTGAGGCCTGGTGTTTTATTTTAGGTTCTAAAATAAAACAGCAATATAAGAACAAACATGTGAATGGCAAATTTATGATTGATATATTTCAGCTATAGTCAATCAAGCGGGCTTTACTTGTCTTTTTCCACACATTTGAAAACTAACCTCAAAACATTGATACAAAATGATGCCCTTAGAGTATTTATTTTTAAACATTGTGAATTTAGTCTATGTGTTTATTTTTTAAACATTTTAAATCTGAAAAGACGGCTGAAATTGAAGCTGAAGGAAATAAAGTTTTCACTCCCTAGTCACAGACGACCAGTATGATTCATAAATGAATGCATTGGTTTTTATTGTAAATTTTTATATTTTACCAAATTTATCCATGTGTGTGGTTTGTGTGCCTGCAGATGTATCAGCATGGCAGGGATCTCTGCGAAAGCCTCTGGGGTGATGCCTTCATGACGGTGGAGGATGACCAGCAGGAAGTAGGAGAGGCAGGAGAGACTGGAGCGGAGGGTCGCCCCTGTGGCTGCCTGACCCTCAGTCCCTCGGACAAGGATGTGATCGCAGCCCTCCGGGCCCAGCAGGATGACCCGGAGGAGCTGGACACCACCAAGACTGGCCTGCCTCAGTACCGGGCTCCCTGCAAGGCCAAGATGCTGAAACAGGCCAAGAGTGGCAGGAGGGTAAACTCTGTGATCCGCAAGCGCTCAGTGGAGATTGAAGATGTGGAGGGGAGTGGGAGTGGTTTGTAGATCAGGTTCGGTGGCCGTCTAGGAAAAGTTATCGCTCTAGTTTCCAATGCATACAGCTTAACTCTAAAAATAAAGGCATAACCTTGATCCTCTAATAAAACTCACCACACTGACTCAGACAAAGATATTTAAAGGAAAAATACTGCAAAGGCTTTGATGTCATCAATAGATTTTTGAACAACAATCCATCAGCATGGTAATATGCCATGTTCTACATGTGGTAAAAAAAAACTGCAGTAACATCTGAATCCAGTGTGTCACCCTTCATTATCAGGTTACTTCTCCTATGAAAGTATTAAAAACGTAATTTACCTGCGTATAAACCACCGTTCTGCTCTTCTGAGACATCTACCTAACTTTAGGCTGTTCATTACTTGTTTCTTAAATGCAGATCTTACTGTTGTGATACCATTCTGTGCAGTCTGCTTGTCATGAAGTAGTAGAGACAGTCACTCGTACTCATAATTATGAATCCAATCTAGGTTTACTTTAACAGGAAACTGGCCTGCATGTGGGCAAATAGTTGGGATGTGTTTGATACCAGAGAGGGGGGTGGAATATTTGGATTTCAAAGTTTCATTGGTAGTTTCATTACTAATGTTCTGTGGGTGTCTCTTTTATAATTATGTGTAGGGTAAAGTGATGTTAGATGTATGTTTTGTAAAAAAGGAAATCTGGTTTGTCTGGAGGTGAGGTTGTTTAAATTGGTGTTTTTGTGTTTTTCTTGACGTTCTGAATAAAGACAGCCATTCTAAACGTAACACTGCCTTTGTCATTTGTAAACCCCTCAGCATACATATGTGGATTGGTTTTAAAGCAAGATTAGACTATAAAACAATACCCCAGGTTTAACATCTGGAAATGGAAACAGTATGGCACAAATGCAAACCTATCAAGACATCGGCATCCACTGAAAATTCACAGTAAAAACAAGGAAAGGATTATAGCTGCAGAGGATAACTTTTGTAAAACTCGATTTTTTTGTAACAACTGTCACTATGTCCTGACAGTAGAATATGAGACAGATGATCTGTGAAAAAATCAAGCTCCTCTGGCTCCTACCAGTGGTCCCACTGCCATTTGCAGAAATACACTGCTCCCTGTCAGAAACAACCAATCAGAGCCAGGATGTCTTAGCAGTGTCAATCACACTAATCTACGCGCTCCTCACACCCCTCATGGCACGTACTGTCGTTCAAGCTCAAGATTGCCGGTGTGGAAACATAATAGGAAAACTGCCAATTTCTCGAATGGCTCCTGCTCTAACAACAGAAGGCCAAAGATGAAAATCAAGCTGCGCGTTCACGGCAGGCTCCACTGTGGGAGAGGAGCTGTGGAGTGAGGGCTGTATAGCACAGGAGAGAGCAAGAGGGAGGGACCTGTAAATTATGCTTGTTCAAATTTTCAGGCTATATCCATGGTTTTGTCAGAACTCCCTACTGCATCTTTAGTTAGAGGATTAACCAACAGGGCAATAAACCTAAATCTACAAAGAGAGCTGCAAGGGTATGGTTTACATCAGGGGTGTCCAAACTTTTTGTCGCATGGGGCAAAGTTTTTGGGTCAAAAGTACTTACAGGCCAAAAAAGTACAATGTTTTAAAAAACTAAAATCATAAAAAATTGTATTGAGAACTTTTTTTACCTGCTCAATAATAAACTGAACATGCAATATTTTAATTAGAAAAAATAAAGAAGTCTGATTTGCTTTGATAAGGGATGTGTAAATCAAAATAGATCCAAAACTTAAAAAGGATTTTGCATGTTTGCTAAAGGGCATCTAGTTTACAAACTTTTGGGCTTTTTTGAACAAATGTAGTCTATTCTCAGTTATAAGAAGAGGATTTGGGTCATTATTTCTTTCAAAACACTTGCTGTATTTATCCAAGTTTAGTAAATTAATTAAAGCAGACTCTACTTTTCAGTAAATGTTACTGGATAGATGTGATCTTATTTACTAGGAAAGATTGGGTCTACAAAGACAAATACTTTGTGTTGTACCCAAAATTTCCATTGTAGGAAGAATTTTATTTGTCATTAATAGTTTTGCTCGAATGAAAAAAACAAATGTCTCCATCAGCATCACTGCAAGAAGCTGGTTGTTTATAATCTGCTGTATCTAAGCATATTCATGGAAAGTTGAGTAGAAGGAAAATGTATTGAAGAAAAAGTTGCAACAGGGATAACCATCAAGCAAGTGATGCTCTCTTCAGATGAAAGTAAAGCATTGATGCAGTAATTCATGAAAGGACCCCTAACCAAGTTTTAAGAGCATAGAAATGAGGATACTTCTCAGAAGCCTGATACTTCTGTTTGAAATTTCTTTTTTTTATTGATCTAATGTAATTTTCTAATTTTATGAGACACTTTTGGGTTTTCATTACCTGTTAGCCAAAATAATCAACATTATAATAAAGGCTTGAAATTGAGCTACTGTGATATATGAGTTTCACCTTCTGAAATGAGGGACAATAAATATCTAACTTTTTCATGACATTTAAATTTTTTGAGATGTACCTGTATATTCAGATTGTCCCTTGCACCATAAAGCACCATAACATGTATTATTATTTATTATTACTCACATTTGTTAACATGAAGTCATCATGATCAATTTTTTTAATTGATTTTACATCTAACCCTGAACTGATTTCAATTGTAAAATCTTCAGACATTATGGGTTATAACATTGCAGTCTACACATTTATAATAACCCTAAAAACTTCCAGTGCCAGCACGGGACCTTGTAAAACTCCACAAGACATTTTTTATGCATTTGACTTCGTATTATTGAATGAAACCTTACGTCTAAATTATTTCACCAGTGACATGGAGTCGCTCTTATTTCATATTGCACAATTATATGTATTTTTCAAATTCAGCAGTGATTAATAATAAACATTGTTTATACAGTGCCTTAAAAAAGTATTTCTTTTCACCTTAATCCTCAGTGTATGTGAGCTGAATTTTAATTTGAAAGACCAACACAGCTTAGAGTATAATTGTGCTTTAATCTACAGTAAGTGTCAGTTGGGGAGTAAATTGTTTCGAATTGTTTGATCAAATGTGTAAATTAGTATTATTTGCATGTTTCGGATCTGTTTTTAGCGTTTGTGTTAACTTGGTCCACGCTGACTCGGTGGAGATGAAAACGATGGGGTGCAGCTGACTTTCATTCCTTCAATGATTGGAAGAAGGTGTCTCAGCACTTTAGCGAGGCACTGTATGTTAAACAGTTTTTGTAAATTTTAATGAATACACACCTAAATGACAGACAACTGCCTTTTGAGAGATTTTAAAGTCTAGAAAAAGGAAAAAGCAAGGTTTTGTTCATCACAGATTCCTATATGGAGTTTAGAAAAGAGAAAAAATTAAAGTATTTTCAAATAACTTCATCAGAACAATGTTGTTGGCTTTATCTGGAACAGTTTGGAAATATACATATCTATACACACTGAAGATCCATTCATCTCATCAGAGATGGGTTCTGCAAACTTGTCACCTTATTCAGAAATGCTGCTGTGCTCTCCATTTCTTCAAAAACTGAACCTCCTGCTGGAACTGGGCGCACTGTCTCTGCTCCATGAATCAGAAACCTCATAGTTCAGGAAATAGAACATGCACCCCAGATCTCGCCTTGTGTTCTCACTAGCTACTCCCATATCTGCTTGTTGCACTAAGATATAACCCAAAATATGTCTTTTTTTTCCTCACCAACATTAGGACATCGCTAAAAAATCCTTTTATCAAATTCAGCTCCTCCTCCACTCCAGTAAAGCGTTGTGTGTCCTGAAGCATGTCCTCAACCACTCTTTACAGTTTCTTGTTTTAGTAATGGCTTCTCACTACCATCAGATCCTCATTTACAAATGCATCATGACAAGTGTGTTTACCCTCCCACTCAAACAGCTGTCACTCACTCTTTCTGCTTTCACATCTCCTGCTGTGGGGGAGGAATCTAAATGCCTGCATGTTTACAGTGTACTATACCTGCTCAGTGTACTTTTACACTGTCCAATTTTGTACATATACAGTGCTTTGCTGAAGTAGTCAGAGTCCTTGAGGTTTTATACATTTTGTCACATTAAAAAAAACTATTATGTAATTCATTGGGATTTTTTTGACAGAGAATAAACCATGTATCATTTGTGGTCTCCTACACGTTCAACAAAAAAAAATAAAAAAATGTATTGTGCATTTCTATACAGGCCCTTTTCTTTCGATGCCCCTAATTAAAATCAAGTTTTTCCTATTTTCTTCAGTAGTCACTTAATTCTATATACACTGCTCAAAAAAATAAAGGGAACACTTAAACAACTGTCACGGGGTTTGTGGTGGACCGAAGCGCAGATAAGAGCTTGGCAGCAGCATTCTGAAGCAGTCTTCAGCTTTATTCAAGACGTAGCAAAACACTATAATAAATAATAATAATCATAATAATCATAATCATAATAAGGAAACCATTCTAAGAAAATAAACAGGAAAGCAATGCCAAGGGAACTAGGAGCGAGGAGAGCACACTGGGGGCAGAAGATAACCAAAACAGAAAACCACAACTAACATGAATACAAAACACAAATAAGAAACATCTAAAGGTAAACAAAAACACAAAACCAAAAACAAAGTCCAAAATGTCCAAACCCTGACAACAACACAATATAACTCCAAGTAGATCAAACTTCTGTGAAATCAAATTGTCCACTTAGGAAGCAACACTGATTGACAATCAATTTCACCTGCTGTTGTGCAAATGGAAAAGACAACAGGGGGAAATCTTTGGCGATTAGCAAGACACACTCAATAAAGGACTGGTTCTGTAGGTGGGGACCACAGACCACTTCTCAGTACCTATGCTTTCTGGCTGATGTTTTGGTCACTTTTGAATGTTGGCGGTGCTTTCACACTCGTGGTAGCATGAGACGGACTCTACAACCCACACAAGTGGCTCAGGTAGTGCAGCTCATCCAGGATGGCACATCATTGTGAGCTGTGGCAAGAAGGTTTGCTATGTCTGTCAGTGTAGTGTCCAGAGCCTGGAGGCGATACCAGGAGACAGGCCAGTACACCAGGAGACGTGGAAGAGGCCGTAGGAGGGCAACAACCCAGCAGCAGGACCGCTACCTCCGCCTTTGTGCAAGAAGTAACAGGAGGAGCACTGCCAGAGCCCTGCAAAATGACCTCCAGCAGGCCACAAATGTGCATGTGTCTGCACAAACGGTTAGAAACTGACTCCATGAGGATGGTATGAGGGACCGACGTCCACAAATGGGGGTTCTACTCACAGCCCAACACCGTGCAGGACGCACAGTGTTGGGCTGTGAACACCAGGATTGGCAAATTTGCAACTGGCGCCCTGTGCTCTTCACAAATGAAAGCAGGTTAACACTGAGCACATGTGACAGACGTGACAGAGTCTGGAGACACCGTAGAGAGCAATCTGCTGCCTGGAACATCCTTCATTATGACCGGTTTGGCTGTGGGTCAGTAATGGTGTATGGGGTGGCATTTCTTTGGAGGACCACATGGCCCTCCATGTGTTCGCAAGATTTAGCCTGACTGACATTAGGTACCGAGATGAGATCCTCAGACCCCTTGTGAGACCATATGCTGGTGTGGTTGGCCCTGGGTTCCTCCTAATGCAGGACAATGCTAGACCTCATGTGGCTGGAGTGTGTCAGCAGTTCCTGCAAGATGAAGACATTGAAGCTATGGACTGGCCCGCCCGTTCCCCAAACCCGAATCCGATTGAGCACATCTGGGACATCATGTCTCGCTCCATCCACCAACGTCAAGTTGCACCACAGACTGTCCAGGAGTTGTTGGATGCTTTAGTCCAGGTGTGGGAGGAGATCCCTCAGGAGACCATCCACCGTCTCATCAGGAGCATGCGCAGGCGTTGTAGGGAGGTCATACAGGCACGTGGAGGCCACACACAATACTGAGCCTCATTTTGACTTGTTTTAAGGACATTACATCAAAGTTGGATCAGCCTGTAGTGTGTTTTTCCACTTTAAATTTGTGTGTGACTCCAAATCCAGGCCTCCATTGGTTAATAAATTTGATTTCCATTGATGTTTTTTGTGTGATTCTGTTGTCAACAGATTCAACCTTGTACAGAACAAAGTATTCAATGAGAATATTTCATTCATTCAGATCTAGGATGTGTTATGTGAGTGTTCCCTTTATTTTTTTGAGCAGTGTACTTTCATCTAGGTATAAATGCAGCTGTTTAGTCAACTGACAGCTTTTAGTTGTACACTCTATATGTAAGATAATGTGGGGAGGAAAACTAACTGCAATGCAAATTCGGCTAATGCTTAGGTTTAGGGCTAAGTTGTGGATTGAGTTTAGGGTTACACTACCAGTCAAACGTTTGATACACTTTCTCACTTAATGGGTCTCTTTATTTTCACAGCTATTTACATCGTAGATTTTCACCAAAGGCATCAAAACTATGAATGAAAACACATGGAATTATGTAGTAAACAAAAAATGTAAAATAACTCTAAACATTTTACAGTTTAGGTTCTTCCAAATAGCCACCCTTGGTTTGATGACTGATTTGCTCGCTTGGCATTCTCTCCATGAGCCTCATGAGGTGGTCACCTGAAATGGTTTCCAAAGAGTCTGAGGAACTTCCCAGAGGTTCCTTGAGAAGCGGCCCAAGGCTAATATTTCAGTCATTACAGCAAAGGGCGGAATCCAAAAGGAATCTAAAATAAAAATATATTTAAAGTTATTTTACAAATTTTTGTTTGCTACATAATTCTATATGTGTTCACTGTCAATTATGTTGCCTTCAGTGAGAACGTACAATGTAAATAATCATGAAAATACAGAAAACCATTCAATGAAAAAGTGTGTCTAAAACTTTTGACTAGTAGTGTATGTACCCGTGACCTTAGGTTTAGGGTTAGAGCATAGAAATCAATAGAGAATGAATAGAAGTCAATGTGTGTGTGTGTGTGTGTGTGTGTGTGTGTATGTGTGTGTGTGTGTGTCTGTGTGTGTGTGTGTTTGTGTCTCCTGCAGCTATTTTTGTGTTCAGCTGCTGTTTCTTAATTATGTTAGCTAATAACATGTCCTCTTTGAAAGTCATCATTGTAAGTGTGAAGACAGAACCAACGGGGTTAAACTCCTTCGGTACAGAAAGTTTTGAGCTGAAAGCTATGAATGCACCAGTGCCTCAAAAAGAAGATAAACTGCAACACGGATGAGACTGGATTATCTTTGTGATTTCTTTCAGCATCACTCCACACTTTCTGCAAGGCCAACATCTCCAAAAAACTGTGAATTTCTTGAGATAAGGTTTGTAATTTGCTTCTGCAAATTACAAATCTGACTTTCATGGGAGATCCTCTGACTCTATTTTTGTCTCTTGCATGAAAGTCGAACTGCAGGTTTGCTGGCAGTGCTTCTCTACAGATGGATTATTCTCACAACAACTACATCTAATGGACAATGTGGTGGACACAACACATTATAAGGCAAAGTGAATACAGAGCCTTGCAAAAGTATTCAAACCCTTTAATGTTTTTCTGTATGTAATTAAGGTTTTATGTGATAGACCAACACAAGGTACTGCATAAAAAATAAAGGGTTTTGTACTTTTTTATAAAAGAAATTAATGTTGTAATCCTTTTTTTAAACAGAAAAGTGTGGCATGCCTCAGTATTAGCCCCCCTAACAGAGTCCACCTGCATATAATTTAATCTGAGTATAAATCCAGATATTCTGTCAAGCCCATCATGAAGACCAAGGAGCACAAGCAGACTGGTCAGGCAAGAAGTTGTGGAAAAGTTTAAGCAGAGCTAGGTAAGAAATTCAGCTGGGATCCGACGCATAGAGTTCAAGACTCAGCAGAGTAAAAAATGACCATGCAAGTATTGTTTAAAAGGAGTTTATTTGTACAAATCTTTTGTTTAAACATTTGATTTATGCTGTTTCTGAGAAGCAGCAAGAGCTCCTTACTTGAGTGTTGTCTAATAAGAAAGTGTAAGACTTTTGAAGAAGATGTAAAATCTCTTTACTGTGAGAAAGAGTGTTTAAAGCAATAAGCCACAGATCCGTTTATTCTAGGCTAATGTTTTTCTTTTATTAAAGGCTCCAAAATATTATCACACAGAATAAAGATGGGAGAGAGTAGATTCTGCTCAAAAGATTTCTTAAATTTACTTAGTTCATCAAAGAGCCTAGTAAGGATCATTAACATGCCAGGGGCACACTTTCTTTTTTTGAAACTATAGATGAGATTCCTGCTGAATCCATTACAAGTGAGGGCCCTCCTGGAGAAGAGAGGGTTTCCCTCACCAAGGTCGCATTTAAACACCTAACGCAGGTTTTTTCTTTTAACCCCACCTTTGGAAGGCCTATCATTTTTGGTTTATAAGATACATACTCCATTGGTTGATGTTTTGTTCATGTGTTCTCTGCAGTTCAGAGCACAAATGTAGATGTCACACAGACCCTATTTAAAAATTGGGAAACAACTCTTAGGAGTGATACTGGCTAGTTATACTATGAAAGTGGTAAATAGAATACTCAAACCAATTAAGAGAAGCAAGATATTGTCAAAACTGAGAGCGGAGGGTATGAAACACAGGTAGCATTCCAATGGGAAACACATTTATCTGAAACTGAACATGCAAAACTGAGAAGAGGAGGCTTCAAATATGAATTTCACTCATCCTATAGATCAGGACATCAAAGAGGGTCGGCCATTCTCATTTCAAACCAAGACCATTATGAACACATTTCAGAGATTAAAGATAAAGAAGGCCGATATGTAATAATAACAGAAAGGGATGATGGTAACTTTCCTTAGCGTATATGGTCCCCCTGGGAGTGATTGGACCTTTTATGAAAAAAAATTCTGATTTGTTTGCTGAAGTTAGTTTAAGGTTGGATATTGGATCTTTGTTTTCCACGGATTCAGCGAGTTCCTCTTGTTTGATCCGCTGCAGGCAGTCTAATAACAGCTGCTCTCTGCCTGCTCCCTCCTCCTGCAGACGCTGGTTCGCTTAAGGACCGTCAATAAATTTCCAAACTAAACACGCTTTTTGATTGTAGTACTGTTTTGTGTGTTTTGGAGAAAATGTTTGTGCTGATTCAGATTAGCTGATTTTATGTGTGATCAGTTGGTTTAGGCTGTTATTAAATACAGCGCCCCCTACCTGAGTGTAATTCAGAAAGCTGACTAGTGTCCTTTTTCTTTCTTTCAACCTTCCGGCATGGGCTGTAATTTGTAAATAGTAACATTACATTTCGATTTGACCCGCTCTGGCAAATGTGGTCCTTAATATTATTGTAATCGCTTTTGAGTTTTATTAACCTTTCCCTGCACTGTTTTGTCGAAAACCTTCTCCTTTCTCCTGGTCCTATGGCCAATCAGTGAACATCAGTCTGTTCACGTCACATGTAGTCCCAACTCAGCTCCGATCGTACTCGCTCAGGAGGAGGGACTGAAAAATTCAATTCGATTCAGTTCAAAAATACTTTATTGATTTCAAATGGGAATTAAATGTTTTTGTAGATCATATTATGCAGGCTTCTTCAAAGAGCTGTTTTAGATACAAGGTCTCCTGTAGCGCTCTGTCTTACAGCACATCTGAAGAAGCCTCTGACTGAAGACACTCTGGTGCTGTACAACAGTCTCATGAAGAGGATGATAAGGGTTCTCCATAATGTTCTTCATTTTATGAAGAATCCTTCTTTGCACAATGATCTCCAAAGGTTCCAGAGGAGTCCCCAGAACAGAGCCAGTCCCTGGCTAGGATGCTGCTACCCCAACAGATGATGGCAGAATAGATCACACTCTTCACAACAGACTTAAAGAAATGCAGCATCTTGCTGCAAACAATGAAGGATCTAAGCTTCTTCAAGAAGTACAGTCTGCTCTTTCCCTTCTTGTAGATGACCTCACAGTTGCATCTCCACTCCAGTCTGTTGTCCAGGTGAACACCGAGGTATATTTATACATCTTCACCACCTCCACTTCTTCTCCCATGATGGAAATAGTGTTTGACCTATTGCTGTTTCTCTTAAAATCTAAAATCATCTCCTTTGTTTTATTCATGTTCAAGATGAGATGATTATTTCCACACCATGCCACAAAGTGGTCCAACAGCTCCCTGTACTCAGCTTCTTGTCCATCTCTGATCCACCCCACAACTGCAGAGTCATCTGAGTATTTCTGCAGATGACAGGAGTCTGTCTTGTACTGGAAGTCTGAGGTGTACAGAGTGAAGAGAAATGGTGCGAGTACAGGTTCCCTGTGGTACTCCTGTGGTGTTGCCAATCTGGTTAGACTCACAACCCTTCAGTCTCACAAACTGTGGTCTGTTTGTCAGGTAGTCTTTGATCCAGGAGATTGTTGAGGCCTCCACCTGAGTTTTCTGGAGTTTCTGACAAAGCAAATCAGGCAAAAAAAGGTCGAGGGGAGATTTGTGGGTCCACCTATACAGGCAGGACAAGCTTATAGACAGTCTAACATAAAACAAACAACACATGGATAAAAATAACACTTAAAACCTGGCACAGAGTAGTTGGTAAATAAAATTCAAAAAGTGCAGTGCATTGCGTCGGTGTGCATATGACACAAATGTTTTCCCAAATAGGACAGTGTCAGGATCTGTCTTTGTCTTAGTTTGAGTTTGTGTTTTGGTTCTTTTATACCTGGTCTGGTTCTCTGTTTACCCTTTGTTCTTTGTCTTGTCTTCCAGTAGTCTCACCCACACCTGTTCTGTGTCTCCTTGATTACCTGGTCTTGCTGTTCATTGGTTCTCCCTGTACTCTTTGTTTGTATTTATACCCTGTTGTTTCTGTTGTTGCCCGCGTTGTTCTTGTTGTTTGTCCCGATGTCAAGAAGTGAATGTTCTGGTCAGAAGTCTGTCAGGACAAGCCATTAAAAGAGCAACTTACCAGTGATTGTCAGCCTCCTGGTGACTCCTTTCTCTGCATGTTGGTCCTACCACAAACCCGTAGCATGACAGACAGATGGTAGAGTAATGGAGGGAAAGAAGTCTAATAGCTTACTGCTGCATAATACACCAGGAGTCTGTGTTTTAAAGACCTTAAAAGAGAATATTGTTTAGCGAAACATGAGTTCTTAAGGTACCTACAAGTAAGGCATTGAATAAATAAAATTATAGTAGAGAAATTATAAAGTGATAACTTGAAGGTCTTTGTTTCAGCTTATGAATCTGGGAGCGGATGCAGACTGGTATCTAGATTATGCAAAAGTTTTCAAGACTAGGGATTTGGGCACCTTGCATATTAAAAGTAGATGGGAAAGGAAGGGTGATCTGGCAATAACTGAGGATGAATGGAAAAGCATTGGTAAATTAAAGTGGGAAAGCACAACTTCAGAAAGTTCATGGGTGTTTGGTTGGAAGAACATTATGAGATTCTTTATTACCCCTGCCCAGAAAAAGCAACAAGGAAGTGTCTGAAACTTTGGTCATACCTGCATGACATTCATAAGTGTTTGGAATAGATATTTCAGTTCAAGTACTTTTCCATTAAATGTCTGTTTAATGTACTTTGGTACCATGGTTTCACGGGTCCACTCAATAGCAGACAAATGTTTGCTATAGATTATTGATCGGAAGGAAGAAAGCTGTAACTGTGTCATGGTGGGAGGTGGAGCAGGACAAAAAGCAGGCAGGAGGATGGGAGCCGCATGGGGAGTTGACAAGATTCAATAATAACTGAAAAACACTTAGACAGGTAACGCAGGCAGGGAAACAGGCAAGAACACAGAGACGTGGAACTAGGGATGTAAGCAGAGGATCCGGAGCAGAACACTGGGAAACAGAGGGTATAAATACACGGGCATGTAGAAGAATCAACAAATGAACACAGGAGACTAATCAGGGAGAGAACCGGAAGCAGCTGGTGGAAAGGAGCCTAAAGAATACTAAGGGAGAGTGACTAACACGAATGAGCAGGGAGTACAGAGAGGCAACAGAAAACATCTAAATGAACTGAAGCAAGTAAACAATGAGACTAACTAAACCACATGGAGGAACCAGATCTAAAAGGAAAATACAAACTTACACAGGAATCCAAGAAAGTAATCTAAGCACACGGATAGAATGATAAATCTAAACCAATATGAACAGTAACTTGAAAAACACAGACAGGGAAGTGCAGAGAAACCAACAAAGAACCAAAACACCAGCAAATCCTGACAAACTGGCAATAATTTGTCCATGAAATTTACATTGTGGAGAGATTTAATTTGAAACTGCAGCCAGACAAATTTAAGAAACGATGGTCAAAATGGTTCCGATATATAAGACCAAGGATACCTGAATTGCTTTCATTAAGTTTGTTATATTAACTAGTAGGGTGACTAAAATTGCTATGAGTGGATCCTGATGGAATATGTGGGGGAGTCTGACATCTTCTGTTTAAATGTTGTTATTTTACACACTGTAAACTAAAGGGAGTGCAATAGTGTGTTTTTTGTGTGTAACTGTACTGAAAGGATTTTGTATTTTTCTCCCTGATAAAATTAAAATGAAATAATAATAATAATAATAATAAAAACTACCATCCACAGAGTAGCAACTTCAACATCAGCATGGCGTTAGGAGGGTGCTGACCAAGAGAGAACCACACTATAAAACCAGTAGTTCAAAATTCCGGCTGTCCTCATGCCTCCTGCAAAAAGTTTAATGGTCAGGTAAGACAAATATTAACTCATTTTGGCACAATTACAAGAAGAATTGTCGGAGGAATCAAAGTGAAGCTTTCAAACATCAGAATACTGCATCAGTGTCAAGCATTTCAGAGGCAGCGTCATGCTGAGGGTCTTTGCTGTCAGGGGTAGTGGTGTATTGTAAAAACTGGTGGGAATAATAAAGACCTAGGACTACAATCTGATTTTTCAGCTACACCTCTAATGATATTAGATGGAACCCTGGACACTGTTGGATGTTCCAACCAGGCAATGATTCCCCAACAAAAAACCCATAAAGGCTAAATCAGTTGGTTACACTGGACTTTATTTACGAGTATCAGATTGAACAGAGAGAGTATACAAATTCACCCCACACTTTGCAGCTTTTTATTCATAAAACATTATGAAAATCATGTATCATTTTCCTTCCACTTCTCAGTTATGAGATGTTTTTTTCTTTGTTTAATACCATAAAATCCCAATAAGTTATGTGACATGATTAAAGGTGGTTAGATTAGCCAAAAACTGTACTCAAGTAAGAGCAGCACTACTTCAATATATCTAACTCAAGTAGAAATAAAAAAATTGTCATCCAAACAATTTAAAATTAGAGTAAAAAATTATTTTCTAAAATGGCTACTCATGTACCGAGTAACTGTGATGACAACATCTGATTTAATGTTTGAAAAAGCATGTAATCTAAAAATAGAAATCTACATGCAAACTACTTCCTACAGTATATTGCAGACTTTTAAAAGTACCACTACATAAACAAAAAGTGCAAAAACAGTTGGTTAAAGGAAAAAGCAGGTCCGTGGGCAACTCAGCTTCAGTCGTTAAACCCACACCCTGATGGTGCCACTGGCTAAGCCAAGCCAACTTTATTTATAAGCTCTTTGAAACAGCACAACTGAACAAAGTGCTGAACAAATATCATACATAAACATCAAAAGAAAAATACAAGAAGACACATAAAAGATATTATAAAGCAACTCAAACAAATAAAATACCAAGCAAAATCAATGACTAAGAACTTAAACTATGTACGAATAAAGGAACAAGGGAACCAATAAAATTGATGCAATGATATGACAGTTCAGTGTGGATATTTATGTTTAAGAACCAAGGTTTATCTTGAGGAATTTGGGAATAAGGTCAAACAGGTTTCAAACTAATTGAGGACAGCAACTGGTGTGTCTTTAAACAACCAGTCACAATGCAAAATCAGAAGGTAAGTAAAACATTATTTCGACAAAATAATATTTTAAAGAATGATTTGCCAAAGTAGAAGTCAATAAACTTTAAGGATAACTGATTATTAATGTTGTTTTAATTAGGAACCATTATCCTAGCAAAATAATATTTAAGGAAATATTATTTACCGAATTATAAATCAATAATCTTTTGAAAAATTGATCTTAATATTATTTTAACTAGCCATCACATGGAGTAATGGACTACTAAAATGGTGGAGAGGAACATCTATGGGCTCTCACAAGATGGCGACCAGTCGTATGTAAATATTTGACTTAGATGGCGCTAGCATTAGCAGTTTCGGTTAACGAAGTAGTGTAGCTTAATTCACAACCCTTTTAGTTACACATGTGCTTGAAATACCATTAATACAATTATTAACACGTATATGAGCACCAGTAAGCTGATCTATGTTTAACACCACTCATTTAAATAAAGAAACCACAAAGCAAAACACCATGAAATAAACAATATTTAGATTGTTTAATCCTAAACTTATTTTCTCTGCCCAAACACTACGTTCTGAAGAATAGGTAGTCCATAGGGCCTTGAGTTGAGTAGCAAAGGTAAACAAAGAACAGTGGCTGCTGTTCTCAGTAGCACCTGAGCTGTAGCTTCTGCTACTGCCTCCACTCCTGGGCTGTGGTAGATCATCTCAACTAGCGTGCCTTCACAATTCTTTTTGCAACCATGATGACTGGTGCCAGAAATACCAAAGGATTGTAAATTGAACTTTTGGTCTATAAGACTCCTCTTCTTGCTGGAGGGCTATCTTTGAGGATGGTCTTGAAATTCAGTAGGTCTGATTTTACACGCCACTGTACACCCAACACATGGAAACCGTCATTATCCATCTCCATGTTCCTCACCTCTATGGACCTTTCATGCTGTGGTATGGCAGCAAGAACGCTGCGTCAGTTACTTATTTATCTATGTGAGGACTTGGACTCATATAGCCCTTGATATAACAAGAAAGCCTGTTTTCTGTGCCCATTACACCATCCAAGATCTTCAACTGAAATTTTCTCAGCACAGCCCTTGGAAATTGTGTCATTGATGAAGTTAGTGTAGTCAGAACCGAACTGATGGTCTTTGGTAAACTTCCTAAAATTCTAAACAAACTGTTTCGCCATTTTCTTATTGTTAGGCATTTTCAGATCCGTATGCCGTGGAAGTAAAGCGATGAATAATGAGCATCTACCTGCTTAATTGATTCTGTGATTAACTTCCTTAACAGACGATCTTTCTTTCCAGGCTGTTCATCTTGAGAACATTCAGGGAGATCAACCTTCATCTGTTATTACAACAAATCATCACGACTTGACACAACAATCCTGTTAACAAGGGCAGTCTACTGCAGATCCTGTGTTGACATTACAGTCCCATCTGAGAGGTCCATTCACCGTCCATCCAAGGATCGTCTTAACAGCATATGGCCCTCCATTTTGACTCCAGATGACATCCCAAGGCAGCAGTGCTTCAGGATCATTGGTCCTGATGAGCTAATTGACTCCTGCATTGATCTCTGTATTCTTTAACTTTGTCAGGTTGGATGAACACACAGAAGGTGTCTTCTTTTAGTCCAGCAATCACCAAGTCTGATACAATGTTGCTTCCAATCGCCCTCTCTTAACTGATTGTCCGCAGAAGGATCCTTTTGTGTCTCTGAGTGATATTTAACCTGTTCATGAGTTCCTCGGTAAAGAATAATGCAGAGCTTCCAGGATCTAAGAAGACGTGTGTTATTACTGTTTTCTGGCTCTTTTTAGACTTCGCTCTTACTTGTAAAATAGAAAGAGTACAACCATGCTCAACTGCCCTAGTTAGACTACTGGACTTCTTCATATGGACTTCACCAGTTTCCTTTCCTTTGGAGACAGCATACAGCATATCATAACAAGTAAAGATCTTCATTTTGCCTTACCAGTACTGTTAGCAGTTGCTGATTTCCATCAGCTGACATTGCATGTGTATGATGTGATGACTCATAACTGATGAATCATTTGAAATGTTGGAACTTGTGTTGTCTTTATTTTTACTGGGTTAGTCAATTTGTCTACAACTTGTTTATGCATTTTGAGTCTTTAGGTTCACCACCTGAATATGAGCAGGATTCCAAAGCCAGAATGTTATCATGAAATTTGGGTCCAGCTGCGGACAAAGGTTTCTGCATCAACACTCAAAATTTAGGATTTTCTATGTTCTCACTTGAAATATTGAGTTCATGCCATTCAGATTTATTCTGTGCAGCACTGGTTAAATGAGAACAGACATAGCCCTGTAACACCCTAACTATAGCCATTTAAGCTGCAGTTTCAGTCTACTTGTGTCCTCTAATGCATTTCTTTTGTATCAACAGCTTCTGTTGTACCCTTAATGCAGCCATAAATGCTTCTGTTTTAATATATGCTGAAGATGTAGACGATAAAGATTTACTTCTTGTTGATTGACTTCCTCTAGATCTTCTGTTGCCAGCAGCGGAAACACCGCCTAACAGCATCCACAGCAGCAGCACTGGATAAATACATGATGCATTAGCATCTTTGCCGACAGAGGGTTCAACACAGGATATTTGAGAAGGTTTAAAAACAGATGCTTCCTCCATTTTTGAGCTACATAATTAAGCTGTTCATGTGCTCCTACAAAGCATTGTTAACTTTTTGTATAAATCCAGAGTTATATTAATGCATGCATAAAAAAACATATTTTGTTTCTCTTGTTCTTCAGCAGGAAGCAGAGGAATGTCTCATGGAGGTGATTTGCATTTTTAATCGATATATGTAAAATATCACAATGAGACGGTGCACTTTGGAATTTTCTTCATTTTGCATGAAATCTTCAATAACATGTATTACTCGTTTAATTTTGTGAAAGTTTGTTTGACATTTCTTTTGAAGTTTTTCAATTTCATTTCCTAGTGCATTAGCTGTTAATTTTGATTGTCTTTTTCATCTTTGGCATTTACAAATGAGATTGATTTAGATCCAGCTGACTCCATTTCTTCAATTCCTCTATGGTGCGGTAGTCTTGAACAATGCCTCTTCATGAAAAGGAAGTATTTTGTGTGTGTGTGTGTGTGTGTGTGTGTGTGTGTGTGTGTGTGTGTGTGTGTGTGTGTGTGTCCATACCTCGGCCGCAGTGTATTTTATGTATAAGCTATAGTACAGTACAGAGCTGTCAGTCATTGAACATAGAAGGCTGTGCTGCGCCTGTTTGCTTGGTTCGTATCCACCACACCCTCCCAAACTAATTCTGGTAATCCAGTAGTGTCTTTTTTCCAAGGACCAGTGCTTTGATTGTCACTTTCAGTTGACGATAACTATGTGGCAAAACTGTTGGTGGAATTGAGGGCCATCTGTCCAAAACATACTCTAAACAAACTCCAGGCCACTTCTGGATCAGCAGTGAGAAATGTATTCAAAAATACCAAAAATATCAAAAGCTAAAGACTATACAACATGGCAAGAGAATAAAGCATTCACTGAAACACAGACTGAATGAATGCAAAGACAGAAAAGACACCAAACAGTGAAGCTTGCGTACAACCAATTCACTTTAACACATACTGTGACTGTGTGTCTGTGTCTGCTAAATCTTTGGTTAAAACATGTTAGTTCTTCATTCAGCGAAGTAAAGAGGCTAGAAAGGAGTAACCAGATATTTTACTCAAGTACGAGTGGCGTTACTTCAAAAAAAATATCACTCAAGTAAAAGTAAAAAGTAAAGTGCAGTAGAGCTACTCCTAGAAGTATTTATTTTTAAAGTAACTCAAGTAAATGTTACTACCTTGGACATGACTAAACGAGAATGCATTTGCAATGCGCTTACCTGCTACTCTATAAAGTCTCCAGTAGATGGCAATGTTTAACTACAAAATCCACTCAGACTCGCTACAAAGCTTTGCAGCATTTCTTAAAACTTATCTGTGGCACGTCAGCCAAAATTTACATGCCTCAGCAATACTATACTATGCTACGTATGCTGTTATTTGCACAGCTTTTCTGTTTCTGTTGTTGTATTTTATGCGCAAATATACATGCACATGTACGTAAATCATCCTACTCAGTTGCATGTTTCTTTGAAACATGCAACTGAGTAGAAACAGAATTTGTGCTTATGCTGTCAATTTACCGTACTCATATTATCCCTTTATGTGTTCATATTTTTTTACTATTCTGTGAATCTGCATGCCACTTTGCTACTGGTACACCTGAATTTCCCTATTGAGGGACAATACAGGTTACTTTATTTCTATTATATATATAGTTAAAATCTGTGAGGCCCTGAGTCTGTTAATGCGTGCCCCATGTAAAGGCCTATAGATCTACATGTCACAGATATCTCTTACAGTAGTTGGGGCAGCAGATCGTGCCAATTCATTCTATCTGTGTGAGATTCATATTTCATCATTACCCATTTGAAAAACACATGACCTCAAGGCTTCCAGTGAATATTCTGATTCTACGTGATTCTAATTGTTTTTCATGGCTGCTTCAACCCTCCTTCCAACTATGTGGCACGCAAAGAAAGCATTGCCCTTTCCAAATAAACACCCGTCCTATTAACCACCCTGAATGGTGATTCAAAGAAGCTCAGATGGCCGCAACAAGGTGGGAGGAATATTCATAGTTCTCGAGAAGATAACAGAGGGTAGGGAACAAGTGGCTGTGGGAGGGAGAGGGGGCTCGAGTAGAGGAAAGTCAAACCCACCCAGAGCTCTTTATACGTCACCGTTCACATCACAGATGTTCCCACCGACACTCAGCGTGGGTTGTGGACCGAGGCGTGTGGAGAGCCAGCATGGCTTCTATTGGCTTTCTTGTGCGCATTGTGTTATGTAGGCCTGCTGTGTGCGTAAACGGAGACTTTCTTTTAATGTGCTGCAGTGGTATTTAAAAGTCAAGCCTTTTTTCAACAAGGAAATGTGCATGTTAGTGTCATTTGAAACTGCCGAATACAGAGAGATCAGCTCAAATGATGTACATCCCCTTTTAAAAAAAGGTTTTTACCATGAAAAAGACAGAAAAAGAAAACTTGCGTGGGTGAGCCCGGTTCTGTTTCCACGTCCATCGCAGATAAAAACAGGAGTTGTTATTGATGGAAATCAGACTATATTTAGGCTGTTTAAATGCGTATTGGGTGAAAAGGTCTTAAAGTATTCTTCTCCAAAACAGCGTGAGGTGAGAGCGCGCAAAAACCGCAACCTTCCCTCACAGACTCTTTTGAAGTGGTTTTCGTGAGTTTTAACAGCCCAGATCAGTTGGCTTGTTTACTTGAGCGTCACCTACTGCTTTTACAGGACAGAAATCCCCCTGAGCTTTTCCTGCATGGGCCACTCTCTGCAGGGTTTCTCTCTCTGGGTCAATGATCACAAGTACAGCAACTAAACTTATTAACTTTAACCTGTTAGGTAAATCTGTTCTTCTGGCAAGGTGTGTAAACATACGATGTCCGAAGTTTACATACAGTACAGTCATAATGGGCATGAATTATTCCATTAGAAATGCTAGTGCTCATTAAATAGTATGTTTTCCAGGGGCAGATCTGGCTTTTAAGCATAGTCCACAGTCCATATTTGACGCCTTTAAGCTGAACTGAAATTTGCAGCTGTCCAATCTAAATTGGAAAGATTTGTCTATTTTATCATCAAGAATGAGTAAAAGAAGTCAATGTGAAGCTTTCACACATAAGAACACTCCATAACTGTCAAGCATGGTAGTGGCAGCATCATGCCAAAGGGGTCTGTTTTGTGACAGAAGACAGCCACAATTGGGTGGTACAACTAGACAATGATCCAAAACCCCAAACGAAAACTGATTATGGGGTGGATAAATCAGGGTATGCTTCTCAAATGGCCCCAAGCTCCAGCCTTTTTGATCATTTACAGACCAGACCTTCATTGTTAGACAAGACACAATTCATCTATTTTGCAGCTCTGACAGTAAAAATGATTGGGAAAGTCAAGGTGAGGCTTTCAACTCTATTCACCTCTAAATCGACATACGGTTAAAACTTAGATGCAAATGTTCTGACTATCATGAAATAATTTTAAACACATCAAAACTAGTATTGGAACACAAAAAGCAGGCTAATGATTGTTGTTGAATGAACTGTGTGGACTATGCTCAAAAGACCGATCAGTGCCAAGAAGACAACTCTAATAACTCTAATATAAACAGTTGTCAAATATCCAGCAATAATTATGCTAGAAACATGTTGATGGCTACACATATTGTGTGGTGTCTTGGCAGCTTCCTTAGGGATGTTTATCCAAATATTAGTGTCCCAATATTAAGTTTATTTGTACACCCCCGGTGCCTGAAACATTGTGGGTGA
The DNA here is from genome assembly GCA_036173005.1 of Crenichthys baileyi. Lineage (NCBI taxonomy): Eukaryota > Metazoa > Chordata > Actinopteri > Cyprinodontiformes > Goodeidae > Crenichthys > Crenichthys baileyi. Next base: position 491,921 of record JAHHUM010002029.1, on the reverse strand, counting down.
CACTGAATAAAAATCTTGCATGTTCATCTTTCTTAATTCTGGACTTTGCTCCTTCCTTTTCCTTTCTTGACCCCACAGTTCCACACGTGCGTCCCACTGGAAGGCCACTCATGGCAGCGCGCAAATCCTTTCGCTATCCTGCACCGGACGCTGACACACGCCTACTCCCGTGCCAAAGCTCGTGTGGCGTATTGAGACGCCCCCGACATTCCTGAATTAAACAAATAGATTAACTATGTCTTTAAAGCTTTAAACCTTTGTGTGCTGGATCTGATTGTGATTTTTGTCTGACATCTTAGACCAAACACTTTTTACCACTGCACTTTAGAAATGTATTTTTAATATTAGCCATATTAGTCATGTTATAGTTCAAGTCTACCTTAGCTACTTTGTTTTGATAACAATCCTACCTAAAAATCCATTAAGAATTTAACTGAAGAATATGGTTCTGGTATGGTTCTGTGTTACAAATGAACAAATCAGCTCAGTAAAAGCTGTAAGACTTAAGGTTGGGAAAGATTTGGTGTTGGAGAAAGAATTTAAGCTTAGATCTACATTTTACTAGTTTAGCAACAGTGCTAATGCTAGCATCAAACTAAGGTGACATGTAAACCTTTTCCCAAACAACCACAGCTATGATGTGCTGTTCAGTGACTGCCTCAGGGTTAATAGGCCAGCCTGTTAGCAAGTGTGACTTTAGCATTAGTGCAGCTAAACTAGATAAAGCTAGAAACAAACTTCAATTCTTACTCCATCACAGAAACGTATTCAACTACAAGTTATAACAGTTCTATAATTCATCCATCCATCCGTCCCTGCCGCTTATCCAGCATCGGATCACGGGGTTAAGGGGCACACAACGAATGAGGAGAGCCAATGGCTAACTGAATTAATATCTTCAGTTAAAATCAATTAAAAATGTTTATTTGTTACCAAAATATTTGAATTAATGTTTTTTAACCATTATTAAAACGTGTTTACAATGTAATAGGTTTCCTATTTCACGTTTTATCTCTTAATTGGAATATTTTTCCTTTTTAACATAAGAGCGCAATCCAGATAAAATTATCAGATGTGTAACTAATTTAGTTAGTTAAGGTTAGTGATTTAAGTGTATTTTAACTGTTTAGCTTGTAAGTTCTGTTTAGAAACAAATGTACCCAAGAAAAATACATAACAATTGATTTGGTAATTTTATTCTTGAAATTAACCCAAGATTGGTGGACTTTTTTTGTTTTCTTTGTTTGTTTTACCCATTAAAATATTATTTTTCAACTTTTTTCTTATTAATTGGTCATTTGTTCGTGTATTTTTGTATTATATAGAATCCAGTATTTTTGTCTTGAAACATCTTGTCTAAAGTTTTCATTTAAACTCGAACACTTTGTTTAATCAGTACACCCGATGAAAAGCTGCACTTTGCCCAGTCCCGGTGTGGCAGTTCTCTGCAGATGTTGCTCAATAAGGAGGAAACTCCACCACCCTCCTGGAGCTCTTATCTTTTCAGTACAAGGAGGGACCTGGGCGAAACCGGTTTGTATTACCTGGGCGGGGATTCCCAGAAAACCTCCCTTATGACGAAATAGACACCAACATATCCATATATGGGCATGCCCGTGCGTAATTAGGAAAGGCAAATACGTAGGCTACGTGCTTTTCGTAAAAAAAATAAAAAAAACACAGAGGCCAGAACTCTGCTTGTGCAAGTGCTTACTGGGAGGTATAGGCAAATAACTGTTATGGATGTAGTACTACAGGAAAAAATAGCTAATTTTCCTATTGGGTTCATGGTTTGTTTTAAAATGATTAACTCAAAAAAGAGATCACTCAAGTCATTTTTTCTTTCATTTTAAAAGACAATTTACTTAAATACAAGTCACAAATAAAAAAAAAAAGACAACGTAAACATTGGACAAAAGTCTGTCTGGATCAACCAGGCAAATAAAATAATTTACACAAAGAATAAATGCACCATTGCATGACATTATCAGTTGCAAAAAGTACAAAGTAGTACAATAGTCATTCCCATTTTCTACCATTAGTAAACCCGACTTGTGGGGAGAGACCGCTGTGTTGCTCAGTGTCTGCTCAGGCTGGATGCTGAAGGGTTGAATGGTCCTTTGAGCGGTGACCAGCATCCGGAAGTACCATTTCAATCAGTCTTTTTCATCCCTAATCAGAGCTGTCTACACTCGGCTCTGTGAAGCTGGCCGCACATCCAGTGCTGTGCGTGCAGAACATGTTTCCAGTGTTATTACTTTTCAGTCATTTAGTAGTCTGTGTGTCCCTAAAACGCCTCAAGTTTGCTGGTGAGCATCAGCTGACAGCCGCTGCTAACATGCGTTAGGACCTTCTGTTTGAGCTGGGCCACCTGATCCCGCAGCACCGACGCTGTGCTAGAGAGCCCCGCGTTGTCGCTCTTCAGAACCTTCACTTTATCTTCCAGCCGGGCGATGCGCTCCAGCTTGCGCCGCCTGCATTTGGTGGCGGCGAGTCGGTTCCGCAGCCGCTTGCGCTCCGCCTTAATGCGTTCCTGGGTCTCCAGGTCGATGGGAGACATCGGAGGCGAGCCGTCGCTGCTGAGCAGGTCCGGCACGGTCTGGGGCTCCTCTTTCAGAGCGACCAGCCGCTGGGGGTGCATTCCGGAGCCCGGGAGCGTGTGTTGAAAGTGGTGTGCGCCGGGCGCCGATGTCTGCGTGAGGCTCTGCTGGTGAGGCGGCAGGTAGCTGATGGTGGCGGTGGGGAAGCTGGACGCGGAAGAGAGGTTTGTGTTCGGGCAGTAGGCGTTCAACGTTGTGTAGATGGGAGCCTCGGGCTGCAGCGCGGAGCCGAAGACACTAGAGGCCGCCGCCGAACACGTCGTAACCCCGCCGGCTCCAATGGACACGTTAGGAGGGGGCATTTGGTTCATCTTGTGGAGCTCGTCCAGCGCCTTTACGAAGCCCTCTGCGAACCCCTCCTGCTCATCGGTGATGCCCCGGTTGTAGAAGTACTGTCCCGGCGTGGGACTGGTGATCACCCCACTACTGTTCTGGATGATGAGCCTCTCCAGCTCCGGGGAGGCGAGCTTCAGTGACCCGACGTCCGGGTGCCCCCCTTGGTATGGGTCCGCCTCAGCCCTCAGCTGAGATTTCAGGTTGCGATAGGGCTCTGTCAAGTTCAAATTCATATTCTGCTTTAGAACCTTGTAGTCGTGCATGGCTGCATCAGAGTGGCCGTAAGCCGGCAGAAAAGAGTCGTCATGATAAAAAGGCTGTTCCATCTTTGTGGACATAAAGTCGTAGGGAGAAAAAAAGCTTACCGGCTGCTTCAAGAAAACGAGTCTCTTGATAACAAACAATATTCAGTGTCAGCACAGAGCATGCATCAATTCAGCCGCTCGGACGTATCTGTCAACAGTGTCCCAAAATGAAAAGGGAATAAAAAAAGTAGAATGTCCAAGAAATCTGTCTTCAAAGTCAGCACGTAAACGTGCTTTTCTCCTTAAGATCTGACTGCTGTTTACACAGGGCTGTCAAGCTGAGCCTGCTCCTGTTGATCGCAGAGGTGTGTTGCCTTGGCCAGTGGCAGCAGTTATTTATACGTACACACAGACACATGTTTCAGGGTGTGCTTTGATTGGCTAGGCTACTCCCTCTCCGCGCAACGTCACTGCGTTGTTGAGTGACGCCAATGCCGGGAAGAGGCGCCTGTAAACAAGCCTGTCGGCAAGAGAGCGCACCGAGGAGGAATGGCGACGGAGTGTGACAAAAAGAATTAAACCAACGCATCCATCCACACACTGTATTCTGCGCCCATACAATCTGAAGAAATGCTTTCGTAGATAAACAAGGTTGTGAGAGTATTGTTAAATCAAATCGTCGCTTTTTATCCCAATCACTTGCACATTCACTCATCATCCGTTGATTGTCAGACTACAGGGGAAATCACCGGTTTTCCTTTTATCTGATCAGGGTTTTAAAACAAATATTCACCTCTCAGGTTGCCATTTTATCTGTTATACATCACATACGTAGTAAATATTGAGACGTTTTGCTGTTTATTGCGAGCCATACAGTAGAGGAAGTTGGTGGCCCTTATATGGGCATGATGACGTGTGTTCCTCCAGGAGGACAACGAGAAAGCCACGCCCCCTCAGGCATCCCTCCAGCAGCATTCCTTCTTCTGTGTAAACTAAATCCATGCGGTGGGAAGCTGGGGACTTTCTGCCCCAGAAAGGAAGGCAATTTAGCTTAAAATCAGTAGATCCAGGGGTGAACTGTCTTGAAATAAGTTATTTAGGTATATAACACATTTGAAAACTTTGGTTTAAACAAATAAAACAGATGGGTTCTGAAGTTCTATTCGAAGTCTAATAGCCAACAGAAGCTATCTGTGATCAGTTACAGAACAAACACCTCCCGCTTGCATCCTGACAGGTTTATGAGGTACCGCCAACGTTGGGCACGCTGCCTGCTCAGTATACCTCTTTGATCAGGGAAAGGAAAGACAGGAAATTTCATCTGATTCGAGACAAACACTCTCAGTTATCTTAAACCCAAGATTCATGTTCATCTTATTTCCTCTTTGATCCTTAAGCTGGTTTCACAACAAAGACCTCTTGTTCACTAGTGATAAAGGTAGAGAACTCGTAGGAGCGAGAAAAAGGAAACAAGGTTCTTTACTTGTGCACCTGTCTGGGTTTTTTTTTTTTAAGAAGAGCACCTTTGTCTTCTGTTTGTACTGTTTCCAACGCCCACACAAGCACACTCAAGTGCCTTCACCGCATTATCCCGTATGCGTCCATAGCCAGAACGGGTCAGGTAGGAAGCTTCCCCGAGTCCACCTGAGACAGACCAACATAAAGTAGTGCATAATCGTAAGGGAAGGTCCGCTGGTAAAAAGAGATGTAACTTTATGGCCTAAAAACATTACATGTTTGACATGAAATAAGCACTGCACATCACTTTAGAATACACCATACCGGTGAAACATAGTGATGGCGGCATCATGCTGTAGGGGGCTTTCTTTCTTGGCAGCAAAAGGATTTAGGATTTCCAAAGTGTAGCCTGCATTTGTATTCAGTTCCCTTTACTCTGATATCTCTAGATAAAAAACCAGTGCAACCAATTGCTTTCAGAATTATATAGAGTCCAGGTGTACATAGTTCAGTTATGTAGGGGACACAGCAAACATGTGGAAGAAGGTGCTCTGGTCAATGAGACATAAATTGAACTTTTCTCCTGACATCAGTAAAACTTTGATAACTTTACACTGCACATCACCCTGAACACATCATCCCAAAGTGAAGCATTGCAATAGTAAAATCATAGTGTGGGGATATATTTAACCCTAATCATACAGCCAGAATGACTATTAAATGTTTTAGTCAAAAGCATATTCATGTGTTATAATGGCCAAGTCAAAGTCCACAGGTTAATCCATTTGAGAAACTGGAAAAACTTAATAATTGCTGTTTGAATTGAGGAAAGATAGTGAGCAGATATCAATGATTGACTTTCAGAAGAAATTATTACACCACAACGCTTTTTCCTTATGTGTTCTGAGGGGGGATTTGTAAATGAAGACCAAGAGACAGTGACTGTTTGTTATTCTCTTGCGGAAAACTTCGACGGTCTCATGCCTGATCCTAATTCCCTTATCTCAGGGAATTCTCTGCTATTCAGGCTGACTATTTCCATCCAGATTACATGTCTTTTTGTAAGTATCCATGGGAGTGCACATAAACAGAGAAAAACAACAGTTCCTGGCAGTGTTGAGCATCCACTTTGCCACCTCCTCTATAAATTCTATTCTGTGTGCAGCTGCCTATCTCTGATGCTCGGCTCGGCTCCAGTTTAGGGTTTGCGCTGAGCTGCGGTTCGAGGTTCACCACAGTTCCAGTTACATTTTGGCACAGAGTCCCGGGTGGCGAGTGTTTACGGGAACACTCGTGAGGTGGCACTGTGCCCACCCCAGCCAAATGGTGGAGAAAAACAGAGTGTATGTGTGTGTGTTTGTTTGCGTGTGGGGTGGGAGTGGGGGGTTGGACAGATGCACACCTTGATTACTATGTGGTATTGTGTTTTCACCTGGAACTATCTCTATTAATCAGCCTTATAAATATTAACAACAACACAGTGCATTATGGGCAGATTTAGCTCAGAACAGTGCGGTAGTGGACAGTTCAACACCTAAGTTATCTGGTTACAGCATTTGCATAAAAGCATTTTAAACTGTCTACCGTCTTTGTCACATCTTGATTAGTCACGTCTCTGTTTAGTCTGTTTAGGTTTAGAGTTGTTCTCTGCTCTCTGGCTCAAAAATTCCTTTATCTGACTTCTGCTTTTTCATATAGAAGGTATTAAACCTGCTGTGGGATATAGAGCTGGCTTTTAAATGTATTTTTTGGGTAATCTTTCGAGAGTTTCAGGGTAGGAGGAGCTGCTTGGCAAAACACTGAGTTTTAACAGTCAGGATCACATGGATGAGTGCCAAAACCCAGCAGAGTGTTACCTGTTTTGGTTCCCTGGATGAGACTGGGAAAGGCAAGGCCTGAGGGTGGAAGGAAGCTTTTTACCGTAAGATTAGGAAATGTCTATGTGTGTATGTGTGAGTGTGTGAGAACAAGCACATACATATCACCCAGGGTGAAGAATGACCATGGATTTTTCTTTTTACATCTGAGTGAATATCTGCATGAAGGGAAGAGATAAGAAAGATAAACACATTCTCTGTGGAAAACTTTATCTATGGTCTCCAACACATCTTTTTTAACTAAAAGGAATGGAATAAATTTACTGTGCCTTGCGCAAGTGCTCTTGCTCCTTGAACCTTTTTACATTTTGTCATGTTACAGATTCAGACATCGGTGTATTTTATTGGAATTTTAGGGGATTGACCAAAACAAAGCAGTCGCATAATTGTGAAGTGGAACAAAAAAAAAGATATATATGTATTTCAAAAGGTTTTGCAAATGTACTCGTACTCTCGTACCCGTCGTCTTACGCTTATCCGGGAACGGGTCACGGAGGCAGCAGACTCAGCAGAGACACCCAGACGTCCCTCTCCCCAGACACCTTCTCCAGCTCCTCCGGGGGGAGCCCAAGGCGTTCCCAGGCCAGCCGAGAGACATAGTCCCTCCAGCGTGTCCTGGGCCGTCCCCTGGGCCTCCTCCCGGTGGGACGTGCCTGGAACACCTCCCGAGGAAGGCGTCCAGGAGGCATCCGGTATAGATGCCCGAGCAACCTCAACTGGCTCCTCTCGATGTGGAGGAGCAGCGGCTCTACTCCAAGCCCCTCCCGAATGGCTGAGCTCCTCACCCTATCTCTAGGGGAGTGCCCTGCCACCCTACGGAGGAAGCTCAATTCAGCCGCTTGTATCCGGGATCCTGTTCTTTCGGTCATGACCCAAAGTTCATGGCCATAGGTGAGGGTAGGAACGTAGACCGACCGGTAAATCGAGAGCTTCGCTTTTCGGCTCAGCTCTCTCTTCACCACAATGGACTGGCAGAGTGCCCCCATTACTGCGGCAGCCACACCGATCCGTCTGTCGGTCTCCCGCTCCATTCTTCCCTCACTCGTGAACATGACCCCAAGATACTTGAACTCCTCCACTTGAGGCAGGAACTCCCCTCCAACCTGAAGAGGACAAGCCACCCTTTTCCGGTTGAGTACCATGGCCTCTGACTTGGAGGAGCTGATCTTCATCCCAGCCGCTTCACACTCGTCTGCGAAACCGCCACAGAGCAGGCTGTAGGTCTTGGCTAGAGGGGGCCAGCAGGACCACGTCATCTGCAAAAAGAAGAGACGAAATCCACTGGTCCCCAAACCAGACCCCCTCCGGCCCTTGGTTGTGTCTAGAAATCCTGTCCATAAAAGTTATGAACACGACCGGTGACAAGGGGCAGCCCTGCCGGAGTCCAACATGCACCGGGAACAGGTCCGACTTAGTGCCGGCAATGCGGATCAAACTCCTGCTCCGCTCGTACAGGGACCGGATGGCCCCTAATAAAGGGCCCCCGATTCCATACTCCTGGAGCACCCCCCACAGGGCATCACGAGGGACACAGTCGAATGCTTTCTCCAGGTCCACAAAACACATGTGGACCGGTTGGGCAAACTCCCATGAACCCTCAAGTACCCTGTAGAGGGTATAGAGCTGGTCCAGTGTTCCACAGCCGGGACGAAAACCACACTGCTCCTCCTTAAGCCGAGGTTCGACTGTCGGCCATACTCTCCTCTCCAATACCCTGCCCTAGGCCTTACCAGGGAGGCTGGGGAGTGTGATCCCCTGTAGTTGGAACACACCCTCCGGTCACCCTTCTTATGATGGGGGACCACCACCCCAGTCTGCCAGTCCAGAGGCATTGTCCTCGACCGCCATGCAATGTTGAAGAGGCGTGTCAACCATGACAGCCCCACAACATCCAGAGATTTGAGGTACTCAGGGCGGATCTCATCCACCTCCGAAGCCCTACCACCGCGGAGCTTTTTAACCACCTCGGTGACTTCAGTCTGGGTGATGTAAGAGTCCAACCCCGAGTCCCCTGCCTCTGTTTCCACCAGGGAATGCGTGATGGCAGGATTGAGGAGATCCTCGAAGTACTCCTTCCACCGCCCGATAATGTCCTCAGTCGTGGTCAGCAGCCTCCGACCCCCACTGTAAACAGTGGCGAACGACTGCTTCCCCCTCCTGAGGCGCCGAACCGTTGCTAGAGTCATTTCAAGGCCAACTGGTAGTCCTTCTCCATGGCCTCACCGAACTCCTCCCAGGCCCGAGTTTTTACCTCTGCCACTGCCCGGGCCGCGGCACGTTTGGCCTCACGGTACCCCTCAGCCTCCTCAGGAGTCCCACAAGCCAACCACAGCCGATAGGACTCCTTCTTCAGCTTGACAGCGACCCCTACTGCCGGTGTCCACCACCGGGTTCTGGGATTGCCACCGCGACAGGCACTGCAGACCTTACGGCCGCAGCTACGGGCAGCAGCATCGACAATAGATGCGGAGAACATGGTCCACTCGGACTCTATGTCTCCAACATCCCCCGGAATCTGGTCAAAGCTCTCCCGGAAGTGGGAGTTGAATACATCCCTGGCCAAGGGCTCCACCTGACGTTCCCAGCAGACCCTCACTTTGCGCTTGGGCCTGCCAAGTCTGTCCGGCTTTCTCCTCTTCTAGCGGATCCAACTCACCACCAGGTGGTGATCAGTGGACAGCTCAGCCCCTCTCTTCACCCGAGTGTCCAAAACATGTGGCCGAAGGTCTAACGATACGACAACAAAGTCGATCATTGACCTCCTGACTAGCACCACTCGGATTCAGATCGGGGAGGCCACTCCTCCCGATCACGCCTCTCCAGGTGTCACTATCGTTTCCCACGTGGGCATTGAAGTCCCCCTGCAGAATAATGGAGTCCCTGGGAGGGGCACTATCCAGCAGACCTGACAGGGACACCAAGAAGGCCTGGTACTCCGCACTACCCCTCGGCCCGTAGGCCGAAATGACAGTCAGAGACCTGTCCCCAACCCGACGGCACAGGGATGCAACCCTCTCATCCACTGGGGTAAACCCCAACACGAGACGGCTGAGTTGGGGGGCGACAAGCAAACCCACCCCAACCCGCCGCCTCTCCCCGTGGGCCACTCCAGAATAGAAGAGAGTCCAGCCCCTCTCGAGGAGATGGGTTCCAGGGCCCACACTGTGCGTGGAGGCGAGCCCAACTATTTCTAGTCGATATCTCTCGACCTCCCGCACAAGCTCAGGTTCCTTCCCCCCCAGCGAGGTGACATTCCACGTCCCTAGAGCCAGCCTATGCATCCGGGGATCGGGCCACTGAGGTCTCCACCTTCGTCCGCCGCCCAATCCTCTTTGCACCGATCCCTCATGTTTCCCCCTGTAGGTGGTGGGCCCACTGGGTGATGGCCTCGCGTCTCTTGTTCGGGCTTGGCCCGGCCGGGTCCCGGGAGGAGCAACCCGGCCACCAGGTGCTCTCTGGCGAGTCCCGACCCCAGGCCTGGCTCCAGGGTGGGACCCTGGCTCCGCCGTACCGGGGACGTGCACGTGCCTCGATCTACTAGTCCTCGTGAAGGATTCTTGAACCGCTCTTTGTCTGACCCGTCACCTAGAGCCTGTTTGCCATGGGAGACCCTACCAGGGGCATTTAAGCCCCAGACAACATAGCCTCTAGGATCATTCGAGCACTCAAACCCCTCCACCACGTTAAGGTGGCGGTTCATTATCGTTTTGCAAACAATAATGTGAAAAATGCATTCACTCCTTTTTACCCTGATTCCCCTAAATAAAGTAGTGCAAGTTAAAAAAGCAGCCATGGTAGCTCTGGAGGAGCTGCAGAGATCCTTAGCTGAGATGGAGGATTCTCTTGACACAACAGCTAAACCTGGCATTTATGGAGGACTGGCAAGAAGAAAGCCATAGTTGAAAGAAAGTCATGAGAAGTACCATTTGCCACTTAGAGAAGGCAAACATATGGAAGAAGGTGCAAAATGCTGTGTGGTGAAAAACTAACCATGAACACTTCATCTCCTCTCCATGATCCCATTGGGGTAAAGTTGCAAAGTTGAGAAAAGAAAGAGTTGAGACTGTGTTATCTTAGTGTTGTCCAGCAACAATGCAGCACCGCGCAGTCAAACATACTGCCATATGTGGGTTTTTTTTTTGTAGCATTTCCTATCACAGCGTTTAAGGCTTACCATATAGAGCAGATGGTTGCCTACATGTGCCAAGGCGGTTATGCTCTACAAAAAGGATATCTCAAGACAGTTTCCTAATTGCATGATTAACTTTATTAATTCTAGATTCAGACCAGCATCAAAGTAGCCAGGCCACATTGATGTTATAGTAACCTGTGTTTGTATGACCTTCAGCCTTTCAGAGTAATTGTGTCTTGGTGCATCTGTGTGTATGTCTGTGTGGGTGAGTATATGTTTTAAATTAAGTGTGTTTGTGATGAATGGGTGTTTGTGAGTGCAGGTTTGTCACCTAGAAATGTACATTTTTAGTGTGGCGAGAACATTAGAAGGCCAACAGACCCAGATCCAAAAAGTTTGTGCAAATAGCATCTAAAACAACAAAGAATATTAAACCTATTGAACCATTAGATATGTCCTCTAAATATCTTTAACGTTTCATGTTGAAAACTTACGAGGACTTTTATTTTGCGGGATGTCTGGGTTGTTTCAAATGGGGTTTTGTCTGCATGGGAGAATTGAAGACCTAATGATTTTGAGATATTCTTTCACAAGAGCTGCTTACTGCTGTTTGACAGATGCCTTCCATCCAATCTAACTGAGCTATTTTGTTTAAAAGAATAGGAAAATAATTTTATTTCTAATCAAAAGTACTGACATGCAGGGGCTGAAAACAAATGTACCCCATACTTTTCAGATGATCATTAAAAATGGTTTAAAAACCATGTATCATTTTACTACCGCTCTACTTTGTGTTGGTCAATCACATATAATTCCAGATAAAATGTATTGAAGTCTGTGAAAAAGTAATGAACTGAAAATATAATATTCATAGGTCTTATTTTTTAAACACCAGTGTACACAAACACAGAAAAAAGACCTCGTTTTCCCTCATGGTGAAATCCCCTTAATTTCCTCACTCTGCATCCTCTGTTTCAACAAAGAGGTTTTTACAATAAGGTGCTTATGCTGAGGATTGTGCTCTCCTCACCTCCTCGTATGAAACATCCCATTGTTCCTCACCACCTCTGCACAGCTCTCTTTTTGTCAGAGCAGAGGGCTGCAGCCTACTTGTCGTCTGCTTCTCCACAGCGCATTGCCCTTTCTGCATCCTGCGACCGCTCCATCTGTGTGACTCAGAGGAGCTTGGGCATTGTAGTGTGTATGTGTGAGTGTGCATGTGCATGTGCATGTGTGTGTAGGGATGTAGCCAAGCAGAGGTCAAAGCCTGAAGCTTCAGAGTCTTTCCTCTGACCTTCACAACTCCTCCTTACGCCCACTCAGCAGAAACGGGTCAGGGGTTAGCACAGCGGGAGAGGGTTGGGCAAGCGGAGAGATACAGGCTAGCTTGGTCAGATGAGGTTTGTTTGCGATGTGCTGTCTTGACGAAATGGCTGACTCCTTCATTTGGACATAATTGGGCCTCTCATCTGTGGCGTTGCTGTTCGCCTTTGTGACTGTGGTCACTTCATTGCAAGGTCTATTAATAGAGAGATCCATCATAGTGAAATCATCATGTCCCTTGTCACACGATGGCATGTTGATTTGATCCTCCTCTCCACAATGCAGATCCCACATGGCCGGTGTTAATCTACATTTCAGTTTCTCACTCAGCCATTATGTGAAACTCATTTAAGGCCCTTTAATAGGACTCAGTGTCCTGGAAAAGTGCTCACATTCCAGCAAGCAATAAATAAGAGTTTGGCAGAACCACAAACCAAGCAAGAAATGGCCATCCACCTAAACTGACAGGCCGAGCAGCTAGAGGATTAACTAAAGAAGCAGCCAAGTGGTCCACGGTAGCTCCGGAGGAGCTGCAGGATCCACTGCTCTGTTGGGAGGATCTGTTGATAGGACAAATATTAGCCGTGTACAGCACAAATTTGGAATTTATGGTAAAGTGGCTGAGCAATATATCTTAAATATTTCATATTTTTAGTATGTAGTATCACTGCTAGTTTGATGCCTACCTGCAAATGTTTGATTGTCATTCAGTCAGAGAATACAGGGCCAAGACAAAAAGCTTCAGCAGGCCTTTTGTGGTTTCCATTTTTGCAAATGGTGACATGCAGGTATTTAACTGATCCCATGCTTTCATCTGACAACAGAGATTTTTCACGCAGTTATCACAAAACATGGACCTAAACATATGGTCATCATGTCCAACAGGTGAAGAGCCATTCTTCTTGTAAAAACTATGCACTCAGAAGAGATCTTAACTTTTTAACATTTCTCTACTCCTGTTATCCGCTCATCCTCCATCCTTTCACCATACTTGCTTATCCTTGCAGGGTTGCAGGGGGGCTGGTGCCTATCTCCAGTAGTCATTGGGCAAGAGGTGGGGTACACCCTGGACAGGTCACCAGTCAATCACAGAGACACACAACCATGCAGGTGCACACTCATACCTAAGGACAATTTAGAGTAACCAATCAACCTAACAGTCATGTTTTTGGCATGTAGGAGGAAGCCGGAGTACCTGGAGAGAACCCAGGTATGCATGGGAGAACATGCAAACTCCATGCAGAAAGAGGATATTCTTGCTGCAAGACAAAACTGCTGCCAACTGCTACATTATGCAGCCTTCCACTCCTGTTATTTTCCTCTTAGATGTCATTTGGTAGTCACACTGCTAAATGAGTAAGCACCTACCAGGAAATGCTATCTTTGTACACCCTTCTCTTTCGCTGTTGCGTCAATTTATTTTTGGTGTATGATGTAGCCGCTTAAAGGACACAGTTGCTGCTGATTGTTAGGGCATCAGAGAAGGAGAAATAATCACCATAATCGTTACTGCTTTTCTAAAAATCACTGTGAACACCCCAGGGTCATAACACACATATTGAGATCTATGTACCTTGTATTTTGGCGTGCCCCAACTTTTGCATGGGGTTTGTTTATTTTTTTAATTGGTAAAAAACCAGCCTTCTTTTTTGCAGTACTAGTGGCCTGTTATTTTGTGAAAGTAGGCAGACAGAAAGTGGGGTCGAGAAAGAGAGAAGACGTGCAGCACAGGTCTCTGGGGTCAGGACTCGAACCTAGGACAGCTGCGTCCAGTACTGAAGCCTCTGTATATGGGTCACAAGCTCTACGGCTATGCCACGTGCCGTGACCAAGTAACCAGCCTTCTTAAACCTCTTGCATCATTTTGTTCTGGTCTCCTTTCTTGTACTGATGTAACTTGATAGCACAAACATTATAGTTATGTTTACCAGTAATAGATATGAGATATGAGCAGGAAGAGTGTATTTTGTCAGTCTGGTGTTAAAGTGCCTTTCTGTGTTCTTACCCCTGGACTCTCTTTGATATGTTGTCATGTTAAAGCCACCAACCTTAATGTATTTTATCTGGATTTTATTAAATAGTGACAAACAAAACAGTGGATGATTGTAAAGTACAACAAAATATACATAGCTTTCAATAGTTTTACACTGTGACATGCATTTGTATTATAGCCCGCCATGTATTTAGCTCCATACATCCTCCTCAACTCTTCCTGCTTCACTGTCCCTTGTTGTCTCAAGGAGAAGAAATTTTGGCTCACCCATCCTTGCAAAACTGTTTTAATTAAGGCACAATGAAAGGTTTTCCAGTATGACCAGTCATGTCCCAGCAAGTGCAGACTTTGGCTGGGCCACTCCAAAGCCCCTTTTTTAGCCTTTCCGCTGTTAGCTTACTGGTGTGCTTTAAATCATAGTATTACTGCATGGTCCAAAAACATCATAGTACTGTCAAGGTCAGTAAAGTCCAGAAACAGAAAAGCAGCCCCAGACATCACTCTACCACCACTATGTTTGACAGTCCATATGTCCATGTATTTATGATAAATGTGAGATGGGCTTTTGTGTTCTTGGAGTGATATTTGTTGGAGTCCCAAAGAAATGTCTATGCTACGCTTTCCAGTTCGATAGATGTCAGTGACTTTGTGTCTTTTCTTCTTTTTAAGGCATTTTATCTTCTTCATGTTGGTTGCCAGGTTCTCTTCCAGTGGTTTCTTAAATCAAACTTTGATAGTAAACAGGCCTGGGTATGGATAGCGTAAATGAGCCAACGTTTTGGTTAATATTAGTAATTTATAATTTAACAAGGAGAGCAAATATATTTTTTAATATACATATTAACAAGAGAGAAAAAAATCACTTTTATTTTGATGAAATAGGGCAAGGTTGGTTTAGACAACTTTTATCACCCAATAAATGAAAAAAATATTTTAAAACTGTCAGTCATTTTCAACCACTTATTCCATAGAGGGTTGCAGGGAAGCTGGTGCCTATCTCCAGCAGTCTATGGGCTCCCTGGACACATCACCAATCTATCACAGGGCAACAAAAACAACCACACAGACAAGTTTTTGAGAAACCAATTAACCTAACAGTCATGTTTTTTGGACTGAGGAAGCCAGAGTACCCAGAGAGAACCCACACATGCAGGGCAGAACATGCAAACTCCATCCAGAAAGAGGCCCGGCCAGGAGTCAAACCCAGAACCTTTTCGCTGTAAGGGAACAGTGCTACCAACTGCGCCACTGTGCAGCCGTATTCATGTCGAAACTGCATTTTGCATGTACCCAAGTTATCTTCATCTGATAGTAATGTTTGTTTTAAGATCTGACACAAATAGCAAAGCAAACCGAACAAATCTGTAACAAGGCAAAAAAAATTTCACAGCACTATAAATGTGGCACTAATGGATGCCTGTAAGAATTACCCTCACAGGCACAGCACAATAAAACAAGATGAAGCCAATTGTACATGTGGGGATAGTTGAGGGAAAATGAAGGCACCCACTCCCATGCCTGAGCCACAGGTCCAAATGAGTTCTAAACCTGTTTGCTGTATCTTGCAAAAATGCTTGAACTCTTCCATCTGAGTCTGTGTTGAGAAATTTGCATCAAACTTGCACTTCTTTTAAATATAGACAAGGCACCCTTTAGAAAAAAAGGGACATTTTGAGTTAAAATTAAAATGAACATGTCAGAACCTCTCAACCTTATGGGCAGCAACACAATGTCATGCACAATGATGTTGATCACACATGCTTAACCAAAATACCTCTCAGATCTCTATGATCAGCCCCCATTTTCCATTGGCTCAGCAACCCTGAAGCAGCCTGCAGGAGCTGTGAGCCAGGTTCCTGGGGGTGGGGGGGCTCATCGGCTTTCAGCCAGTCAAAAATGGGGTTCATCAATTTTAGAGCCTGAGGTCAACACAATTTGTGATACTGTTGCGCTGTCCTGCCCCCTTCTTACTTCTTCTGTTTATAGCAGAAATCTACAACGGTGGTAATAAATGCAGAATGAGATCTTAATGATGTTAAAAGTCAGAGAGCCTGTAGCGCAAGAAGACATTTACTTTAAGAGAAAACGGGAGTGAGGGAACAGCTAGCCCCAGATCGGGTGCATCTGGGGGTCTCTTGGGAGGAAGCCAGAACCTTAGGACTGTTGACATTTTATCTTCAGTGTCTTGAAGTGGCGCAAAAGAAATACTGCTCGGATTCCTCTTATCCAACAAAGTCTTCGGCACATTTGAACTCAGCGTGCTCGGTGTCTGCCAAACTGCATCAGATCTTTCTTTGAGTGGGTCTTCTCAGCTATGGTTTGGCTCAGTCAGACAGCCGCAGCCGCCCCGCTCAGAAGTGTGTGTTTGCTTTTGCTCCTTCATCTGCCACATGGTCCAAACATTTTGACTTTGGCTTTTCACAAAACAAAAAATGTCTCTAGAGTACAGCCACTGCAGCCTGCGAGGAGCTCATAATCTGTTTTGATTTTGTTTTATATAAATCATCGACCCAAGCAGGCAATGTCTTTATTGTTTTTTTTTTTTTTTTTTTTTAAATACCAGCATACTGGAAAACAGCTGCTCTCATTTTATCATAAATGTCTGTGTGGGAATAACCATGTTTGCTCTGACAAACTCAGCTTTCCACATTCGCCTGTCAGCATTTGTTTCTAGTCTATGTTGAGTCTCATCCTCTGTGTCTGCTTGGCTTCCTGGTGTCCCTCCCTCCTTGTCTGAAACCAAATAAAAACAGAGGAAATGTTTTAGATCCAGACACTGAGTCGTCCTAGCTGCGCTAAAGTAAGACCAGGGATTCCATTTCTTTGGGGGGGGGGGGGGGGGGGTTAGGCAGGGGGCAGGAGCCATAGTCAAACACAAGATAATTTCCATTTATTTGAAGAACGGCCTGTTTGAATGTCATTTTGAAAAAGTTGCCTCCTTTATTTTCTTTGTTTTTTCTATTTTGTTTATTCGTTTTGCATTTTGAAGTTCTATTTACAACCTGGTGACAATACAGCAGCAAAATTTCAATATTTGCAATGTCTTCTCTGGCCTTCACATTTGGGTCATATTAGGCTGAATATATGACAGGACGCTACATTTCTTTAGTCATTTTAAGCTTCTAACAGGATCTTGAAATTTGACAGATTGATTCTGCTGTCTGGGCAAGCTTTTTCCAGCTTCCTCTCCTGGCCAAAGTGTTTGCTTAGTCATTGTAACCTGGGATGAGCTATTGATGCATCAATTCTAGATCTGATTTTTGCAATGCACTTTGAATTGGTGTCTTTTAGCTAGTTCAAAATGCTGCAGGTGTTTTTTTAACCGATGCATTCAGACGATTTTATCTTTCATTGACATCCAGTTAATTTTACAGTTCAGTTTAATATTTGAATGTTTGTTTTTAATGCCCCATTTTATTTCTCAAAAATTCTCACTTTTTGTGAACATGGAAGGGCACTCACTGGGTTCTTAAGATCAACACACCTTAGAAGTACCAAAGTCAAGGTACAAACAATGCGGTGATTGCATTTTTTTTTGTAGATGCTGCTCCCAGGATGTGGAATAAGCTGAAATAACAAACGTATGCACCTTTGCGGACCCGACTTTTTAAGCCAGAACTTAAAACTTATTCATTCAAATTGGCTTTCAATACTTACTGGAACTGCGATGATCTGACAGTTGTACACACTTGTGCTGGTTACATTTCTTTCATGTTCTTCCATGTTTTATTTTAGATATTTATACTTTTACTACTTTTACTTTTGCTTTTTAAAATTTTTCTTTTTTTTTTTTGTTTTATTTTGGATGTAATGCACTTTGGTCACCTTTTGGCTAATAATGATTCCCAGTTTGGGCATGCATTATGGGGACATTCGTTAATTGTTCTGAACTAATAGAAAGAGATGGGCATTTTTTGCGTCATTTATAATAATAGTAATTTTTTATTAGTCATGGTCAAGGATTGTGATTTATCTTGAAAACAATAAAACTGTCGATGGTTGCAAACCCCATTCACTAACAATATGGTTGGGACTGTTAATTTTACTATTGTTTCCCACTGTTGGTTCCACAGGAGCATCAATAAACATCAATTTGTTACAAAATGTTGTTAGAAGATATTACTGCATCATTTTCTTTAGTGCATGTCAGTTATGTTTAGTATCTGTGTTTCTGGTGCTTCTACAGTGACATACAGTCAATATACTGCAACAAACATCTAAATACATATCACTTTTATAGTTATTGCACTACATATGGCAATAAATATCACAAAATATCCTAAGATTTTCTGACCCCTATGGCTCATCCCTACTGATTTTTTCTACTATGAAACAGTAAAAGCTGTTGTAATCTTTTAAAGTTGCACTTTGTTAATTGATGGTCAACGTTTAGTTGAAAACTGTGACCTTAACATTAGATTTATGCAGCTAAAATGAGTATGGTGAGGTGGGGGTGGTCTGTGTTGTGAATGATGAAAAGGTCAGAAGTGAATATTGACTGGAATGGCATCTTATTTGGCAATGAAATCTAGGTACGCTTGACACTGTCTGATGAAAAGGGGATTAGCTCACACAGACACCCTCAAACCCCATAAAGTAAAATAGGCCATCAGAAAACATGTCTAATTTGTTAGTTTCTGTCTAATTCATGCTGTGCAACAGAGATAAAAATTCAGTGAGCTCATCACAGGTTGGGGATGGTTCAGAGAAAAGCTGCAGCACCAGCAGTTTCTGGGGGCAAACTCACATGGAGTTTTTACTGTCGACCTCAGAGAGCGCAGATTCCCTGACTTTGTCTGCGTCGGCAACTCCTGTTAAGCCTCAGGGAGCCTTTGCGTGATCCTGTAACTGAGCTTCCATTCCGCACGGGACCTGGGACGTCTTAAACAAGCCTGGACATGGATGCCCTGCAGTGAATCAGTGGCTGTAAAAAAATAAATAAATAGAAAAAGAAAGAAAATTCACCAACACCCCTACAAACACCCACATGTTTCACCCACTTACACACTCTCACTCAGTCACACTCTTACTCACGTATGTAAATGTGCTTCAGCGGGTGCACCGCCTTGTGAACAGTCAGGACCGAGCACACACGCCAACCATTGGACTGCTATCAGACTTGTTTTTGTGTCTATCCCTGACTGACAATTACTGTTTTTGAGCTCCGTGCTCGGACACATGTCCCATGCTGTGTGGAGGTGGGTATTAGGAGCAGTCTGGAGGTTGTGAAAGGTGGAGGCGAGCACAGGCAACACAATTAGCAGTTTGTGGTCTACTCTTGGCACTCTAATTACCTCACATTTAATGCAGTTTACACTAAGTGCTGCATTTAGGAAGCTTTGCACCAAAAACAGACTCTGTCTGGGGTAAATTAAGAGCCTTGTAGGGTCACAAATTATGGTGTACTTGTTTGCCTGGCTAAGTTGTTTACTTATTTGCCAAACAGCAAAGATATCTGAGCAGCTTTCCAAAGAGCTGAGGATGTCCCTGTAATATGGTGATATGCAACTTGTGGTGAAAGCACTTTTGAAAAATTAGAAGTTAAATGAGAAAGTGCTTTTACCAGAATATAAAAAGCCACAATAGGCTAGAAGCACCAGGAAAAGCATGCAAAAGCAGAGTGAAATATTTACAGTGCCATGCAGATTTTTTCATAACCTTTAAATGTCTTCACATTTGAAAACATCAACATGGAGGCCCAGGTAGATAACAGGGACGCGTTGGAGGTTTCCGACAGGCTGGAAAAATCTCTGTCCATGGATGCACAAGAGAACATGGAAGAGTACAGCAGGTTGATTTCAGAAGGTGAAGCTGTTTCCAAACAAGGACACATTCAACAAGCTTTGAATCTGTTCAAACAGGTGTACAACATTCACCAAACTCCTGAACTACAGTGTAAGATCAAGAAAACAGAAGTAATGTCTGGCAATGACTTGGAGGATGAAGATGATGAGTTTGTCAATGTGAACAACAGCGGCTTACTGCTGTTTAAAGAACTGCATGACAAGATGTACGACTATCAGAGAGATGGAGTTTCCTTTCTGTATAGCTTCTGCAAGGATGGTCGAAAAGGAAGACTTCTGGCTGACGACATGGGGCTCATGAAGACCATCTAGATTGTAGCTTTCCTCTCTGGCATGTATGACAACAAGCTCATTAGACACACACTGCTGGTCATACCAGCATCCCTCATCACAAACTGGATCAATGAGTTCAGCAAATGGACTGGTATGAGGGTCAAGGAGTTTCATGGCACCAGTAAATCACAGAGGACCAGGAATTTGGAGAAGGTTCAGAGCATAGGAGGTATGATCATCACCACCTACAACATGCTGATAAGCAACTTCCAGCAGCTGGCCTCTTATCGGGGAAAGGAGCTCTGTTGGGACTACATGATCCTGGATGAAGCACGTAAGATTAAAAACTCTTCCACCAAAACAGCCAAAAGTGCCTACGCCATTCCTTCCAAGAAAAGGATTCTCCTCATCACTTAGATTGGAGGATTGGGCATCACCCTAAGAGCAGCCAATAGAGTGGTCCTCTTTGATCCAAGCTGAAACCCAGCCTCAGACGCTCAGGCTGTTGACAGAGCATACCGCATTGGCCAGAAAGAAAATGTAGATATCTACAGGCTGATAACCTGTGGAACGGTGGAGGACAAGGTCTACAGACAGCAGGTTTTCAAAGGTTCATTGATCAGTCAGAACACTGGAGAAACAAAGAACCTGTTCAGGTACTTCAGCAGAGAGGAACTGAAAGACCCTTTACCCTGGAGGACCCCAAGTCGTCAACCACCCAGCTTCAGCTGCAGGCTCTGTACTCCAGACACTGACGGACCGATCCAACTCTGGATGAGCACATCGCTCAACTACAGGCTATGCACATATTTGGGACTGGGATCATGACGAGGAACCAAAGGAGCAAGAGGAGCATCACTACATTAATGGACGGGTCCAGAAGGCCCAGGAGCTGGTGAAGGCAGAATCTCAGCGGCAAATGCAGCTGGCAGAAACATGGCCTCGAGCACAGAGGCAGCCTGCCTGAGACAACCGCTGGACAACAATGGAGAGAAGTTTGGCAGAAAAAACCAAGAAACCCAACACCAAGTCTTTCACCTCCACTACCTGACAGTAACATAAACGTGTTGCCTGTGGATCTGGACCAATCTGGTCCAGCTTCAGCTGGAGAAAACCAGTAGAGAGGAGGAATGGATGAAGGATCACCCAGAGTTTCTCAGCTACTCTGGAATTAGCTGATGATCGTTTTCCAGGGATGGAGAGAAGTATATAAAATAATATAATTTTCATGAAGCTGAAAGTCTAAACTTTTGAAAATAAAGTGCTTTTTATTGAATAAAAAAAATACATCAATGTCTTCCCATTTGTTGCCTTACAACCACACATTTCAATGTACTTCGTTGGGATTTTATATGGCAGACTGACACCAAATAGATGGTTACTCTCAAAACTTTGTAAAACAATGTAAATGGCGTATAAATAAAATAAATTATCTGTTTTTACTTAGAGTAAAACATAGCATGTTATCATATAGCTTTTTTTCATGTTTCTACTCGTATTTTGATTATTTATGAGCTCAAAGTCTTTGAGGTT
The DNA here is from genome assembly GCA_036173005.1 of Crenichthys baileyi. Lineage (NCBI taxonomy): Eukaryota > Metazoa > Chordata > Actinopteri > Cyprinodontiformes > Goodeidae > Crenichthys > Crenichthys baileyi. The sequence continues at coordinate 470,347 of JAHHUM010002029.1, read as the reverse complement.
GGAAGGCCTTGTCATCACCCTAATCTGTAGCTCCCTCCAGATTAAAGCTAGTACGACGGCTGAGCCTCTCCAAAATGTTAATATTACCACCAGTCGTGTTGATAAAATTAGAAGAATATTCTAAATCTAAATCTGCCAAGGGGTATGGATAATTGTGGACTTAACTGTAGTTCCATCCATCTACCCACCAACTCTAAAAACAGTTTCCCTGTCATTGCAGAAAAAAAGCAATCCCATAGCATCATGCTCCCACCACCATGTGTTTTCATGGGGATGGTGCATTCAAGATGATTTGCTGTATTGTTTTCTGACATAAATCGTGTTTCGCAATTAGGCCAAAAAATGCTCAATATTAATGCCCCCTACATGTCTTGAACCAAACTGCAAACAGAACTTTCTTTCAACAATTCCCTTTGCCACTTTTCGATGTAGGCCATATTTTTGGAGTGCACAATCAAAACCATGTATCATTTTCTTTCTACTTCTCAATTGGTGCTTTTTATCGCCTAAAATCTCAATAAAATACATTGCATTCCGTGGTTTTAACATATCAAAAAGTCCTTGCTCAACTATGTATCTTCTCCTGTGTTTTTGCAGATTAAAGAAAGAAGATGCAACTTGAGATGTTTTCTGGTTGCCGCACAGTGGTTGCTACACAGACAAACCTAAGGGACATTAAAAGCTCCAGAGAACCAGCTGCACACACCCACCACTTTGAATGAACAACAACAACAACAACCAAACATCTACAGCATTTGAAGTTTTCAATAGATTATCCTCATGTCAAGAAAAACTCCATCTTCCCTCCTTTCATTTCTGACTCTGAAAGCCTGGACTTAGTCATCTTCACAGTGCCTGTCAAACAGTTCACTGCTTTGTCATTCCTTATCACAGTGTCAGCCTGAGAACAGAGTCATTTATTATCATGTCCAAAACAAAGAAAAGTTTGTTATAGTGATTTTTTTTCAGATTTACAATCATGTCATCTTCTGTTGCTGTGAACGAGAGGCACTTACTCGTTAATGAAGCCGTGTTCACAGCACAGGGTTTTTTTTTCGCAAGAGAAAAAGGGAAGAGTCTGATGTTTGTTGTGTTTTGAAGCACAGGTCCTGGTCCTAATGGGGCTTTGCTCTGCGTTTTACTGTAAAGCGAGAGGACAGAAATAGCCAAACAATGCCTGGCGGCAAGAGGCTCGCATCCATAACGACCCCGGCCTTGTGATTGAAGAGGCCCCTCTAAAAAGGCAGAGCAGGTGGGAGTGTAGGTGGTCTCCCCCCAGCGCTCTCCTCACACTGCATATGCACATACGGCTGCAACACACACGAACGCTGCTGGTTGCATGTACTGCTGCTGCTTCACTCCTTACTAAGCTACTAAAATTGATTTGATCTGAGGACGTCTGCTGTTGTTCTTTCCGTTCTTTCTGTGACCTCTGTTTTTATGTGATCCCCTAGTAAGGGACTTCTTTATTCATGTTTGCATCCATTTGACTCAGTTTAGTTCAACATAAGACGGAGGGGTTATTCTTCCATCTCAGTCTGAAGACAGCATCTTTAAGGTGCTGTCAACTTTCTCTTCTGCTGTGACTAATAGTGAGAGCTGTACTCTGTATCCCACAGAAGTTCTGAAACGACAATGCGGTTTGAATGACTGTTTCAGAATATCTTCATTCATCTGTTTGAAATGCGGCAACGTTCCAAGAGACAAACGAGGAAAACCTTTAGAGAAATATAGACTGTCATCAGTGTAATCAGTTGCCGTTTGTCTTGATTCATCAAACAACAGACGCCCGATAAACGGTGCGTCAGCTCAGAATTAACGGTTTCTCACACAGAGGACTGTTACACTGTTGCATATATAGTGCCTTGCAAGAGTTTTCATATTTCTTGAACATTATCATATTTTGCCGCATTACAACCAAATAAGCTTCTATTGGTTTTATTGGAATCTATGTGATAGAGTGACAAACAGGAATGCATAGATGTGAAGAGGAACAAAGGAAAAAAAAGTATTTTCTTTACAAATAAAAATCAAATAAAGTGTGGTGTGCATTTGTATTAAGCCTCACTGATTTAATACTTAGTCGAGCCACCTTCTGTTGCAGTTACAGCTGTAAATGTTTAAATTACATTTCTACCAGCTTTACACACCTAGAAATTGAAACCTTTGTTCGTTCTTCTTTGCAAAATCTCTTATGTTGGGTCAGATATGACTGAGAGCATCTGTGAATTCTGTAGTCTGTTGCAGCCCCATCTTTCCATCAATGCTGACTGGCTTCCCTGTCCCTGCTAAAAAAAGTATCCCCACAGCATGATGCTGCCACCACCATGTTTCACTGTGGTGGTGGAGGTGGTGGTGTGTTCAGCGTGATATCCATGATTGGTTCTCCACCACACACAGCCTTTTAAATATAGGTAAAAACATATAATTTCACTCTCATCCAACCATAACACCTTCTTCCCCATGGCTTGTCAAACTGTAAACATGACTTATAACGGCCTCATTCCAACACAAAGGCCAGATTTGTGGGGTGCACTACTGATAATTATCCTGCTGACAGATTCTTCCAAATTATCTGTGAATCCCTGCAGCTTCTCCAGAGTTACCATGGGCTTTTTGGCTGCTTCTCTGATTGATGCTATTGTTTCCCAGTGTGAGAGACCGGGCCGGTCAAGCATGAGGACACAGTAATAATTTTCAAAGAACATGGGTTTTATTTCCCCAAAATAACAAAATTCAAATAACGGTTACAGGGACCTTAAAAGAGGTCCAATGAAGAAGCTAAACTCAAGACAAATTCAGGGTTTAACATAACAAAACCTCAAACTAACTGCTCAAAACAAACAAACTGACTTCCCACACAACAAACAAAAGGGACTTGAATACTGGCTGATCAGACCAGACTGACACACTGAGGAAGAGGGAAGGAAAACATATACAGAAATTTAACTAACAAAAATAACTAAACACAGTTAGCTTAAAAATTAACTTGAATGACTAATAACTAAACAAAATAAGCAAATCACAAAAGCAAAAAGAACTTATGCAAAAATTGGAATAAAGACTCCATGGTCTTCCCCTATGATGGAACTCCAGATGGTATCACGCAATCAGTCAATCTGGGATTGGAGTGTGCCAGCCAGAGTCCATAGCTTCAGTTCAAGGTACTCCCCCACAGCACCAGCAAAGAAAGCACAAAAAATGTTAAATATCTGACAAAATTAAATATACAAAAGTTAACCAAATGTGCGCGCTAAAATTAGAACTAATGTATTTCAATATTGTCAAATGAAAATATAAACAGAAACCCATGTATTTATGCTGCAGTGAATGTGTATATGAAAACTCAAATGAAAAAGTGTTGGTGTGTGGGGTTACCGACTGTGTGGCTGTAGGTGTGGCCATCACACCCAGCCTGCTAGTTTAAGTAGATTGCCATATTTTGCTAGGCTCACAGCTGGGCCATACTCTTATCATTTTCATGGTCTATGATTTGTAAAAAAGACTTAGAAATGTGTGTTTCTTCAAAGAATAAAAGAATCCTTGAAGCATGATGCTGCCATCACTATATTTCATGGTGGGGCTGGTGTGTTCATGGTGATGGACAGTGTTTGTTTTCTGACACACAAAGGGCCTGATCTTCAAAAGGTGTGTGAATACGTTTGCAAGACACTATGTGTAACTTCTAGCAAGCTAGGCATCTTTGTCACCGTAGACGATGATCATTTTCAGTGAGTCGATATCAAGAGAGCACTATACAACAATGCTGCATGATAAAGCTGCAAGGAGGAATCCTCTTTCCCTCAACGAAAAACAAAAATTGCTTCTACAATTGTCAAAAGATGAAGAAACACAAAAAAATCATTAAAATGTTATTATGTTCAGAGAAACTAAAACACTGACCATAACAACTAACTTATAACAATGAAACATATGTCACGATATGGGCTTGATTTTGGGTCACTGATAAACAATTAGGTTTGAGATGTTCTTTGTTTATTTATTTAATGTTTTTAACATGTCCTGTCATAGCATTTATGCATACCGTTTAGAGCGGTTGGCTGATGACATGTGCCAAGGCAGTTTTGCTCTACAAAAAGGATATCTTAAGACAGTTTCCTAACTGCAAGATTAGGAGCGGCAGCTCCCATGCCAAGGAGGCACAGAGCTAGACACAGAGCACTGAGCCCCCCTGACCCAGCCACACTGCCACCTCCAGCTGTGCAGGCCAAGCCCGGAAACCAGTCCAGGGCTGGCAGCAAGACCGCCCAGCACCAAGCCCCCTACACATCAAGCAGGCACCAGCTCACCAAAGCAGTTGAAACCAAGAGGGACAAAGGTAGGAGGGGCACATTGTATTTCACCCTGGGAGGTCAGTCCCCGAGGAAAAGATGCCCACCAGATCCCCAACTGACCCCCTCTTGCTTGTCCCGCCAGCGCCTACACACCCCCAGAGATCCCTAAAGAAACCATGAGGGAGCCCCCCCACTCAGTATTTTTGCAATGTTTAGAACCGTTAGAAGGCTGTGGCATCTATTTGTTTCCACATCTACTTTTGTGATGCCACCGAGACGGCAAAGTGAGGTGTACCGGTAGATAAATCAGAAACCCATTTACTGATAGAAAGTGAGATTGTTAAATCCACTTCTAAAGGTTTCTGTAGGTTTTGGAGAGTAACTTTGGGGGTTGCTACAGTAAGTCCTATGTTAATTTGTTTAATCTTAAATTTGGACTGCATAATAGACTAGTAGGTGATATTCAAAGAATTTATATTTTATCAATGCCATGATACTTCTACAACATTAAAGGGTATGAAATCTTTTCCGTCAAAAATGGCCTCTAAATTATTCATTCCTTTAGGGTTCCAAGTTGAAAAGTTAAGAGCCTTTTTTTACAGGATGTCATGGTTGTTCCAAATGGGTATTTGTCTGCGTGACAGAATTGAAGAATTGCTGATTTTTAGATATTAATGTTTTTAAACAGCTGTGCTGCTTTAATTAAAGGGTTGATAAATGGAATATCTATTGTATGTTCAATTTATATTATTCTAAGTTTGAGATGTTCTAACTCTTTCAAAATGAAACTCTTAGAAAATCTATCTGAATGTCAGAACAGGATCTTAGGAAAAAAAGTATCATCAACCCAACTCACTCCAGCCAGTCTTTAGTAGTAAGGTTGGAATGAGCACTTCAGAGGTCTGTGAAGTCAGTTTCTGTGAGTAAACCCACCAACATCCCAGAACTGAATGTGTTCATTTTTATAGTGGGGGATAGACATAAGGGCTGATTTGCTCCTACTTTGCCTCCACTGCCCACGAACATACTTAGTTATTGTTCCCATTCCTTTCTTAGAAAGGGACTTTTTTTCTATAATTGAATCCCCTTCCGCTTCATTTTGTTCTTCCCCCTTCTTGTTTTTTCCTTTGCCACATGTCACCCTTAACTAGACATCTTTACAACTGGCACCTGTGGTTCCCCTCCGAAATAATAGCTAAGCCTTATATCTCTGGTCCATGCCACGGATATGACAAACCCCTCACTGATAGCCTTGATCAGAGGCACCATGTGCTTTGAACCAAATACACTCACAGCAGGAGCAGCGCATCAGGTTGATCCGTGCGTGACTCGGGACCCTTAAACCAGGCCTTTAAAAAGCCACATGGAGTCAGCAGGTGCTTATTTTCTGCCTTCTCTGCATTTACCAAAACCTTTCTTCCCTCATCTTCCTCCCCCTTTCTTCACAAGCACGCCTTAGCCATCTGCCCACATGTGTGTATCAATTAATAAGGATCACAGAGCAGAACAATGACCCGAGGCCAATCATCTGCAACCTCTACGTTAACATGCTTGCTCGACCCGCTAAAAGTCATGCAGTAATGCATGTCAGGTCCTTCTCCGCTCCTTGATTGGTTGGATGGGAAAAATATGTATTAAATGCTAATTATCTTGAATGCAATATTAGCAGCAACTTCTTGTTTGGCTCAGCTGGCTGTGTCGTCCCACTTTAACCCTCAGTCCTTCATCACAGACGTGACTTCCTGTGCTTCTGCGATAGTAAGGTTTTCACACAGGATGTTGAGGGGGCAGAGAGGATGTTTGAACTCTGATCACATCCTGTGGTGGTGTGTGTCTGTGTGTGCCTTTTACCTTTTCGCTGGAAGACACAAATGACAAGCAACAAACATCAATTAAGATTTTGTCAAGAGATGGGTTTCCAAAGTTTCCAAAGCCTCTATGTCAAATACACATTAAATGGTTAATTACATCCTAAAACGGTGTTGCGAGAGTGAATTGTCTGTTGATATGAGGCAGTTTATTTTTTCATCAAAGCCTGGTGAAGTCTGAGATACTATTATTAGGCTCAGAGATGAAGGTGGGTGTTTTAAGACGGTGTCTGCATTTTAGACTTGTTTTGGAGTTAAAATAGGAAGTAATTATTTTCATTGTGTTGGACTCCATCTTGTAATGTTTGGGTTGGCTAATAACCCTCGACTACAATGAAAGTGTTCATGTGGGATTATTTTAAGCATTATTTTACTATTTTTAAGCACTACCTTTGGTTAGTTCTAATTTAAAATACATGTAAACTGTTCAAACCTGTAATAAATGATTCCAAACTAAACATATATTTCCTAAAACATAATGTATAGTTTATGAAACTTTTTATTCTGTTTGTGAAATCATAAAGAGTATTGGTTCAGTGTAGAATGATCCAGTTTAGCTTCAGTCCTATGGTTAACTGTAAGTCGCTAACAATGCTAAGGTTAACATCTGCTTTGGAGTTTCCTATCAGCACTAAACTTAAAGGCTATTTCACCTTAATAAGAAAGTCTGAATTGCCTTTGATAATCAGTAGTTCAGAATCTAAAATACTTGTAGACTGATCAAACCTGAGCTGAATAGTTCTACACTGTTGGTTATTTCATCCCTTCACCATTTCCCATCTGTGCACTTTTGACTGTTTTGTACCTACTTTTTGAGGAACAAAATAGTATCACAGGATGTTTTGTACTGATGTTTCAAAGTATTCTGTATATTGCACTCAAAATCTATTATAAGAACATTGAGTTTTACGATTCTAATAAATAATATTAACCTCTCTTTTGGTTTGATCTGAGGTTTTATCATATTTATAGTCTTATTATATTTCATAAGAGGCAATGCACAAACATGGATCAGAACCATAATCTAGGTAACTCTTAAAATACTCAACTACCATGAAAAATAAATGCTATGATTTAAGTGCATGGTACAGTGGTGAAAAGGAAGTTGGAAGAAATAAAACAACAATACATACTAGAGTTAGGAAGTGGCCAAGTCCAAGTTCAGTCTCAAGTCTTTCTCCATAAGTCCGCCTCAAGCCTCTAATGACTGAAATAAACAATTTGTCAGAAAATCTATGACATTTATGCAGGGTTAGAGGTGCACTCTAACCCTGCATCTCTCTAGTTAAGTGGTTTTTGTCTATAGAATGACTATATTAACACCTGTGTATCCCTGTCTTCATATGTCCACTTCTTCACTACATACTGTCTTAAATATGGCTTAGATGGCTGTCTTCTCCTCAATTTGAGCTGGAGAAATTTTAATGATATTTGGAAACTAATTTCTAAATCCATATTTAAAACGTTTGTTCTCAATTCTAAATAGTAAAGATGTTTAAATGTACAATATAAATTACAACGTAATGAATGAGACAAATTAGTAAGTAAATAAATAAAGGTTGAACTTCTGAATTTTTTATTTGTAAGTATTCTTATAATGCTACAATTAGCTTCAGAGGTAAGTTAAGTTTATTTTGTTTACAAAATGATCCAAAGTCATTTAGTACAGCGTTCATTTGGCGAGACAATCATGTGATCATTATAATGAAGCTACAGTTAATATGAACAGATTGTTATGTGCCATTATAACCCATAATCCACTGACATATCTGGCTAATAATCAAGCATGTCCTTTCACAATAAGACATGCACAGCAATTAATGACCTATCAGAGCTGTAGCTTAGATAAAGGCTTCCTTTCAGTCTTTATGCATGTTACTGAGACTTGAGTCACAGGCCAGGTGTCCAGGTCAAGTCTCAGGTCTTTAGGGTAAAAGTCTAAGTTGAGTCTGAATTCTTTTATTTTTGCGACTTAAGTTTGATTCAAATCCAAGTCTCAAACTCAAGTCGCCATTTCTGGTAAAGACTCGAGTTTACAAGGAGCCATTCTACACTGAACAGGCAAAACACAAAAACCATTTTCAATGCAGGAGCCAGGTGACTACGCTGTTGTTGTTTTTTTGGCATTAGGACCACTTTAGAGTTAGACAAGCATAAAAACCTCTCTATGTAGACTATTCAAACCTGGACTGAAATATTCTACACTGACTGCAGATTCTCTAAAACAGTTTATTGATTTGTCAAATGTTTTACTCTAGTTCTGAAAACAGTTCTTGTGAATGCAGTATTGTGCATCATCATGTCTTCTGAGCTGTATCGTTTCACCCACTGGTAATAAACAAAATATGTAGCAGTTATTTTACAGTATTATAATTGTTGCCTTGTGATGGACTGGCAACCTGTCCAGGGTATGCCCTGCGAAATGACCACTGAAGATGGGCACCAGCCCTCTGTGACCCTTCATGGATGGATGGATGGATGGATGGATGGATGGAATAAAGTGCAGTCAAGTTCAACTTCTTATCTAAATTTTAAGTAAAACCCCTTATTTGGCTTTAATTGTCTAATCTTTTTCATACAGTCTAGACATAGTTTTGGAATTATTGTTCTATTTACAAAGCCCCACTAATAGTAAACTAGATGGAAAGCAGGTAGGTTGATGCACATTTAGTGCAATAATTCTGGTCAACTTTGCCTTTTAACCACTAACAGTCCCACCTATACATTATCACACCTCCTCCCCAACAGGAACAAAGACAAATTTCCAGTGGTCTATAATGTGTGACCATTTGTGTGACTCACACAGGCTCTCCAGAACAGTTTATGTCAAGATCTTTGGATCACTTGAACTCTGTGAAGCATTTGTCTTGACCCTGTTCTTATGTGGTAAAGAGTAATTTTGTTATTGTCTGTACCTCATCCATCAATGCCATGTTGGACAGTTGTGATTGCTTATTGATTTTATAAGATGAGTTTATTGCCCGTCTTGCTTTTCCAGCCACATAGTCATCTTTAACGTGTTGTCAGGTGGAAGCTCTGACTCAGACTGCATCAGCACAAACAGCACAAACTAAAATCCATACATTTTTGAATAACAAATTTGAGTTTACAGGGGGCACACTGTTAAAGCTTGGCAAAACCTGAACAAGACATGCCATAGACTGTCAGCAACACAGATAATTTTCAGTCTCATTTATTTCTCTATAGCAATCTGGGCCAATTAGTACCTCATTACTGATGTAAATATCAGATCTTTGTTCTTTTGCAAATGTATGTGTCAAATTGTGGCACCCCTGCTCTAAATAAAAGTTTTTGCTCCTTTCGAAAATTAGGAAATGTTTTCTATATAATATACATGCTAACATAATTTGTCATTAAACAAATCGTATTCTTAAAAGTAATAGTTATCTTTACCTTTGGTGGAAAGATGTCATATTGCAGTGAACTTGTAAAAAAGTGAATAGCTTTTTAAAACCACTCAATGTTCTGTGGAGTGATGTGATTTTAGCAGATATCAACCGTCTTTCACAAGAGCATGCAGCAAAGTTTGCTGTTATTGCCTCAGCCAAACAAAGTAGGTTTTATCACTTATATTTACCGAGACCATCTACTGTGTAGGTATAACGGTTCAGTTGATCATCAGTCTGCAGGGACAATATTAAAACAACTACGAGACCCATAAAACCAGGAACCTCTAAATTCTCCCCCTCCTTCTCTTTTTCTTCATATTTGTTTCAAGGCACATACATGTCGCTACAACAAGGGTTGCATTCTTCATTGTGTGTTTGTTGTGGTTGTCTCTGGTGGCATAGATGGATGGTGTAAGCTGTTGATGTTACTTTTGCTGTTTGTCGTAACCGATTTAGTAGTAAATGGCCAGGGCGTTTTTCATTATGTCAAAAATCTGTGATGGTCTGGTTTTGCTGGAGATCATAGATTTAAATCACAGATACTATACTATGAAAGGCATAGAAAGCCAAAGCTGGATAATTTTCTTATTTAAAGTTCATATCGTCTCATGCTACTGAAACTTAAGGCAAACAAACAAAACTGTTGTCTTTCAAGTTTGTTTCTCACAGCTTTGTAATGTATTAGACAGGATAAATAACTAAAGTGACACAACTTCAATCATTACAAGAAATCAGAAGGAATTAAACAAAAAACCAAAACACTTAGATGGGCAGGAATAACTGTAGTAAAGTGGTGGCTTAATGTCCCACAGGTGGAAGGAAGGAATGAAACATGGTAGTTATTCTGCCAAAGTGCCAGAATGAAGGATAAATAGGAAGGAGGTTTTGAAAAGAAAGGAAAAGACAGGAGCCATGAGGTCAAATGGCACACGGACCCTAGGTTGGAATGTTTGACATAGTTTCCAATTTAAATCAACAGCCTTTTTCCAATAGTGGCATTGTTACTGAGTGATGCCGTTACTCCGAAGACAGTTTCAGTGAAAACAGAGGCAGGGTCATGTGTTCTTTCTGACAAAAACACCATTCAGTCAGAGGTGATGGTGTTGTGTTGCCTGCACATGATACCATAGGGTTTCACAGAAATGTCAAGAACATTCTGATAGAATATAATCCCAGCTGCTTGTGCATTGGTAAGCGTTCCTATTGCCTCTGCATCATCCTGATTGTGTGTGGGTGGACCATAAGCCCCTGGAATAGTGTTTGGGCCATAAACGCTGTGTTTAAAACAATCAATATCCACTCTGATTTACACACGATAAAACAGCATGGAGTGTTTGCTAGGATTTGCTTGCAGGTGCGCGTGCACATTTATGTGTACGTGTGCACTTGCACAATAGGAGCCTTGATGCAGTGGGGTGATTGTGAGTGAGCGTGTGTGTGGGCTGCAGGGCTACCCTCTGATCATCTCCCTGGCAGCCACTCCTCCAGAGTGCTCTCTGGGTGCTGGAGAGGCTTCCCAGAACAAGAAAAACTTATACACACATACACATGTTATAACCTCCATATCAGAGCTGACAGCACCTATTTCTTCTCCACAGCCTTTATGCATCCCTACAACTTTGTGCCATGAGAATGTGTACACACATGGATGTGAGCGTGTGTGTGTGTGTGTGTGTGTGTGTGTGTGTTCACTCCCTCTCCTATTCGTTCCCCCCCTGGTGTTTGATGTGGTCTTTGGAGAACCATGTTTAAAGAAATTCTTCTCCAGCTTTGAAGTTGCACTGTGTTTCCCGCTCTGTTTCTGCACTGCTTCCTCTTTTATCTTCTGAAGGAGTGCCCGCCGGGAAGGAAACGGGCCAGTTTAGAACAAGATACTTACCCAAAATTCTCTATTTATCATGTGTTGTACCTTCTTGCACAGAAATGATTGTCTCTTGCAGGATGTGCTCCCCACCAGCTTGGAAAAAACAGACTGCTTCTAACAAAGAGCTCCCTTTTTTAAAACAAATACCTCGAGACACTTCTCAAAGAATGTGTGTGAGAAAAGTCACATTGCGGTGTGTCTGGTATGCTCGAACAGATATGCCAGGTGTCATTGCGGCATCTTGCAATACAAAGAGCCTCTTACTTCAAAGCTTTCATTTGTGGCTAATGACTCCCAGCTCCACTCAATTGTGCAAAAATAAGAAAAAACACATTGACAAGTGAAGATGACAGAACGGAGTGGAAAACACTCAGCCTGCTAATGTGGACATGCCCTTTTCAGAGACCAGAATGATGACACAGATGATTTTCTTGGATAGGTTGGTGAGAAATTTAATGCATCATTTGAAGCAGATGTTGCAACACTATGGTGGCCGTTTTCTTCTGAATAAAGCTGTTGTGCAGATATTCTCAGCCAGCAAAATACAACACAGCTGCAGTTGCTAAGTCAACTGTCAAGTCATTTTCAGATTAGGTAGTGTGCAAAGATTCTTAAATTCATATATAGATGATTTTAGTAATCAATTATTAATGAATGTATTTGTAACCTTACTTTGTGATGTTACAACCACAATCGTCAATGTATTTAATTGGGATTTAATTTTGACACATGAACATGTTTTTATCTAACCTATTCCATTGTAGCTCTGGATGTATTTCATGGTTGTTGTACTGCTGGAATGTGAACTTTGATAGCAGTCTGAAGTCCCTTGTGTCAGGATCTATGCTATGGATGTTTTTGTGGTGCTGTTTACTGTGTTTAGCCTCTAGATTGCGTCGGAACCTGGAGGGGTGCGACAGGTGTTCCCTATCTGCCTGATTACCTCAAGAGGAGTATTTAAGGAGGAGGCTGCCAGCAACTCATTGCCAGAGTGTTGCCCTTAGTGGTACTACATCAGCCACATTACTTTTGTCTGGTCCTTGTTTGTTACCCAAGTAATTCTTGTATTGTGCCTTAAAGGATTACCTGAACCTGACGTTGCCGTCAGCATTGATCACCTCTTGGATTATCGTCTTCTGGAAAGAAGTCATTCATCTTCATGAACAAAGGACTCAAACTTCAGTTACTTCGGTGGATCTTCCGGGCTGGCAGCTTCCTGATTCCTCCGTTCCTCGGACCTCCTTGGCGAACCCTGTCCACCCTCCTACATTCACAGCACCCACTACAGTAAACCCTGGACATTCCTACATCCTGGCAAACCAGTATTCACACTCTCCGTCATCTCTGGTAAACAACTCTCTGGTTCTTCCTTCGTTCACACCCCCCCCTGGCGGATCACTCCACCACTCCAGTAAGACAGCATAATCATTTATGATAATAGTTTGCCGATTATTTCCCTGCTTACCACTTTGTTTATTTTGCAGTCCATGTTCCGGTTCCAGTTCCCTGCTCTTGCCACGTCACCTTCAATAAAACCTCTTACTGTAAATCATTGTCTCCTGATTGTTCTCTGCATGTGGGTCAAATTCATTAAATCAACTATGACACCTTGAAGCCTCTAACAGGTTATCTTTCAGAACTGTAATGTATTCAGCTCCATTCATCGCCCCAGGAACTCTAAATATCCGCCTGGTCCAAGCATTTACACAGCATAATGGTCTCACCATCGTTTTTCACAATAGCAAGGGTTTGCCCTGTTTGATGAGCCACCCGTGGCATTTTTGTAGGCCAAAAAGTTAAGTTTCAGACTCATCTTATAAAAAGCTATTTTTCCAAATGTTTATTTGGGTGTATGATGATGGAAAGGGCTGAATACATATGCACACTAAGATTTTCAGACTTTTCTTGTTGATTTTGAAAACACTTTTGTCTCCAATTTAACAGTTCTGCAATATTTAGTGTGGGTCTGTCATATAAAATCCCAACAAAATACATTAGAATTTGCGGTTGTAATGTGACAAAATGTGAAAAATTTATAGGGGTGTGAATACCTTTGTGTGTTTATTCAAGCATCTATCGTCACAATGTGCCATGTCTAGTGTTTTGTTTTTGTTTATTTATCCTGGTCTGATCCTTAGTTTACCCTCTGTTCTGTGTTTCGACTAGTTAATTGGTTTCACTCCCTGCTGTCTGTTCCACTCCTGTTCCTAGTTTCCCTTGATTAGTTAGTCTCGTTGTTCATTGGTTCCCTCTGCTGTTCTGTTTGTATTTAAACCCTGTTGTTTCTATTGTTCCCCGCTGTGTCCTGGTCATTCCTATCTTTGTCTTGAAGAGTCGTCTGTTCGGTCAGAGTACTGGGAGTGTGAAATATTAAATCCATCTTACCTTTAATCGTCTGGCTACTGGCTTTCTCCTTGCACGTTGGTCCTACTACAAGCCTGAAATATGACATCTGTCCTATGATATAAGCTTACAAATTAGGCAGAAAAAGAATGAGGTTTGGATGTGCAAATAAGGATGTGCATGTACTTTATGTTACATCCATGCATAGGGCCGTTTCCATTTCCAAACAGTTTCTACATAGTGTGACCCAGTGGTACCTAGATTCTGACAACCAGGCTCATCTGTTGCATCCTGTTAACTCCTTGTTTTGTTTTAACCACCTGTAATCTCCCAACACTTTACGTCCAGGGAACAATCATTACGTTTTCAAAGTCCTGATCAATTATTATACAAGCTTTGTAAAAACATTTGAGGTTTTGTATTGGACTGCTTTTTTCACTTATATTCTGTGTCCAGTCCTTGTATGGAAAACAGTGAGGAAAGTAGCCATGTTTAGCACAATTACATGACTGTCAGGACATAACTTGTCGACACAAAATGAAAAAGATCAGTACGTCATCTCTTTAAAAAACAGGAAAAATAGACTGAGAAATGATGTAGCTAGTAGTGAAGTACTATTTTGTATCAAACACCTTTTACTTTGGTATTTCTATTTATTTAGCAAAAGTAACTTAAACAAATTTATTTGTGAAAGACTGGTAATAATGTGGCTGAAGATCCAGTCCAGTTTCTTAAATTGTCTTGGAAAAAAAAAGTCAACAAAATCGTAAAACTGCAGGAAGACTTGAAAAATTAAACAGCAGGTTCCACTGAAGTTGGAATTCCAACTTTGAAAGTAGGTTCTTTTGAATCCAAGATAGCTGCATTATGCATAGAACATTGTAATTATAGCAATAAACCTAGTATATGCACTACTGACAATTTGTAGCACAACAATTAACAATCGCCAGTGGTTTTGTGACTTGCAGTTGGAAAGTGGTTAAGCTGGGTGTGATATAATTCCTTGGTACTTGTTAAAATTCTGAAGTGAAGATAATAACAATTACTCCAGGGATGACTCCAGAAACTAGCTGAGTGTTCACTCTGCCTTTCAGCTGTAGTCTCCTCAGGAACAAGTATTAACATCCAGTATGTTATTTGAAAGGTACATGGTGCTTTGGAAAAGTCATTCAGTCATTTTCTATACCACTTCTTCCATAGTGGGTCGCTGGGAAGCTGGTGCCTATCTCTAGCAGTCTATGGGCAAGATGCAGGTTACACCTTGGACAGGTCGCCAGTCCATCACAGGGCAACACACAAAAAAAACATCCACACACTCATTCACACAGCTAAAGGCAATTTAGAGAGATGAATTAACCTAACCTGTGGGAGGAAGCCGGAGTACCCGGTGAGAACCCGCGCATGCACGGGGAGAACATACAAACTCCATGCAGAAAGACCCCCGGCCGGGAGTCGAACCCATTTCACATTACAATTTACTGGCATACTTTTACCAGTAAATACTCTGTGAAGACCTAATAGTTTTCAAAGAGCATTAGTGAATAAACAGCATCATTAAGATCAAGAA